>CAJVRN010000240.1:5297500-5360000 GCA_911728415.1 Lagocephalus sceleratus
ACTGTATGGGCCTGGACAGGCAACAGGGGACAAGGTCAGGACGGTCGTGGGGACACTCTGAGGACTCACACTCAGCTGGTACGTCCCACAGGCCAGGATGTCCCTGCGGAGGGGACACCACTCCACGGTGTCTGCGTTCAGCTCCGTGTCCAACACCTGCAGAGTTCGAGGACGAGAGGCCCCCTCTGATGGACATGTCCCCCCCTCTGATGGACATGTCCCCCCCTCTGATGGACATGTCCCCCCCTCTGATGGACATGTGCCCCCCTCTGATGGACATGTCCCCCCTCTGATGGACAAGTCCCCCCTTCTGATGGACATGTCCCCCCCTCTGATGGACAAGTCCCCCCTCTGATGGACATGTCCCCCCCTCTGATGGACATGTCCCCCCCTCTGATGGACATGTCCCCCCCTCTGATGGACGAGAGACCCCTTCTGATGGACATGTCCCCCCCTCTGATGGACGAGAGACCCCTTCTGATGGACATGTCCCCCCCTCTGATGGACATGTCCCCCCCTCTGATGGACGAGAGACCCCTTCTGATGGACGAGAGCCCCCTTCTGATGGACATGTCCCTCCCTCTGATGGACGAGAGACCCCCTCTGATGGACATGTCCCCCCCTCTGATGGACATGTCCCCCCCTCTGATGGACATGTCCCTCCCTCTGATGGACGAGAGGCCCCTTCTGATGGACGAGAGGCCCCCTCTGATGGACATGTCCCCCCCTCTGATGGACGAGAGACCCCCTCTGATGGACATGTCCCCCCTCTGATGGACATGTCCCCCCCTCTGATGGACGAGAGCCCCCCTCTGATGGACATGTCCCTCCCTCTGATGGACGAGAGACCCCCTCTGATGGACATGTCCCCCCCTCTGATGGACATGTCCCTCCCTCTGATGGACGAGAGACCCCTTCTGATGGACGAGAGCCCCCCTCTGATGGACATGTCCCCCCCTCTGATGGACATGTCCCTCCCTCTGATGGACGAGAGACCCCTCTGATGGCATGTCCCTCTGATGGACATGTCCCCCCCTCTGATGGACATGTCCCTCCCTCTGATGGACGAGAGGCCCCCTCTGATGGACATGTCCCCCCCTCTGATGGACATGTCCCCCCCTCAGTAGTTGGACATGTCCCCTCCTCGTCGTCCCCAGCAGGTGTCCCAGCCGCTGTCCCAGCAGGTGTCCCAGCAGGTGTCCCAGCAGGTGTCCCAGCGGTCCTCGGTGTCTCTGTCCTCCTCATCTTCATCCTCCTCTTCCTCACGCCTTCACGTTGACCACGCAGCGGCGCGGACCGGTGACGTCACACAAACCGCGCAGCTACGGCGGCCTCGCTGGGACAAACTTCCACCTTCGTTAACCCCTTAAACTCCAGAGCGACCCGAGACAGCACCTAACCCACAATTAAACCCCCAAATGTGTCACAACCAAACCCGAAGACTCTCCAAACCTCGAGTCAAAAAGACGATAAATAAACAAATGAATATATAAAGAAAGGCAGGCCGTGAATTCACCTCTTTTTTATTTATACTCTCTTCGTCCTTTCACTTTCTCTTTAAACTAGTTCATCAGGCCTCCTCTGCTCCTGCACCACAGGCAACACCCCTTAATAAATCCCTTCACAATTGTCCTTTGGTGAGTGTAAACGTGTGTCGGGGAGGAAGAGGAGGCCACACAAGCATCAGGACTCACAAACGCAGCACGCTCACAGGAAATCACGTCAGCAACACGTGTTTATTTTTTTTTCGTCAGGACTTTAGTGATTTATTTTTGGAAGATATCCCTCAGAAAGGCGTTGACAGAAAAGGGCCTGGTCGCAACATTCGACACGGACAGTGAGAAGAATCACTCGCCGAGGCCGCGGGGGGCGGGACTCAGAAGGTCACGTTCTTCGGGTCACACGGAGAGATTCGCTTTACGCCGGCGCGAGCAGCAGCAGAAGATCCACGACTGGCGGAGCGGTCTCCAGAAACACGTCACAAGTTCAGGGTGGTTCCGAAAAAGGGAAAGCTGTGAGAAACGCTTCTTTATTTCAGACCTGGAATGTGATTCCCGGGGTGGTGGCGGTGGGGGTGGTGGTGGTGGGGGGCGGATCCGCTCATAACAAACATGGATATAAAATGCTGCGGTGACGGTGAACACGTAGAAGTCCTGAACAATAATAAGGCAGGTATTTACATTCATGTACAACAATCATATTTACACGGTCACACGAGGAAGAGAGCCAGTACCTGAGGAGTAACAACAAAAACCCAGCCAGGGACGCGCGGGGACATCATACTGGTTTCTTTCATACTTGCACGGCGTCAAAAAGTCGCACGGTCGAGGCGTTCGGGCTCGAGCCCCCCCGGACCCGGCTGGAGGGTGTGCCGAGGCGGACGGCCCCCTCCGGCGTCACGCGGGGCTCACGCGTGTTACCCGCGGGTCGTCGCGGTCCAGGCGAGCTGGCGCGCTTCTCAATTAAAGCCAGGAAAGCTATGAAGAGAGCATAGTCACACCTGAATCTAACGCGCGTCCTTGTCTTGTCTCTTTTTTTTTGGCTCTGGGTGTGTGCACAGAAGCCATGCACCATATAAAGTCTTCTTTTCTTTCAGTGAAGATTCTAATTACGAATGAAGGATGGGGCTGAACGGTGGAGGGGGGGGGGGTTGGGTGGGTGAGGGGGGGTAAAGCTGCCACCCGATGAGACCAAGTGACCAGTGACGCGTTAAAAACCGAGCTTGATGCCAGTCACTACAGACAGACAGATAAAAACAGTCAGAACTGCTGATTCTTTGCATTTTTTTCCCCCCGTTATAAACGGCCGAATAAATAAATTAAACACAGAGCATGAACAACCAGGTCAATAAATAAATAAATAAATAGATAAATTAATAAATAATCATCGGAATCGTCTGAGAAAGCTGGAGATAATTCGGAGATAATCGACATAAAATATGAATCGGATCTTGGGTTTCACTGTACAGAGATTCACGTGTGCGGCGTCGCTCACAACAGAAAACCGAACCGGAGGGACCGACAATCATTCTCTCAGCGGCGCCCTCCGCAGGCGGCGCTTTGATCTTTGGACCTGTTCGCGGTGAAACCGTAGGAAAAACTTTTCGTCTCTCGGGGCGGAAAACTCCGTGAATGCCACCGTAGGAAAACCACAAGTGATGCTAAGGAAGGGCGCGGCGGTACCGGACCTGCCTGCGGCGGTACCGGACCTGCCTCGGCGGCGTCAGGCCTTGAAGCAGTTGCCCTGCGTGCTGAGTGTCAACTGCCCGTTGGGCACCACCTCGTTGGCCTCGTCCTCCAGCAGGCCCGACACGTCCGCGTTGGGGATGCTGTCGTGGTAGCTGCTGAAGCTGATGTTGTCCTCCTTCAGCTCAATGGTCCAGAAGGGGGCGTTGAGCTTGCGGTTCTGGTACTCGCGGTACATGTAGACGCCTCCCACGAAGCCCAGCAGCAGCACCACCACCAGGATGATGACGGCCAGGACGATGATGTTGAACTGGGTCCAGGACACCTCCGGCAGCGCCGCCGTGGTGTTGTCCGTGGGGCTGCTCACGCCGCTCAGTGTGGCCTGGGCTGTCGCCGCCGTGCTCGGCGGGGCGCCGAAGGTGCTCGCGGACCCCGACGCCGACGTGACTCCGCCTCCGGTTACGGCGGGGGTGGCGGGAGGGGGGGGCGTGGCCAGCCTGGAGCTCTCCGTCACGGTTCTGGTGACTGACAGACAAGAAAGTACCGTATTGTCACGACTATAAAGCCTAGAATTTTCTAAAATAATCGACGGTGACCCTTTCGTGTGGATTAATATCGATTAATCGCGGCTACCGCAGTCAGAAGGCGTGGCCGAAGGAACAGGTGGAGAGTTATATTGTGCTCTCACTAACGTTTGATTTATCACAACGGTATCAGAATAATTCTTTGACTTATTAAACAGGTAAATCAAAGATTTATTAAACTCCTCTCCCCACTACGTGATAAAAACGTCGCGCTACCTGTTCTAACGCGCTGTTGTTAAAATAACTGTTGACCTCACTCTGGAAAAACAACAAAACAGCTGTTTGTTCGTGTTGGGAGAGGACGGAGTCGTGAGAACATCGGTTTGTGTTCTGTTGATAAAGTCTGACTGACTTGTCTGACTGTTTTAGTGACGTTCCCTTGAGCGCAGCTCCATCTAGTGAACGCATCATCGACCCCGGCCTCGACTGTAGCTCCTGTTCTATGCGTCTTACAGCGCGGTGCGCCCTGAGAACAGCTCTGAAACAGGCCGTTAAGTGAAGGTGCGCCCTGACATACGGTGCGCCTTACGGTCGTGAACACACGGTACTTGAGAAGCAGGACGGGGTCTTCAGGTTTTGAGCAGATGAAGATGGAGCCCAGATGTCTCAGGGCCCTTCCTAAAGCTACGGGCGATGTCCCCTCTTCACTGAGACTTTGTGTCCCTCTGTTTCCACCTACGACCCCACGCCGACCTCTGACCCACTCTGTACTTGTGTAGTACTGTATACTGTGTAGTATCTGCTGCGTGCACGTGAGGCCGCGCTGCCTGTTCCTCGTCCCCCGACACACTCGACGGCCCGTAAAGGAGGCGGGTCTCTGCGTCTCGTACCTGGGCCGGTGCAGTTGTGAGCCTTGGCGTCCCCGGAGAAGCCCGGAGCACAGACGTGGCAGCGGGCCCCGCCGGTGTTGTTGATGCACCGCAGGCAGCGCCCGGTCTCCGGGTGGCAGACCTGGGCCGGGCCCTCCGGGTCCGCGTTCCCGCTGCACTCGCAAGGAACGCACTCCTTGGAGGACCGGTAGAAACCTGCGCCGCACGCGTCACAGCGCGCGCCCGCGTAGCCGGGACGGCACAGGTCGCATTCCGGAGCGCCGCCGTCGCCTGTTCAGTCACACAAACACAACGGTGTCAAAGCGCCGACAACCCCAGGAGGCGAGACACTCCCGTCTCCGAATGCGACTCAAGTCTGTCGTCTTTGTGACCCACGCACTCTCGACGTGGCGGACACACACCTGTGTGGCAGAGGCCGTTGGAGCTGCTGTTGGAGCAGGGACACGGGGAGCAGGGCTCGGTCGGGTCGCGCTCGGGGCTGCGGTAGAACCCGGGCTTGCACTCCTCGCAGTTGGTGCCCCGAGTGTTCCCCACGCAGTTCATACACACTCCTGCGGGTCAGCACACACACACACACACACACACACAACTGAGTCACTGGGGTTGTGAGATCACCTCTGACGCTCTCCAGCCGGAAAACTGGAGGTTCATCCAGTGAGGAGAGCCTTGTCACGAGGGGGGGGGGGTCTTAATGCACACGTGAGGGGCCCCAGACCCACCTGCTTCATCTCCAACATCTAGACCTGTACAGCACAGCGGACCCTCGCCTGTCGGGGTCACGTTCCTCAAATAACCCCGATCGGCGAAGTCCTGAAGCCAACAGCTTTATTGTTACACTTATTTTACACGCTTTAAGGCCTTAAACCCCCAAACACACACTTTTACACACTCTTCTCACAGGCTTTAACCCCTTCTCACAGTCCTCTTATTTAAACTCTCAAACTTCAAACATCCTCCTTTGGGTGAGACCGCGGGTGTCCTTTCTCCTGCAGTTCACCAATCAGGACCCCGTGAAGCAGCGAGCAGTGAAGCGCGCTATAGCGAGGGTTCGGTGTTCAGGACTGATACTAAAGAAAACACGTGGTGACGCGTGACAACGACGACCGCCGCCCTCACGCCGACCTCGTCACCGGGAAATGTTCCATCCACGAAAACATCCAGACGCCACGGGAATTCAGGCCAGGGTGATAAACGCTGCACCGTAACAGGAGACGGAGCCTCGTCCCCTCTCAGGTTCTGGTTCGTGCGTCTGAAGAGGCGTCCGTCGTCACCAGGAGTGACGAGGAGGCTCGGGTCACGGGAAGAGGAGAGCGCGCCTCACCCCCCCGGTGAAAGACAACCGGCCCTGCAAGGCGAGGGGGCGGGAACAACACGACCACGGGCTCCAGAGCGGAGCGATCCGCGCCCGATACGGCGTGCGCCGTCGCCCAAACCACATTTTCGAGATGTCTCCGCACGCGTCGCTGATCTCAGCGTGTTCAGGTCCACACGAGGCGGCGCCGAGAAGCAGCTCCACTTCGCCGTCGGTCCTGTACGACTTCGGTGATCGCCATGGCAACGCCGCTGGGATCGAGTTCCGAGGACGCAAACACGCCTACGTGCACGCGCGGCCTTCTCGCTACCGCCGCACGCTGGCCGGGCCCGAGCACTACACCCGTAACCCGACTTCCGCGGCCTGTTGTGCAGGCACAAATTGCGGGCGCATAAATTATTCGCGCCGATCAAAGTGCAGCACGGGGAAACGCGCTTCTGAGACCGGAGCCGAGCGTTTGAGCGGGAGAACGCTGGGGTGTTGACACCCCAACTGTCACCAGGTTCCCGCCCCTTTGTCCCCGGAAACAAAAGGCTTTCACATGGTAATGCGCTGGTGGTCAGCGCCATGGCAACCGGCTCTTACCAGACTGTGGGTGGCAGTAGCCGGTGTGGTTGTGACACTGACAGGGGCGACACCCGGTGTTGCTGAAGTGGAAGAAGCCCGGGTAGCAGTCGTCACACTTGGGCCCGTACACCCCGCTCTTACATTCACAGGTTCCTGAGCTGGAGGGGAAACGAGAGGCGGGTGAGCGACGTCGAAACGACAGCTTGACTCAAAAAACGTGGAAAAAGCTTCAGGTTGAACGTCGTCTGTGAACGTTTGTCACCGTGTTCCTGCGAGTCCTGAATCGTTTAACTGAACAGTTGATATTTAGATTCTAACTTAGGCGTTGCACAACGACTTCAGCTGCCAGAGGAAGCTGCAGAGTGTGTGTGTGTGTGTGTGTGTGTGTGTGTGTGTTGGTAATTTGATTATACACACCTGGGCCTGTCCTGTTTGGTGGGTATACATATGCAGCATGTATTAACAGCCAACGCCTTTTATAACTCAGTTTCTAACGTTGTAGAATAATACTGAAGACAAGTGGCCCACACCTCTGAGGAGTGAGTGTGTGTGTGTGTGTGTGTGCGTGCGTGTGTGTAAACACAGGCCGACTCCCGGATACACTTTTAGTTTACCAGTGATCCCTAAAACCAAGAACAAGTGCTCGTTCTCCTTTGACTGGTTCTGTGTGTGTGTGTGTGTGTGTGTGTGTGTGTGTGTGTGTGTGGGTGTGTGTGTGTGTGGTGTGTGTGTGTGTGTGTGTGGGTGTGTGTGTCAGCTATTGTTGTGACTACTCTCTGACTGTCATTTATTTTTATTTTATATCGGTCAGGACTCGAGGTCGTTTCTCCTGCGTCTGTGTGTGCGTCTGAGGTCGTGTGTTAACGAGTGAACGCAGACGTGTAACCGCGCTGGGGCGGTCAGGGGCGCCTCGATCAGCGACGGCAGCAGAGGAACGTTCCAGCGTGTCATCAAACCCCGGTGTGTGTGTATGTGGGGCGTGTGTGTGTATATGTGGGGCGTGTGTGTGTGTGGGGTGTGTGTGTGTGTGGGGTGTGTGTGTATACGTGTGTGTGTGTTACCTGTCACAGAGAAGGTTCACCGCCCCAAAAGAGTCGCAGGCGCAGGCCAGACATCCGCTGGTCCCGTTGGTGAAGAAGCCGTCCTCACACTCCTCACACTGCAGCCCCCCGTACCCGTCCAGGCAGGAGCACTGGCCCGTGAGCGGGTCGCATTTGTCCGGGTCCAGAACGCCCTCGGAGCCGCTGCTGCAGTTGCACTGGTTCTCTGGGGGGGGGCAGGACAGGGGGGGGACAGGGACCGATATCAGACGATCTGCTGGGGGAACGTGACGAGGGTGAACGCGTCTGGGTCGCTCGGGTCAAGAGTCACATGACCTCATGTGACCTCCCACACACGAACGGAGGAAGGGCCCGACTCACGGGGTCCAAAGGTCAAGGCCGGGACAGAGCAGAGGGAGACGCCAAGTCCTCACAGGTTCACGCGAAGACCTGGGCCAGACCGCCACCAGACCGCCGTGGTCGTCGGGCGACCCCTGAAGCTGCGCCGGGGGTCGCCC
Organism: Lagocephalus sceleratus; assembly: GCA_911728415.1. Classification (NCBI taxonomy): domain Eukaryota; kingdom Metazoa; phylum Chordata; class Actinopteri; order Tetraodontiformes; family Tetraodontidae; genus Lagocephalus; species Lagocephalus sceleratus. The sequence continues at coordinate 5,305,537 of CAJVRN010000240.1, forward strand.
GACGGTGCGCGTCTGTTTCGATTAAAGATCGAAGAGGCCAACGAGGGGAGCCGTCCCCTCCCAACACGCCAGGGACGGACACGTGAGGAGGACGAGGTGGGAACGTTCGGATTTCCCGGAGCCAATCGATGGATCCTGGATCGATAGATCCTGGATCAATAGATCAATCCTGGATCAATAGATCCTGGATCAATAGATCCTGGATCAACACTGATCAGAACCAGAGCGAGACACAAAGAGGAAAGTTCCCAGGAGGAGCCGGGACGCGCTGAGCCGTAATCCAGGAGTTTGAGGATCACCCGACCCCACCCCCCGTGGATTAGAGACTCTGGGGGGGGGGGGTCTCCCTGTCAGGACCTGCTCCCTCTGGAGGTGTCAGCCCTGCTCTCTCACACACACACACACACACACACACACACACACACACACACACACACGCGCGTTCTCGTGCAACACAAAGGAAGCCCAGCTGATGGCTGCACGGATGCTGGGGCTCGGCAGCAGACCCCCCCTCACGCCCCCCCGACACAAAGCGCTGCTGATGGGGATGCTGAGGACAAAGGTCGGCCAGAACCCGCCGGGTTCGGATCCAAACAACACCTGGGGGGGGGGTGAGGGAGGGGGGAGGACGCGCTGCACCACAACACGGGGCTGCAGGCTGCGCGCTCCGGACGCGACACCCACCTTGGACGCCCCCCGCCGGAGCCTCCGCGTCCGCGGCCCAGGCCAAGCCGCCGCCCCCCCGCGGGGACACCATGACCACGGTGCCGGGCCGCGCCGTCCCGGGGCCCGGGCCGGGCCTGGCTGCGGCCCCGGGGCCCGTCCAGACGGGCGGCGCGTCGACGGCGCGGGGCGCAGCGCCGACGCCGGCGGCGCCGCCGAGCAGCAGCAGCAGCAGCAGCGAGCGAGGGTCCATCGTGCGGGAGCGTGGCCGCATGGAGGGCCTCAGCGGTCCATGGAAGCCGTGCGGGGGTCCGGAGCCGACCTGCGGGAGACCATCTCCCGACCCGCACCAGACCTGAGAACCGACTGGGCCCGCCCCCGACTGACGGCCCCGCCGGCCAATGGGGGCCGAGGGCCGCCCAGGGCCCGCCCCTTCCGCTGGGGAGGGAAACTATTATTATTATTGTTGTTATTATTGTTATTATTGTTATTATTGTTATTATTGTTATTATTGTTATTGTTATTATTATTATATAGAGACACTAAAATACTACAGTCATCTTCATCTACATATCTATACCTCTATTAATACATCTCTCTATCTGTGTACCTACATATCTATCTATCTATCTATCTATCTATCTATCTATCTATCTATCTATCTATCTATCTATCTATCTATCTATCTATCTATCTTTAGGTCTATCTATCTGTAGGTCTATCTATCTATCTATCTATCTATCTGTAGGTCTATCTATGTAGGTCTATCTATCTATCTATCTGTCTATCTGTCTATCTATCTATCTATCTATCTATCTATCTGTCTGTCTATCTATCTATCTATCCATCTATCTATCTATCTATCTATCTATCGTCTATCTATCTATCTATCTATCTATCTATCTATCTATCTACCTATCTATCTATCTATCTATCTATCTATCTATCTATCTATCTATCTATCTATCCATCTCCACACATATATGTGCCTATACAGTATTTATATGTACACATATTTATATACACATATATTGTAAACACACACACACACACACACACACAAACAGACACACAAGTATGTGTGTTTTTGAAACCACTTTTAATTCCTGTTTGTTCACATCAGTAACTTTTTAATCCAACTGATCAGGAGTCACTCAGACTGTGATGTGTTTCATATCCTCTTAATCCACCCAGAATGGAAAAGATACTACTACTAATGAGTTACTACTACTACTAATACTACTAATAAGTTACTAACAACACTACACCAGAGCTACACTCCCCTCCACCGTTGTGGGGGTGGAGTCCCTGTTCTTCGCCCCCCGGCTGCAGCCTTTCCCAGGTGTCTTTGAGCGAGGCAGCGTGCTCCCTGAACACGCCCCAGCTCGCCCACAGGCGCCCGCTCACTTTCACACGCACCTTCACCGTCAGCCCGCCGACCCTTCGCTCGTCTGTGCGGTCACGGCGAGGCCCGACCTCGAGGGCCTGCGCCGCTATCGCCGCTCATTCCAAAGGGGCTCGACGGGGCTGAGGTCACGGTGCATAAATATCACCATGTTGTTACGCCGCAGCGCCCTGCACCGCCGCAGCGCCCTGCACCGCCGCTCGCCACCTGAAGGTCACGTGACGTCTGCGGGTCTGCAGGACAGCCTGGCGATCCCGGCGTGCATCCTCTGGCCCCGCTGAGCCGCTGGCGTCCGCAGAAGGTCGAGCCTGATCACCAAGAGGCGCGACGACGACTCTGAGGCCTGCGGGCGTAAATACCGACTGACCCCATCAGCGACGGGGGCCCCGAGGAGGAAGACAGACAGGTGGGGCCCCGGCGGCGTGGGCTGAGAGCGTGGATTATTGTAGAATAGACGGAACAGACACGAGGTTGAAACATGTTTACTCCAGGTGAAAGATGAGAAGTCGACAAAGAGTCAATCAAGAGGTGTTAAAAAATCAACCTGGAGAGAAATACACTCTTATCACTTAATACATTTGTCTTATCACTTAATACACTCATCTTATCACTTAATACACTCATCTTATCACTTAATACACTCATCTTATTACTTAATACACTCATCTTATCCCTTAATACACTCATCTTATTACTTAATACACTCATCTTATTACTTAATACACTCATCTTATCACTTAATACCTTATCTTATTTAATACACTCATCTTATTACTTAATACACTCATCTTATTACTTAATACACTCATCTTATCACTTAATACACGTATTATTATGATGTGTGTGTCATTCACAAAGTGTGAGAGAAGAACAGGAGGAAGAGGAAGAGCAGAGAAGGTCAGCTCTTGGTGCCCTGTGCTCCAGTTTGTGAGTCACATGCTGATAACGGCGCTTTATTTCAGTCACGCGGTCGTTTGTGGACGGCTTCCCGGGTCAATTCAGTGGAACCGCGTTTAAAGTGCTGAGTGTGCACAGCGAGCTGGGCTGAAGCGAAACCAGGCCTTCCCCTCGAAGCCGACCGCAGCCGGCCTGAAGCGGAAGTTCGCCGTGCTCAGCTTGGGAAAATGGAGCAGATCTCTGGGGGGGTGTGGGGGGCTGAGGCAGCGCTGACGTGGGTCTGACATGGAGCACCCAGCCGGGTCCCATCAAGAGTGAACCGTGTGGGGAGAGGCCCCTCCTGGAGGTCCACCAGGAGACACCAGCGGACCCTCGGTGGGGCCCCGAACAGGCGTGGTCCCCCCTCACTGATAGCCCAGCCCACGTGCACCCATGTAGCCGAAGAGCGGGATGGTGACACACACGCAGATGAACTGTGAACACAGAAGACGGCGGTGTTGGGAGGCTCTTCCGTGGCCCCGGCCCCGCCCCCCCGTCCTACCTGGATGATGAACATGGTGATCACACCAGCGCCGGTGCTCAGGAAGTTCCCGGAGAACCAGTCTCTCACCTTCCCCAAACAACCCTGAGGAACAAGAACCCAACGTGTCCTCAGGGGAAGAACCTTTGTGAGGGGCTTCCTCACCTCTGGCCAGTTGCTGGTGTTGGCGCCGTTGCAGGGGTCTTCCACGCAACACGATATCGGGACCTTGTCCTTCCAGTCCGCCGCCCCATGAACGCCACAACATCTAAACTGGTAGAAAACACCAGCAGCTTCACAATGACGAGGGGCTTCACACCTTTAATCTGTGTGTTGAATCTGGTCACAGATGTGTCCTGACCCAACGGTCGGTCATTACCAGATGTTGAACAGCATCGAGTTCGCCCTTGAGGCTCTTGTTGTCGCCGTCACTCGACATCATGTAGACCTTCAAACTCTGTTCCAGGTCGTTCTGCATGTAGTCGTCAACCTGCGGGATGCGTAAACACTCACGGTCCAGTCGAGCCAGTTCAGGGGACCGTTACCCAACCTGACTATCTGGAGGCTTCAGATCCAGACTAACTGGTGGTTAACCAGCTGGTTTAGTCTGCTGTTGTTAGAGCTCATCACTAACTAGAGCAAACAGAAGTTGGTTTTTAAAGCTCACTTTTCTTTGATCTGGACACTCGTGGTCCGTTGGAGCTGTTCTGATGACGAAGGCTGAAGTTAACGAGGCTGAACCGGTGAACCCAGCCACGGTTAACTAACCCACCTTTCTGCTGTAGACCAGGAAGACCAAGGCCATTGCCAGTTCCACCAGCATGAGGATGAAGAGCAGGATGAAGAACTGGAAATGCCAGATGTCAGGTCAGTGCATCAGCCACATCTGGACTTTATCGACTTCACATCTCAGCTGCATTTGTTCCCATTTGCTGCTGGTCAGTGACCAGTTACCAGGGCCTGGTTACCAGTTACTCTACCCAACGCGTGATGACGGCTCTGACCCGACGTCTGCAGGAGGAGCTGTCAGAACTTCTGCTGTCTTCTGACAGCAACATTTAGCTTTACTCAGCTGACATAAACAGGTTTAAAGAGAGCATCGGAGAACCTCGTGAATGAGCCGCAGAACGTCGTAAAACGCGTTTGACTTTGATTCGCCCGGTTGCATTTGCAGCGCCCTCTCGTTGGGGTCAGGGCTTCGAATAACGTACATATTTAATGAGCGACGAGAGGCTTACGGTGATGAGCATGCAGCGGTTCTCCCTCATCCCTCCCAAGACTCCGATGTAACACACACACGCGGCGATGGTTCCGGTCACCACTAATGTGTTGGAGGGGTAGATGGGCCAGAAGCTGGTGGTGAGGGTGGGAAACTTGGAGTGCATCATCTGGAACTCCCCGAGAGCGATGACAAAAGCGCTGCACAGCTCAAACACCGAGGGGAACACACACAGACATTAACATAACAATAGTATGAAACATGCGTGGACACACATGCTTACACTTTCCAATAATACACACACATGCTGTTCAGGTTCAGGTTTTCTTCTCATGTTCCTCCCCCCTGATGTTGCTGTCCTTAGGGACCTCCACATCTGTCACTACGACCTCCTTGTCCACTTTGTCCCATCTTGACCTCGGAGCTTCTGGTCCTAACCTGGTCCAGATGTTCCTGTCCACTACAGCTGCGTGGTTGAGATGTTCCATGAGGCTTTAGCTCATCATCTCCCCCCTGCTGTTCTGTGCTGGATCATCTCAGGAGCTTCCTTGGACCTCCTGCTGAGGTAGATCCCAGCTTCTCCTGGTGCTCAGATCATCATCAGGGCCTCTGTGCTGTCCTTCAGTCCAGTGTTACGCCATGCAGGGGCTTGTCCTCCGTGATGGTTCCAGCTGTGGTTCCCCTTCTCTGGTGTTCACCTTCTCTCCGGGGGCCTTGTCTTCTTCAGCTCTTTTAGTGGCTGTCTTCTCATGATCGTTGCCTCCACCCTCCTTTTCCAGGCAGGAACTTCATCATTTGTAACAAAGTGCCTCAAGCCTCAGCCTCTGTCCATCATTCACATCTTCTTGTAGACATTCAGATGGTCAACAGATGAGATGATGGGTTTTGAGGAGTCCCACACCTGGTTCATGTACCCTCTCTGTCCAGAGTCACTGGAGGAGCGTTCCACCAACAACCTCTCTCATTCATTTGTACCTCAAGATCTTCTTCAGTAGCCCATTTCTCATCAGTCTGCTCTGGCCCCTCAACATGTGTGTGTGTGTGTGTGTGTGTGTGTCTACCAAATTCTTTATAACGCTGCATAGGCAATATTTCTGATTATTGTCTTTTTTCTTGATTGCCTCATGAGCTCATTTTATTCATACAAGGTCTTCTGCTATTCAACTTTTTTGTGTGTTTTTTTCTCTGTCCATTAAACTTTGATTATAAAGAAGCCACTTGGGAACTTACCCAGCACAGCAGGTTGAGACTCGTCAGCAGAGCTTTCAAGCAGCTAATACACGACGGATTCATCGCTTCTGTTTATCTTCCACTGTAAAAACTAACATTTTCCTGTATTAAGATATCGGTTCTGTTGACACAATCACGAGCTCGAGAACCAGTTTTTCTTGACAGAGTTCAGGAGAAGATGCTTCTTTGTTGATGGTGTCGATACACTGTTTGGTATGGCAACACTCAACTGTGATGCATCCAAAGTGTAATAATGTGTTTTTATGAGAACCACATAAACTACTTTACTTTAAACAACATTTGTGTTTGAACATGAAGGAACATTCTGTTGAACCATTTACAGTCATGTCAAGTTGGAAAAAAGTCACTTGGTTGTGAGATTCAATCGGTGCTGAATAACAAATCCTTTGAAAGAATCACTAAAGGTGGATTTTGAGTGGTTTAACATAATTTACAAGATTTAAAATGGTATTTTAGGATTAACCAAACCAATTCAGGACCTTTTGATAGATGACCATTCAAGAAAATAGAGTCCTGCAAGCTTGGGATCCAATTTCACATTCAAGTGTCAAATAATGATGTTATGTGTTGAACTATTATAGTTTTTAAATGTAAATTAAGTCTTTTTCTGATGGCAAATGATAGCATAAAGTGGAAATTTGTAACTATATTTTTGGTCAACCACAACAAAAGTTATATTTAAAAAGGCCTTACCTCGGATGATACTGTGTCCAGCAGTAATCCAGTAACTGAGGTGAGTACACTGACAACAAGCTGTAGGTGCAGTCGAGCCACGGCCCATCGACAGGATCCCACAGGAGGAGTGTCCACCGGAGGACAAACTCTCTTTAATACGCCAACGTTAGGAAACGATATTAGATCTGCAGACGACGTCGTTAAAGTAAAGCTAAACTCTGTGCAGCTCATTTTGACTGACTTTATGGTGAGTTTTAGTGTCACTTTTGGCTCCAAACAGCTGACACAGCAAGTGTCCCCTGGTGTCCCCTTTTAATGTGGGGCTGCATGAATTATGAATGCACTGTTTCAGTACATTTTATGACACAACTGCGGACTAATATTGGTGAAACACAATTATGTAATGTAATTATAACCTGAACTGCTGTATTGTTAATGCTTCAGCCCCCCAGGGCAGCTGCCCCACTAATGACAGCGTTGACGTGGTTTGTGAAGGGTGAACTCCTGAAGACGTCACACTTTCTGTTGCTGCCTTGCTCAGGGTGACGACCCCAGAGGGGTTCGCTTCCCCGAGGCCTGGGGCCGGGGCTTTAGGACAGATCATCCCCAGCTCCCATCTGTTCACCGTTTCACCTTCTACACCCTCCGGTCGTGCCTGACTCAAGGCGAGGGGCTCTGGTCCAGGACCTCTGAGCCAGCCGTGACGAGCGAGGCCTCTCCAGGATTTGAACCCGGGAGCTCTCACACACTGGCGGGTGCTCCTATCTGAGGACGCATCCCTCAGGCCTGCGGTTATATCTGGTGATGCCCTCTGGGTTAGAGAACGCTCCAGCGCTGTCTGTGTTGATGACCTTTATCCCGATCACTCGTAGGTGCCGTCTGTTAGTTCTTCTGGCGCCTTCGACATCGTGGAGCTCTTCCTCAGCTCCCGACCTGGCTGCTCCTCGACTCGATAGATCACGTGTAGATACGAGCAGGGTCTGCTCTGCTTCGCTGTTGAGGCTTTACTACGACACGGAGGAGGAGGCCTAAGCCTCGTGGGCGCAGCGTTCTGAGGCGTACCTGTCAGGACCAACAGCTGTAGCTCCACACCCCCCCGAACCCTCGCTGAGCTCCCTAGAACCCCCACAGACGGGTTTAATGGCCTCTGGTCACATGACAGGAGCCAGGTGACCCTCCTGGTCATGCTGTCATGTGAGTTAGAGCCCCAGAAGGGCCGTTCTGTCGTGTTGGTCTCCCGTGTTAGACTCATACATACATGAACATGTGTTAAATGCATGACTGTGAAAGACATGAACATGTGTTGAATGCATGACTGTTAAACGCATGAACGTTCAGGACACGTGTGACCACGGGGTCGGAGCGCTTCAAAGCTCCAACTGTGGGGTTAAAATCGGGCCAAAGACACTCTCCAGGCCGGCTCTTGTGCCGTAAGAGCCGATTTTTATCGATTATCGTTCCCATTGTTTACGTTTCCCACCCAACATGGCGGCGTAAACACCGCGTCACGTGCTCCCGTGACGTCGCCGTGACGCGTTTCCCGCGACAGGAGAAGCGGAAGCCGCCGGAGACCGTGACGGAAGCTCCGACCTGTTGTCCTCCTGTCCTGCTGTCCTCACCTGTATGCCCGTCGTCGAGACATGTAAGCGGCCGGGACGCCTCCCCCGGGACGCCCGGGGGGGGGAGGGGGCCCCCGGGGGCCCCGGGAGGGGGGCCCGGGGGCGCGGGAGGCCTCCGGCGGACACACGTGGTCCCGCACGGCCGCGTCCCGGGCCGGGTCCAACGGGGGACATCAGCGGGGGCCGAGCCGGGGCTGCAGCCGCAGGGCCCACCCCCGGGGCCCCGAGGGGCCCCCAGGGGCCCTGCGGCTGCACATCTGGGCCGCCGCAGCCGCACGCGGCGGCCCAGATGTGCAGCCGAGGCCGGACGGCGCCGCCGCTCCGCTGCACATCTGGCTCTCTTTGTCCCGACGTCCGCGGCTTGTGACCACGGGGGGGGGCACCCTGGGGTGGGGGGGGGGGCACCCTGGGGTGCGGGGACGTCCCCGGGGAGGACCGGCTGTCCCCGGGGACGTCCTGGTCCTCCAACACCGTCCACGTTCGGCCCCACGTTGAGACTTTTCCCAGCGAAACGCTGCTAAAGTCGGGTTGTTCGGCACCGACGGGCCCCTGTCGTCGGTACCGGGGCCAGGATTTGGACCGAGCTTGGTTCTGGAGCAGCTGCGTTCGGAAACGGGACGTTTTTATTCTCCGAAAACGATCGTGAAACGACGCTGAAGCGACGTTTGTGGAGCCTCTTGAGCCGGGCCTGCGCTTCTCCGCCGCGCCGCTAGGGGGAGCGCTGCTCACGCCGAACACGCAAAGGCCCCAAGGTGGCCCCAGAGTGGCTCCGGGGGGGCCCCAGGGTGCCCCCCCCCCTCGAGGACCTCCTCCCAGGGGTCCAGATTCTGACCTGAACCGCCGTGTGCCTCCGTATCTGCGGACGGTTGCAGGAGAAACGGCGTTTGTGCTGGAGCGCCGCTGATGGCGTGCAGCCGCGTCTGGCCTCGCCTCACCTGTCCTCACCTGGCCTCACCTCACCTGTTATTGTCCCTGGGGGGGGGGCTGGTGTGTGCAGCTGTTCCCTTAACACGTGCAGGCGAGGCCTCTGTTGCATTCAGGGACGCCCCAAAAACGCCCGTTTGACCCGCGACGCCGCGAGTTCTCGCCGAAGTGACGGTTTAGTTTAGAACGTGCAGACATGTGTGAGGTCGGGCGCTGATGTTGAGGTGAACGTGTGTGTGTGTGTGTGTGTGTAACACGACGTGTCCTGTGGCTGATGTTTGTTCTTGTTGGAGCAGAATGCCAAAGTCAAAGGAAGTTCTTTCCTCCACATCTGGAAGCGACTCTGACAGCGATGTGGACACCAAGGTTTGTGGACCCTCGTCTACTCTTCTACTCTTCTTCTGTTCTTCTTCTGTTCATCTGTTCTTCTATCACCACCGACAGACGCGAGTTAGTAGACACACGGTGTTTGTGAGCGAGGCGTGCTGTCAGAGAGGCGTTGCCATGGCAACGTGTCCTGCAGACATGCCGGTCTTACTGGTTTTATTCAGACTCCCAAAGTGATAAATGGAAACTTAACGACGCTCAGCTTTAAGACGGAGGGCTTAAAGCTTGAATCTGTCCCAGGTCCTGGTGTGACGTATGTCCTCGTCAGTCTCCGTCCCCCTCCGGTGTCCCCACAGATGTGTCCATCTCCTCCTTGCTCGTCCTCCTCTCTCACCGTCCACCTTCATGTCCTGTCTCACCACCTCACATGTCTGGTCTCAGGTCTTCCTCCTGCCTGCAGCTCCGTCCTCAGCGTCCTTCACTGTCCCCCCTCTGGACGTGTCCAAACCACCTCCACACCCTCTAACGTGTGCTGTTCCTCTCATCTTCTCAGTCCTCATCCTCTTCATCCAGAGAGAGCCTCATCATCTTCATGTCCTCCTCATCACGCCCTCTTTGACCTCCTCTGGTCTCACCACCACCTTCTACACTTAACCTTCATCCTTGGAGATACCTTTAATTATTTTAATCAACCATCACCCCTGAATCTTTTCTCCAGGCCCTTCCACCTCTCCATCTCCCCTCCCTTCCTCCCTCTCACCTCACTCTTCCTCCTGGATTCCTTCACACACGTGTTCTGTCCTTCAGACTCACTCCCCCACTATTGCTTATCTGTTAGAACTGAGGGGCTGTGACTGGGCTACAACTGGAATGTAGCTGGGCTAGAACTGGACTATAACTGGGCTATAACTGGGCTATAACTGGACAATAACTGGGCTATAACTGGGCTATAACTGGTCAATAACTGGACAATAACTGGGCTATAACTGGGCTATAACTGGTCAATAACTGGACAATAACTGGGCTATAACTGGGCTATAACTGGGCTATAACTGGTCAATAACTGGACAATAACTGGGCTATAACTGGTCAATAACTGGGCTATAACTGGTCAATAACTGGACAATAACTGGGCTATAACTGGTCAATATCTGGGCTATAACTGGACAATAACTGGGCCAGCTGGTGGAGCTCGGCTCCTCTCAGTCTGGTTCTGATTGTTTGTGCAGAGACGTTCAGATGAAAACACGGGGGGGAAATTGCCCGTGAGCTGTTTTCTCATGTTTGCTAATTGCTTCCCTGTCGTCTCTTCCATGATCACGGCAGCGATGGAACGCTGCTGCTGCACAGATCGGAGTCCTGGAAGCGTGACCGCAGCTTCCTTTAGTTCACACTTGTGTCCTTTTCACCTCAGGCTAAGAGAAAGAAGACGACGAGTCAAGCAGAAAAACCCTCCAAGAAGCCAAAGAGCGGAGAGAGCTCCAAGCCGGGAGGCTCCTCCAAGAGCGGCAGCAACGCAGACGACAACATGTTTCAGGTGAGACCTTCAGGAGGCAGAACCAGGGCCCTGCCGTCAGCAGAGTCACCAACACACACAGCCCTTCACCCAACACACACACACACACACACACACACACACACCCTGGTAGAGGTCTCAGGTTCACGTCCTCCTGGGTGGACAGGCGCGTAGCTCAAGAGTCATCCTGGTGGCGTGAGCCTGAACCGCCCACAGAGCACCTTGAGAACCACCTTCCTCATGTCTGACCCTGCGTTTGGCTCCTTGCAGATCGGGAAAATGCGATATGTCAGCGTCAGAGACTTTAAAGGGAAGGTGTTGATCGACATCAGAGAGTACTGGATGAACCAGGACGGAGAGATGAAACCTGGGAAAAAAGGTAAGCTCTTAAAGCCTGACTACCGTCGTGGGTCAAACGGGAGGGAGGAAGCCTTTTAGACAGCTGAAAGAGTGATCGTCTTCACCCAGACCCCAGAATAATACAACAATAATCACCTGAGGGCAGTTGTAGATGTTCAGGAGGATCTTTAACTGTAGGTCTGGTGAACCACGAGTCGCTCTAGAGAAGCTCAAAGAATCAGGAGGAGGAGACGACCCAGAACAGAGCAGATCCTCCTGGAGGTCAATGAGGTTGAGACTTTGTTCAAGTACTTCCCGGTTCCTCAGTTCCTCTGGTTCCTCTTGCAGGCATCTCGCTCAACCCTGAACAGTGGAGCCAGCTGAAGGACCAGATCGCAGACATTGACGACGCCATAAAGAAAATCTAATGATTCCTTTAATGTTTAAATGTTTATTTAATAAACTCACTGGTGTTCAGATTTGTACTCAGTTTTGTAAGAAGTCTTTAATAGTTTTCTAATGGTCGACATTGTAGAATGGAATCCAGGAGTGTCGTTGCTGTGTGTTGTTTTTTTGTAGGTCTTTTACGTCATTGCTTTTTGAGTAGGACAGTGATGTTTGTAACGAATAAACAGAAATGAATAAACACGTTGGTTAGGAGGGTTGTTTTATAATGCGCTCAGTTCGACCTGGTTAAGACCTTTTTTTTTGTTCTGTCTTTGTTCATCCACCTCCAGGATACTGTCACATCTTTGTATTTTGCCTCTATAAACACCGCTGTAGAATCACGTAATCAAATAAAGCCTCTGAGATGGAACTGAGCGAAGGTTGGGCTTTTTGTGAGAAACGCTTGATCGTTGACGAGGTCCAAGGACCTCATGTCCAAAAACAAGCCTAGTTTTCTTCTTTTTGTTTATTTGTGTGTTCAATACTCCACCAAAGTTCAGTGTATTTTTGTAACTGATCATAAATATCACTCGTTTTTACATTTTTAACCCTTTCGTTGCCGTGTTGTGGACTGTCTCTACTGGAAAGACAGCCTCGTCTCACCTCGGCACAGACGGACAGTCCACCTCAGAGTCTCCATAGAAACCGCGGGAGTGACGTCTCGTGACAAACCATCGCTCGAGGCCTCGGCTCTCAGCCGGAGCTCCCACATCGGAAATACACCATTCCACCTTTTTCACCGTCGTTTTTGCTGTTTTCAGCTGGAAGATTCTAATTTTAATTTGAGAATTCGTCCAAAAATCAGCAACTTTTTCAAACGTGACCCCGTGCGTGTGAAGGTCGTGCCCACTGGGGCAGTGGAGGTCTTTAACGGGTCAGAGCCCTGAAGGTGGGCGCCTTCATCATCAGTAAACGACCCCAAAGTAACGAGCATATTCCTCCAGACCAGACCGGCCTCCTCCACGGCTCAGCGCTCTCGGGGCGTCCCAGTAAACCAGAGAGCTTCTCCTGATTTATGTTTGTGTCCCGGAATCTAGAAACGACCCAGAGCCTTCCAGCCAATGTGCTTGTGACTCGAGGAGGAGTCGCTCACCTCCGCCTGTAACCTGGTAACTCTGGAAAAAATTTACGGGAGACCCGTCCTGACCCTCCGAGGAGAGGAGATAAAGTCTTTGTTGACACTTCCCAGACGCCGTGTGGACACATGTGGCCATTAAGTAAACCCAACAAAGCCCCAGAAAAACAGGGTCTTCACCACAGGGGGTGTCCTCGCCGCGATGGAGCGTCCACAGCGAAGGCGCCGCCGCTGCCGCCGGAAGGCCAGGCCCGAGGTACCGGGGCGCTCTGCAGGCCTCGCCATGCTGCCTCCTCACCCACCTCAAACGCCCAGTAAACACTCCTAAACACCGAAACATCTGGACATCGATGGAGGGACAGCAGAAGAAACGGAGACGATGAAGGCGGTGGGCGCGTTACATCAGACAGGAAGCGCTGGAGCGGGCAGACGCCACCTTGATTTACAGACACTGAATTGACATTCCGGTTGTCAAAGTAACACCTCAGAGAAAACAGCCAAGGTAGAAGAATAATAGACTGTTTCCATGGTGACCACTGGTGAGGGAGCAGCTGTAGACAATTATTGACAGAGGTCACGTGACGTCTCTTCAAACTTGGTCGGTCCACTTTCAGAGATGCTTTTACTCCGAGCGCCTCAGGTCGGTGGAAAACACCCACACCAAAGTGTGAACAAATGAACTTTACAGTAAATCAGATCGAGATCTCGTAAAGAAACGCCAAATAAACTGTTAAACGTCAGCTCGTAAGGGGCCAACAAACACACTTTTGTAGCGGTAAAGTAAAGTGCGGCGTTTAAACGTGTCACTTATCACGAGGTTTGTGTGTGATTGATATCAAAGGCTGCAATTTATGGACTCAACAGACGTTTCCCTCGGCACAGTCATGAATAACGTGGCGTTCTGGTGCCACGGTAAACCGTGCCAAAAGCCCCAAACTTTTGGATCTCTCCAAGAAAACAAAACCCTCGACGACGCAGCGATTTTGAGTTTGTGTCGTTTAAATCCACAAAGCGTGCACGAGTCACGCGTGATCGCCGTGGAACACGTGAGGCAATAATGTAACTGAAATAACGAATAACCTCACACGAGCAAACGTGGAGGGACATCAACCGTTACCGCTCCTTCATCAAGTGTGGTCGACGCCCGATTGATCGGTTGGTCGGCTGTTTCATAGGCGTGCATTGATCTTGGACGAAGCGTGATCTGGCGAGGTGATATCTTTTGTTTTTTAAAGTCGTGTGCAACGGCGCGCTGGCTGCGAGGGCCAAAGACCATAAACGCTATAAAAGAACACGTCATAAAAGACAGAAGAAAGCAAAGGAGCCTGCGTAGTCGTGCGTCCCTCTCAGTATTTAAATTTACGCCATCAAAGGAATTTTGAAGCGTTGTGCATTAAGTATTACTTGCAGGAGGAAACGTGTATGAGAGTAATAACAAAGGAAATATAAAGCACAGGAGGAAGGAAGCAATTTCTTCCAGAGCTGAGTGGGAACACATTCCACTGCAGACCATCAAGTTTTCCATGTGAGTGTGAGAATTCTATCTGATAAAGGCTCTTTGACGTCATCAATGTCAACAGATGATGGCCAGATGGCTTTCATCCAAATGGACCTTATAGTCCTCCTGATAAGGAAAACGGGGAAATGCACTGTCTTCGCCGAGGCACCGCTGAACGATGTTTACAATGTTGATAAAAATCAACCTTCACTATTCCAAACATCCCATTTGGCTGCTTCTCCAACCAGCTCTCATGTGCAACTGGAAAATGTTAAGACGGGCACCGCCGGGGGAGGTCAAAGGTCGGCGCAACTTCAGTGCGATGTGCCGGTTTGTACCCCGGACCCCGGTGGGTCGACCCCCTTTGGGCCGAGAGAGAGAGGCGCTGCAGAGCTGGGGGTCCCCCAGAGTCCGTCCAAACCCACCGCCCGCCCCCCCACCTGCCCTCCCAGAGATGGGACTGTCAACATGTCCGCCGGGCCCGCGTGATTACAGCAATCAGGGAGCTTTCTGGGACGTCTCCCTCCGGCACTTAGCCGCCGAGCGTCTGTCCTCAGGTGGACAAAGACGCGGCCGCGGATTGCGTAAATAATCGCGCTGATTGTGGCTCACGGCCCCCCCCGGAGGAAACCGCCGTCAGCACGCACCGCTGATAGACGCCTTGCTCCTTCCTGGACGTGTAGCTGCGCTAGCCGTGTGATTAGGGGTCGGGCAGAGGAACTCTGTGACTCCCCACACTTTTGTTGTGCCTTGGCCTCCTTCTATCGCGTGTCTGAGCAGCTGGGAACTGAATCTGTACCCGTTATTATTTCCATTGGCGGTCGATCAGCTAATCCGGTTGATTTAGTTAATTAATTTGGTGTTTACATTTCTAGGTCCGTCTCGCCTCTCCCTTGTTTTCGTCCCTTTTTGTTGCTCTGTCCGAGGGCCGGGGCTGGCTCCATCACCTCTGCGCCGCGCCTTGATCTGGGCTGGTGGGGCCGCCGCGGCGTGGATGTGGAGTTAATGAGTTGGCTGCAGCCCCCGTCAGAATGTAAAACAAGAAAGAATGTTCTAAATGAATGTTGCCCCGGACAGGTAGCCGGCCGGGCCAGAGCACAACAACGATCTTTATCTCAGCTTTGTTCGCTTCTAATTTCAGTCTGTGCTTCTGGCTCCGACCGAAATCAAAAACAGCTTTTTAATTGTCCCGTCAGGGTGAAAAGGGGCCCAACACGGACCCCTGAAGGACCCCACAGGGAAGAGGGGCTGCAGAAGAGGTCAGCGGGGAGTCCAGAATCAGACAGGCCGACCAAGGTCCTCCAGCCCAACGTTCATGTTCTGCTGTCAATGGAAACCTGAGGACCCTGAAAGGGTTCAGTCCTTCTACTGAAGGTCCTCAGAGGCCAGGTCTCTCCTCTCTCCTCTCCTCTTCTCCTCTCTCTTCCTCCTCTCCTCCTCTTTCCTCTCCTCCTGCACTGACCTGCTGACCTCTGACCCCACTGATGTATTTGCATGCATTTCTGTTCTTTCTTTCCTCTCCTCTCCTCCTCCTCTGTTCATCTGTTCATCAACAAGGCCCCCCCATGGTCCTGCTCCAGGTTTCTCCCTGTTAAAGGGGAGTCTCTCCTGCCTCTCTTGCTGGTTGGAGGTTCTGGTTCTGGTTTCTGTAGAGATCGGTTTGACTGTACCAGACCGTTTAAATCACAGGTCTCCCCCCCAGGGTCCAGGTCCCCCCAGAGGGGGTCCCCCCAGGTCTCCAGGTCCCCCCAGAGGTCCGTGAGGCTGCAGGTTCTGGTCCAACCCAGCAGCAGCAGCACCAGACTGGACTCACTTCATCAACTCATCTGAGTCTTCAACAGCTGACTGGTCAAACTGGGTGAGCTGGACTGGTGGGACCAGAACCTGCAGCCTCACGGCCCTTTGGGGAGGAGGTTGGAGACCCCTGGTTTAAATAAAGATGACCTGAGTTGGTTCTCTCTGGTTCCACCACCACCTCAGTGTGTTCAGATGGTGAACCACGGAGGATAAAAGCAGCGCTGGTGGAGGTGGAGCTTCAGCACTCCTCTGGGCCACCTCCATCCACTCCTCCTCCTCCTCCTCTGTTCTCTCCCTGCTTTGTTCTCAGACTTTAAGCAGCTTTACAGCAAAGCCAAAGGCTGAGTGAATGATTTAAGCCTTTTACAGACTGTTTCTGGTGTAGAAGCTGCATTTTATACTCAAACACTATAAACCAGATGTCTGTGTCTGGATCCGTTCTGATCCTGATAAAACCAATAAAATAACAATAACAACTGTTATTGATGTTATTAGGATCAGTAGTCGTATTAGTAATATTATTTTATGACAACTCAACCAGATAAATTGCCATACATTGGATTTTTTTCACCCATTTGAACAGTCTTGTATTTTTTCACATTTTCCGGTAAAACAGTCAAATAGAGAATAAACATGTTTGTGGTCATGTTCAAAACATATTTTGGGGAATTCTATGTGAAAGACCAACAAAAGTGGTGCACTTTTGCTGCAACTCCTCTTTTGGGGTCCGTCTCCACCGGCTCAGAACATCTGGAACGTCCCCCTTTCTCCTGAAGCTGGGTCTGTTTGTGAAGCAGCATTCAGGTCCTGCTAGAGTCTCTGGGTTCAGGTGTGGACTCCGACGGGCTGCTCCAACACAGATGTGTTTGGTGTGAGGCCCTGGCTTCATGTCCAGGCTGGTTGTCCTGCTGGACGCTCAACCTCCGCCCCTCTCAAGTCTTCAGACTCCAGCTGGTCTTCTTCCTGACCTCTTTGTTCCACCCATCATCCCACCAGCTCTGACCATCTTCCCCACCATGACTGACCCTCTCCTGAGCTCTGGACCTCTGAGCGGCGCTCTCCTCCAGCCTGGAGCTTTAGGTGCTCCGTGAGATGTTTAAAGTTTGTGAAATCCTTTAAACCTCTCCACAACCTTCTCCCTGACCTGTCTGCTGTGTTCCTTTGACTTCGTGATGTTGTTTGTTCCCCAGTATCCTCCCAACAACCCTCTGAGGCCACCACAGACCAGCTGCATTTGTGCTGAGATTAGATTACACACAGGTGGACTCTATTTAGTCATTAGGTCAACATTCAATCACCAATCTGCAGGAGACTTCTGAAGGCAAGAGCTGCACTCAGAGAAAAGGGGGCCGAATTCTTCTGCATGCTTCTTTTATTTGTAAAAAAAAGTTAAATCAAGGAGATGTTTTTTTTGACTTGGCTTGTCTTTGACATAAAATTTAAATAAAAGTTATGTTTGTGGTCAAAATGTGAGTTCAATGGGAACGAACACGACTGGATTAAAATGAGCTTTAATTTCCCACATCTGACTCTCAAACCATGTTTGACTAAACTGATTTTATCTTTATATTTCAACTTAAAAACAACCCATTATCAGCTATTCCTGTCAAACTCCATAATGAGGACAATTCTGAATGAGATTGAGGGGTCAAAGGTGAACCAAGAGGGTCGGTGCACTCATTCATAGTCAAGTCTTCATCCTGAGACTTCTAAAACCTGCCCAGATGTTGATGATGAATGCATCCTTTTTAAATGATCTCCTTGTCTTTTGTGTGGTCTTACACAGGATGTCCAACCCTTCTAAAGGGGGGTGGGGGGTTTGGACAGCCCGGCCACACCCTGACCATCGCTGGTCTGGGTGGTGGTGAGGGGATGGAGGAACCTGCTCTCCTCTCCTGCTCCAGCTCTTATAATCCTCTGAACTTTTCACGTTGGACATTACTTTGTTGTTGTAGCAGGTTTACCTGTCAGTCGATGTGTGAACTTTGCTTTTATTCAAGGTTTGTTTTTCAGGTTGTGTTGTCTACATTGGATGTATCATGTTTGGTAAAATTAAAAACTAGAAATGAAGACAAAAAAAAAGAAAGAAATCTAATTCACATATGGTGATAAAAATCCCAGATACTTTACAAACATTAGGAGCACAAATTTAATCATTTACAGGTACAATTCATTGATGTTTAAATAAAATAACTACTTAAAAACAATATTAACTGGATCTGTTTTTGGACATATTATTTTCCACATCATAAAACAGAAGACAAGTTATATATAATATAAAAAATAAAAAATAAATCAAATACTGCATCAGTAATGCAAACCCCAAAAAACAAACTTACTTGGTTAAAAGTGAAAAGTTACTTTCTGCAGTCACAACTTTTCTAATAGACACACAAAAGGTAACTTCAAGAGCTTCTATATGACTGAATCAACTGAGTTATGAGTTAAATAAAAAGTAAACTCTAATGAAGTGAGTAAGAGTTGAGTTAGTAATTAGGAATAAGGAGTGTATGCAGGCTGCTTCAAGGCTACAAATCAGTATTTCCTTAGTAACTATTAGTAACGTGTAGCCTCTGCAGCACTTTTGTCAGGGTTTTTTTAAATGTTCTTTTACAGGTCCAAACTAAACATCTTCCAAAGAAAGGGATATAAAACCTCACACAGTGTCACACACCAGCTCCATACATTACCTTTATATCTATCGACTGGAAAAATATCATGGCCAATCCATGAGGACGACAATCAGGTGAGAATTCACTGGTACAAATGGAGAGGAACAGCTCTGTGTGACTGTGGCGCGTCCTGAGATACCGTGAGTCAAACAAAGGGAATGTTTCAGTCTTTGGTCCCGGTCAGCGGCGGCATTCCTACACGGAGAAGTTGGATCTGATGGAATCCTCCCGCAGCTGACGGTGCTTGGCGGTGTTGCACTCTTCCGCCTGCGAGCGCCGCTCAATCGTAATCTTGTAGTTTTTTCTGCAGTTGGATGAAGTAGAAGAAAAAGCGTCAGCCTGCTGGGAGCTGAATGGACCTTTGGGAAAGTGGTGTTCCTTCACCAGCGAGGGAGGGAGCTGCTCAGGACCACCGTCACCGCCGCGGCCCCGCCTCACCTGGCTGACGGTGCAGCAGTCCCTGAACCCAAAACAACCTCTGGAGCTAACTGTCCCTCATCAGGACAGACCAGATGGACGTCCACGCCTCCTTCTCCCCCTGTTGCTGAATCCAGACTGTTACACCTCAGTTACCACCACCATCATCATTATCACTACCAGCACCACCACTATCACCACCACCACTATGACCACTACAACTACCACAATCACCACTATGACCACTACAACTACCACCACCACCACTACAACCACCACCACGACCACCACTACAACCACAACGACTACCACCACCACCTCTACTACAACTACCACTACTACAACTACCACTACTACAACTACCCCCACCACTACTACAACTACCACCACCACCACCATCACTACCACCAGTACTCCCACCACCACCACCACCAACACCACCACCACCACCACTACAACCACTACAACTACCACCACCACCACTACTACAACTACCACCACCACCACTACTACAACTACCACTACTACAACTATCCCCACCACTACTACAACTACCACCACCACTACTACAACTACCACCACCACCACCATCACTACCACCAGTACTCCCACCACCACCACCACCACGACTACCACCACCAACACCAACACTACCACCAACACCAACACCAACACTACCACCACCACTACCTTCCCCCACTACCACAAATACCCCCACCACCACTACAAAAACCACCAAAAACATTCTAACCCATCACCACCACCACCACCACCACCCCCACTACCACTACAATTACCACCACCACTACTACAACTACCACTACTACAACTACCCCCACCACCACTACTCTACAACTATCACTACTACAACTACCCCCACCACCACCACTACTAGTACCACCACTACCACCACCACCACCACTACTAGTACCACCACCACTACTACTACAACTACCCCCACCACTACTACCACCACTACTAGTACCTTCACCACCACTGAAACAGAACACATGTGGGATCTCTGGATCTGCAGTCATTCCTTTAAAACCTGAAGGCAAGTGGACCAGTTCAAATGACCTTGACATTGTGACAACATGAATTATTCATGTAGTTAATTCTTCACACTGCCACCCTGTCACCGTTTGAATGTGAATAATTCGAGGGTATCAGTTCCAGTTACCTGATGAAGTAGAACGTAATGAGAATGGCAGCTCCCAGAACAGCTCCCACTATGACTCCGGTCAGAGCTGAGACTCCTAACCCACCTGTTGGACAGGGCAGCATGGGGTTAACCCAGGACTCCCAGGGGACGTGTGAGGGGTTTGAGTGTATCTTACATGACTTGTTCTCTGGTATCTCTGCGGGTGACTTTTGTCTTCCTTTGAGCGTGAAGCGGTCGGCGGTGATACCCGGCAGCAGCTGAAAACTTCCATTTCCACCAAAGTAGTTGGCCACCACCTGCAGAGGGACGCACGTCACGGTCAGTCAGGGGGACGCCACGTCCCCCGTAAGAGCTGAGACAGAGCTGGGACGGCAGGCGGGGATGTGGGGACGTTACCTCGTACGTCCCTGAACTGATGTTGGTCATCGCGATCAGCGAGAAATCCCCGTTCCTGTCACCGTTTTCATCGATAGACACCTGACCAGCGATACCTGGACAAACACAAACACCCCCGGTGGTCAGCAGGCTGGTCCATTCTGGAGAAAAGCCAGACCTGTACCATTCTAGAAGTCACTCTAACAACTCAGATCAAACACATTTCACCTTCAAATGTTCTGTTCCACATGCGCGACGTGATCTCTGTTCCATTCGTCTTGCTGTATCCATTTTTCATGGCTTCGTACAAGGCGATGGCGTACAGCAGCATGGCGTCGTGGAATCCCTCAACAAACATGTTTACCTGGAATGAGACATGTCGTACACTCAGCCTTTCAGAAGCAGGAAATATTCGTTTTGTACTTCGACCTGCAGTAGCAGAAAGGTCAGTAGAAACATCTTAAATGTTTCTGAGATGTTTCTCCACCTTTGTTGGAGTCCACCTGTGATAACATCAACTGACGCCTTACAGTCACCCAACACATCCCGGTCCAAACCACCACGTGAGGCCAAGGAGGTCCTGTAACATCAGGCCTCGACAGCCTTCGTCATTCTGAAATGGAAGAAGTTTGAAACGACCGTGGAGCAAACTGAGCGATCCTCGAAGAGTCCCGACAAAAGGCGTGACCAAGAACAAGAAGGGAGAATTCCAAAAGGTCATGCGTCACTGTGGTGCTCCACTAATCTGAGCTTTATGGCGGAGAGGCCAGACAGAAGCCTCTCCTCCATAAAAGACACGTGAAAGCCCCCCTGGAGTTTACTGAGGCCTGGTGGTGGCAGCACCACGCTGGGGGGGTCAGCTCAGCCGGGACAAGGGGACTGTTCGGGCTTGAGGGGAGCTGAATGGCGCGAAGCACAGAGATAAAGGGAAAACACCATCTCCAGCAGCCAGGACGCGAAAGAGAGCCAAGAGTTCAGCAGCAAGACAGTGGTGCACACATCCAGGACAAAAGGCCTGGCTCCACCACAGCTCCCTGGAGGGGCAGCCAGAGCCCTCAGATGAACCCGCTCCAACATCCCTGGAAAGACCTGAAAACGTCCCCTGGACCTGCAGGGAGAAGCCAGGACGTGTCCACATGGACACGTCTGCAGGCTGGAGGGTCGCTGAAGCTGCTGAAGCTGCTGAAGCTGCTGAAGCTGCTGAAGCTCACAACCTGAACACTCCTGAGACATGATGCTCTTTGTGATTTCACAAGTTCAAACCCAAGTTTATTAAGACTTAATGAAGACACTGATGTGTGTATCTGTGGAGTGTTGGAGGGAAATGGAGCCCACACACACACACACACACACACACACACACACACACACACACCGTCAGCTCCTCACGTCTGCGTTAGCCACAGTCATGGATCACATCTCGTCAGTCAGACACGCTGTCGCGGCTCACAGGCTGAGAGGCAGGGGTACGTACGTGTGTGCAGTCTTTGCAGTCGTCAAAGTCGGTGTTTGTGACGGAGGCTTTCATTTCCCTCGAGAACTCTTCAAACTCTGGCTTCACTGTCCGGAGCAGCGTCACAGTGTTGAGGGAAGCGTACGCTTGCTTAGCGCTGGTGTCATATTTATCACCTTTCTTCCATGAGCCGTTGCCTGGAATTACAGAGGGGGGGGGGGCAGGGAGTGTGATCTTTGGTCTTCCATCTTTCAACAGGTGATTCCTCTCAAAATATCTCTTTTTTTAAAATGAGAAACATTTCCTCCACTAAATACACAACAAACTGAGAAACCTGTGAGGAACGCTCAGTTCTTCACAGCTGAACTCCTCCACAAGAGAGACGCTCTGACCTGGCGTCCAATCCACCCTTATCGGAATGAACGACACGAAGGTGGTGGTTCAACCCAGCTGTTGCGCAACCGGCTGAGGAAGACCTCATTTAGTAAGCCAACTATCTTAGCCAATAGGACATCATCCAGACCAGAGCAGAGGGGGAATCCTGAGGGCAGCAAGGCTGAGAGCTTAAGCTGACCTAGACGGAGAACTTCTGTCCACCAAGAATAAGAAACACAACCAGTCTGTAGGGGACAAACCGTTAATGGTAACACTGGGAGGGGAAGCACTGGGAGGTGAAGCACTGGGAGGGACCTTCCACTCCAGGGCTGGTGAACCCAGTTCAACGGGGTCATTTACTGGTCTGAGTGGTCAGGTGGGTTGTGGACTGTGTACTGGAGTCAGGATAAGGAACACACACGAGATCCCCATCAGCACTGGTCGAGTAATTCATGATGTTTTTAGTGACAAATAAAGACAAAATGCTCTATTTCAATATACTCTAGTGGTATTTGTTGATGCACCCCATGTCCTAAATAACCAAATTAATAATTAATCATTAACATGCTGCGACATTCTTTTAACAAACGTTTAACATACTCCCCCATATGTTGCTGAAAATGCCTCTAAATCTTCATCTCCCCATCCATCATCCATCCATCATCCATCCATCATCCATGGATAAGAGGGAGCAATAATGACTTGCTCCATAGCGTAAAGCCAAAGAGAGGTTTTTAAACCGAACGACTCCGACCCTGTCAGGGTGAATTATGAAGCAAATGCTGGCAACACATTCTCTCATATGCAATATATTCCGAACTATTCACATTCATAATGTTAATATAGTCCAAATTAGTCACGTTACACCAACCTCCAAGTTACCATTTTTTATCCTAACAGAACCAAAGTGAGGCCATTTGTCATGAACGAATAGGAAGCGAGCGCCGTTGTTCTGGCACTGAGGCGGGGAGGAGAGAGGGACGAAGGCCAATTATAACACAGTTTTGGGATTTGTCATGACACAAATTGGATGAACTGATCTGAGTCCGTCCACGAATCCCAGCAGACGTTTTGGTTTTTCCTCATTCCAGGACACTCAGCCTGGGACCAAAGGCCCCAGACACGTTCTAATCTGACAGAGGGTGAAGCAGCATGCTGGATTAGAATAATCTGCTGCAGACGGTTTAGAGAGAGATGATACAAATAAGGGACATTTATCAGAAAAGGAAGGGAGAGCACTGAAAGAAGGCCGGGGCTTTACCGTATGTGGAGGCATTGAAGAGATCCACATTAAAGAACATGTGACTGCCGCTGGTCAGTTGTCTGCTGTGAGCAGCCAGCATGAGCTCTCGTATCTTCTCCGCCTCCATGCACATGATGACCACTGCAACAAAAACACACACGTGCAGTCACACACTCGCAGTCTGATTCAATTCAGTTCGCTTTCGCGTCTGGCACAATCAGAATTATCTCTCTACAGAAACCCAGAACCAGACCCCCACCCAGCAACAGAGGCAGGAAACACCCCCTTGAACAGGGAGAAACCTGGAGCAGGACCTGGGGGGGGGAGACCTGTGAAGGAATGGATCGTTATCCTAAAGATACAGATTAAACCTGAGGGGGGCAGAGGTCAGCGGAGGTCTGGAATCAGCAAGAGAGAGAGAGAGAGAGAGAGAGAGAGAGAGAGAAGAGAGTAGGAGAGAGGAGAGGAGGAGAGAAGAGAGGAGGAGAGGAGGAGAGAAGAGAGGAGGAGAGAAGAGAGGAGGAGAGGAGAAAAGAGGAGAGAGGAGAAAAGAGGAGAGAAGAGAGGAGAGAAGAGAGGAGGATAGAAGAGTGACAGAGAGATAGAGAAGAGAAGAGAGAGAAGAGATGAGAGAAGAGGAGGAGAA
Source organism: Lagocephalus sceleratus (assembly GCA_911728415.1). Classification (NCBI taxonomy): domain Eukaryota; kingdom Metazoa; phylum Chordata; class Actinopteri; order Tetraodontiformes; family Tetraodontidae; genus Lagocephalus; species Lagocephalus sceleratus. The sequence goes on from CAJVRN010000240.1 coordinate 5,330,052, forward strand.
GAGAAGAAAAGAGAAGAGAAGAGAGAGGAGAAGAGAGGGGAGGAGAGAGGAGGAGAGGAGAGAAGAGGAGAGTGGAGGAGAAGTATCCCATGAGTCAGTCAGGTGAGTCCTGTACCTGGACATGAAGAAAGTAAATGACAGATCTTCAAGGTCGCTCCAGGATCCCTCAAAGTCAATCTAGAGGAGTGATTATCTGATCTAACTAACCCTCTACTAACTAACCCTCTACTAACTAACCCTCTACTAACTAACCCTCTACTAACTAACCCTCTACTAACTAACGCTGTAGCCACCATCTCAGTCCTGCTGCAGCAACGTGGACACTGTTGTCATCATATTAACCAGAACACATGGTTCTAATCAAGGTTCTCCTCCTCTCTCTCCCTCTCCTCTTCTCTCCTCTCTCCTCCTCCCCTCCTCTCTTCCTCTCCTCTCCTCTCCCCTCCTCTCTCCTCCTCCCCTCCTCCTCCTCTCCTCCTCATAACCTAGACTAACTGATAGTACATGGTGGTATCACGGTGCTCTAACTACCTCTTATCTGCAGCTCCTCTCATCCTGAACCTGTTGGACTATCACTCTCATCATCAACCACAAAAACCACCGCCACACGTTGGCATCAGGCCAAGCGTGTTACTCGATTCCGTGGCCTGGCCCAGAGCCAGTTTTGCCGAACGTGGAGGATGAAGATGCGAGAGCTTCACCAGCAGGCCAACAGCCTCGTGGCTGCACCGTTCAGGATGGGTTCGTTTAGAGGAGGTAACTCACCAGTTACCTCATTTAGTTAACTCACCAGTTACCTCCTCATTTAGTTAACTCATTAGTTACCTCCTCATTTAGTTAACTCACCAGTTACCTCCTCATTTAGTTAACTCATTAGTTACCTCCTCATTTAGTTAACTCACCAGTTACCTCATTTAGTTAACTCACCAGTTACCTCCTCATTTAGTTAACTCACCAGTTACCTCCCCATTTAGTTAACTCATTAGTTACCTCCTCATTTAGTTAACTCACCAGTTACCTCATTTAGTTAACTCACCAGTTACCTCCTCATTTAGTTAACTCATTAGTTACCTCCTCATTTAGTTAACTCACCAGTTACCTCCTCATTTAGTTAACTCACCAGTTACCTCCTCATTTAGTTAACTCACCAGTTACCTCATTTAGTTAACTCACCAGTTACCTCCTCATTTAGTTAACTCATTAGTTACCTCCTCATTTAGTTAACTCACCAGTTACCCCTCATTTAGTTAACTCACCAGTTACCTCCTCATTTAGTTAACTCACCAGTTACCTCATTTAGTTAACTCACCAGTTACCTCCTCATTTAGTTAACTCATTAGTTACCTCCTCATTTAGTTAACTCACCAGTTACCTCATTTAGTTAACTCACCAGTTACCTCCTCATTTAGTTAACTCACCAGTTACCTCCTCATTTGTTAAAACAAACAATCGGTTAGTTGTCTCTGGTGCTCGTACTCGTCAGCGTTTGATCATCTGCTCTGTGGTCCAACAAAAAATGTTGAATAAAACACCATGTGGAAGATTGATGACAGTCTTTCTTGCTATTATCATCATTATTATCATTATTCTTCTTCTTGTTTTATTATTATTATTATCATCATTATTATTTTTCTTCTTCTTCTTCTTCTTGTTATTATTATTATCATCATCACTTATAATTGATCGTCCAGTCGTACCCTACTCCACCACCTCCCAAAGTCACCAGTCGTATCTCCACCACTGGTGATGATGGCACCAGCTCTGAGGAGCAGCTCTGAGTTCGTCCCTCTGGAGGTTCTTTGGTCTTCCTTCATCTTGTCCTGCTGGAGGTTGTTGTTGTGTTGTTGTTGTTGTGTCTTAATCCTCCTGGTGTCCTTTCTGAACCACGTGCGTGTGGTGACTCACTCGGGCTGAAGCTCTCCTCTTGCGCTGCGTTTGGGTCCTGAACCTGCCCCCCTGCGTGGTCTGTGCTCGGGCCTGATTGGCGCTCAGAGCCGACGTTCTACAGTTACCGATGTTTATCGCTCCGCGCTGATCTCAGTCGCAGGTCCGCCGCTGATGCGATTATGAGCAAACAGCTCCAGGCGTGACCTTCGCCAGACCTGCTGGCACAACATCAGCGCTCTCGGTCCTCCAGCAGGGACGCTTGCTGCGACACTCAGGCTGGACTCGCTGGACGGCGAAATCGGCCTCCTCAGTTTTCAGGTTTTCTCGTGAAATGAAAACAAACGCGGCGCCTTAACGATACGTTTTAAACTTTTAACCTAAGTCAGGCTGAAGGACAGTCTGAACCTGGTTCTGCTGGTGGTGGAGCCCCGCGGCCGCAGGCCCGCCGACTCAGCCGCGTTCCGTTTAGCGGCGGTTCAGAACACGGAAGGTCGCCCGCGTGCACGGACATGAGAGTGTTAATCATCTCCATGGTGATGCTCTTATCTGGGAAGTGAAGCTCTGCTGCACGTGACTCCAGGAGAGCAAACACGGGCGCTGAGAAAACTCAGTTGTTGTTCCACATCACACCCCATCACAGTACCGGTACAACAGCACTAGTTAACGTTTATTAACGGTATTAAGACATAAAAGCACCTCTGAGCTGACAGGGGTCTGTTAAACGAGCGTACTCTAAACCCTGACCTTGGACATTGAGACAAGGTTCAAAGTCTAAATTGGGGGTTCACCATTGGGTCGGACCCCCCGTCAGCTCTACATATGCGCCTTCATCTGTTCACGTCAGTGTTATCAAAGACGCGCCGATGTTGGAGTAAACTGTGATGTAATCACGCTTTTACTCCCACTGGGAGCTACGGGAGGAGTTTGGGGGTTTCATCAAAGCCAGATAAATTCTACGATATCAAACATCGTGGAGGAAAACCTGAAGACGTGGAGCAGCAGAGAAGCCCCCCCCAGGTGCCAACGTGCCTGCTGTGTGAGCGGGAATGAAACCCTCACGTGTGCTCGATACACCAGAGGGGGCGTCCAGTGGCGCCCAAGCCCTCCAGCAGCAGCGCTTCATCACACTCAAAGTGGAAACAATGGAGAGACAATGTCCATCTGAGGGTTTGGGGACGTTCTTCTCTCCTCTGCAGACCCTCTGAAGCTCCACCAGGTCTCCACCACGTCCAGAGACACCTCCAGATGTGTGTCCCTGCCGGGACGTCTCCTGGTGCACCCTGAAGGATGAAGGAGGGGGGACAAGTGCTGCCGGTCCCACAGACCTGTCCTGGTCCAGACAGAGAAATCTAACCTTGGGGGGGGGCAGAGCGCCCTCAGAACACCGTCCATCAAGAGGAATGACAACGAGATGAGGTCCTGAGGAGGACCGACGGCGAGGGAAGAGCAGAGGTGAGAGGGCGTGTCCCCCAGGACAACATCTGCTCTTCTCCACAGTTCCCAGTAAGACTGCATAACAGCATTTAAAAATGAACAGCTTCTTCTTCGACGGAGGAAACGGAGTCAGCTTCTCGGGATTAATCATCTAATTTTGATCCTCGTGTCCTTGAGCCGTCAGAGTCGATAAGAGCAGAAGCGGCGCTGACGGACAAACATGTTGATGACCTCACGCTGACACTTCCAGAGTGCTCACGCTTCCTGGAACACGCAACTGCGGCCAAATCAGCTCAAAAATCTAATAAGCGCACGCATGGATCTGCTCCAGGTTTGTGTCTTCTGCAGGCACAGAAGGACCCCAGGACCAGACGGAGGTGCCGAGGAGAAGGTCAGAGCCAGACCTCCGAGGAGCACGCCGGCCGGTTTAATCAGATTAACCTCCGCTTAGTCCACATCTGGAAACAGCTGGGCTCAGCAGGTACCTGGAGGCTGAGCCCGAGGCGGAGCAGGAGAGCCCTCGCCTGCTCCTGCTCGGCCCCAGGTCCAGGAGCAGGCCCTCCACGCGCACCTGACCCGCCCTCACCTCTGTCACATCTGGACGGACGCTCGAGCTGCTCAGAGGAGGAACATCTGGAGAGTCCTCCAGGAGCCGACTTACCCTCGGTGTCCACGATGTTCTGGAGGACGTCGTCCGTGTCCAGGCCGTCGGCCTCAGTGACGGCGTAGGTCTTCATGTGGATGTCGGGCATGAGGTGGTAGATGCCCTCCAGGGTGAAGTAGCAGTTCCTCTCCTCGCGGTCGTCCTCGAACACCAGCAGCGCGCTCGTCCAGTGGAAGCGCTCGAACATGCTGGAGAAGATCTCGGCCATCTTCATGTAGGACGGCGCGATGCGCGTCAGGTGAGAGAACTCCGTCTTCTTCTCGGCGAAGGCTGCGGCCAGCGCACCTGCCGAGATGACGGGCACGTTCCAGTGGGACGCCAGCCGCACCACGGCCGCGGCCTCGTACTCGCACACGGGGCCGAGGATCAGGTGAGGCTTGCCCCCGCAGGAGCGGTCCACCAGCGAGAACATCGCGCTGTTCACGCAGTCCGAGTCCTCGAAGAGGACGTCGAAGCGGAAGCCGGAGAAGCGCGCGTCGCTCCTCAGCCTGCGCTCCGCGTACCGGACCGCCGGCGCGACCCTGGCGCGGGAGAAGAGCGAGGAGCGGTTGCGGGGCGCAAAGGCCAAAACTTCTACGCGGTCGCTCAGGTCGGCCGCAGCCCGCAGCAGCGCCACGCACACGCACACGCACAGGCTGCACAGGGACAGCATGCTGCCGCTCTCCGCGTCCAAGTTGGGATGTTGAGCCCTGCTGCTGCTGCTGCTGCTGCTGCTGCTTCAGGAGGCTCCACCTGGCGATCCACTCACTCACTGAGCGCAATCCGATCCAAGTAATCCGCTTACAGCCGGAGACGCGTGTCTGTCATGTAAACAGGCAACTGTGAGAACACTGGGGCTCATGCATGCACAAACACACACACGTCCAGTCAAATGCATCTATCTGCCCGTCTGTCTGTCCAGCTGTGTGTGTGTGTGTGTGTGTGTGTGTGTGTGTGTGTGGGTGTGTGTGTGTGTGTGTGATGGACTGAAGCCTGATGGTCTCCAGACTTCAGTCAGGTTTGGCTCAGCCTGCAGGCTCCTCACTCTGGCTCCAGGCTGGACTTTCAAGCATCTTTTCATGATTACTCTGCGTCACCGGAGGGCTGCCCACCTCCTTCTTAAAGCTACACTTCCTGCTTTCAGCATTACACACACGCACACACACGCACACGCACACACACGCACGCACACACACACACACGCACACACACGCATGCACACACACGCACACACTGCTACAGAGCCACAACACATGTCTGCATGGTCACAAGGTTTCTGCACATCAGAATGAAACACTTGTTGAGAGCTGATGAGATGTCGTTAATAAACCAGAACACTGTCACACTCTTTGGAATTCTGCTTCATTAGTGGGTGGCAGAGATCCACACAGAGCAGAAAGCCCCTTAGAAAACTACAACTACCCCAACCACGGACACGTTAAAACCCAACACATGCCTCTAGTCTCAGGTCAGGAGCTCTCCTGTCGAACAAGAACTTTGGCTTTGTGAGCATTTGCCCCCTCTGTTGGTAACCACAGAAACAGCTGTATCACTGCACAAGCTGAGTGTTACGACTGTTGTTGTTGTTAAAGCTCTTATCATCCTGACATGTGTGGCTATGAGAGTGCATTTCTACACAGGTGGTTTAACAATAGACACAATCATCGCTGTACTCTGAGGCTCCTCCATGAATCAAATTAAAGCAGATGTATTTAGACACATTGTCTTACACAGCTGTGAGCCCCTCTGACCTCAGAGCCTCCAACGGGGCAGGAAACACTTGAAAAGCCTTTGAGGGAGAAAGCAGAAGCTGAAGGAGCCTCAGGTGAGGATGGTCTCCCTGGGACAGACAGATGTGCACCACATCTGTGTTCATCAGAATCAAAGATCTCACAGCTGCTGTAGAACCTGTCCATGAAGGACGTCTCACTGCTGATGGAAGACAAGTCCATGGGCCCTGGAGCATCTTCACATGTCCTCATGCAGACCTCTGGACCAGTCCACCACCAGACCTTCATGGAGCAGATCCAGGAGCAGCAGATCCAGGAGCAGGTCCAGGAGGACGACATCCAGGAGGAGCAGATCCAGGACCAGCCCAACCAGAAGAAGACAGACTCAGCAGTCATATTGATTACATGAATGTGGTTATTTCATGTTTTCAGGTGGAGGAAGCAGAGAAAGAGGGAGCAGTGAAGGTGTTCTAAACACACCCAGCAGTCTGAACCATCATGATCGAGAGACCTCCTGTGACCACCTTCACCAACCCTGATCGTGAAGGAAGGTCTGAAGTCCAGTTTCAAACACCAGCTCTGGTTCTGGCCCCCTGACCCAGACTGGAGCTGGTTCCACACACCCAGGACCTGGAACCCCCCCACCATGACCAGCCTCATACATGAGGAGGCTTTAAACTCTCAATTCAACAGGTTCCTGGTTCCAGCAGAGCAGCAGGGTTCTGGACCAGCTGGAGAGGCGGACTTGTTCAGGCAGCCTGATAAGAGTGTGAGAGGGTAAAAATAATCCAGCCTGGAGGAAACAAACTCAGGTGAAAGCTTAACACACCCTCAGAATCAGAAATTCTTTATTAGAAATGGATCAGAAAGCACTCATTAACATTAAACACTGGAGGTCAGGGAGGGGTGGCAGGTGGAGGTTCCAGGTATCAGGACCTGGAAGCGGGTGAACTTGTGACCTAAACACTCATGGGGAGGTGTGATTGTGGGCGTGGCCTGGGCAGAGAGGCAAGGTGGTGGAAGAGTATCACGATGCTGAAGAGGAAGACCGGTGGATTGTGACAGATAATTGATGAATTTAAACTCTGAAAGGGAACTTCAAGATGTGTGACAGCTACCTTTGGTGAAACATGTGAGCAGTTTCCATGACCTCTAATGTTGACCTGAAGATGGCGCCGCTGGCTACCACCATACAATCAGATATTCATCACAACCCCTCCGTACAGCCGTCCTACGTCCCGTATACCTCCAAATGTAGGTTGTCCTACACGAACCAAACCTGCTCTTATGGAGCAGTTCGACTCCAAAGAGGCTCAGTGAGGCTACACTGGTCTGGACCATCGGGCTGGGAAGCCTCCAGAGGTGTTAGAGGAAGACCCTCTCCGGTCCCACTGGTCTACTCTAGTCTGGGAAATGAACAGTTCATTACTAGATCATAAAACATCAAGTAGAAATGCAAGTATGTATTAACTGTTAAGGCAATTTAAAAACCAATACAGAAATGAAAATTAGGTGGTAGAATTCAACTCCCAAACATCTGCCTGTCATCCATTTCAGAGTGTGTGCACCGTTTGTGCATATAAGATTTGTTCACGTGTCAAACGTGTACATCTCATCTTACTCACACTACTCACTTTTCTTACTCAATGTCAGTGACCTCGGTCAGAAAGCACAAATACACAAAGCTCAACTACGTCAATTCTGACCTGGAAGAACAAATAACTGGGAACCCAATATCGCTAAACAAGTAGAGTCATTCAGGGTTCATCACAGCACAGTTTATAATGTATACTCCAAAATCAGCAGAAGAAACACCAACATGACACACACGCACACACACACACAATGAATGCGTTACTAGAATACTCATCACTGAAGAGTGGATAATATCATGAACCACAATAATCAAAACAATAAAATAATATCTTACACCGCTAATGTACATCATTGACGTCAATCACGGACATGAAAATGATCACGTTTAAGTCCTTCGTCTTTTCCGGTGGGGGAAGAAGGGGGCAAGGGCAAAAAGGTCAAGTGAGTGCTGAAGGTTCTGGCACCTAAATCAAGGCTAAACACTCCAACGTGTCCAAGCTCCGACAGGTCTTCTGGGTCGTGTCCATTGAGCCAGTTTCTCTCAGAAACCGTAGAACTGTACCTCCTGGGGTGGAGCCACCTTCCCCTCTTGAAGGCTCATGTCCCCTGAAGTCTGAGTCTGAGGAGGACGATGGCTCTCACTCTGGGGTTTGAAGGTTGCTTCACCAAGACTCATCAGGGCACCCGTGAGGAGCGACCAGCCAGTTACTCTGCCTTTTCCTGTAGTCTCTGGGGGAGCCATGCTGGTTTGCCTTTCACCTGAAGAGCCATTCTCATCACCAGCAACATCTGGAAGGGACCTTGTTCCATCTACCACCTCAAAAGAAGGAGAGGGATCAGAAGGCCTCGGGAGCCTCTCCACCACCTGAAAAGATTAAGATGTTTAGGTAAGACATTAGCGAGTGCCTTCACGTAGTCGGACACTCTGCAGGTGGAGTCCTCTGAGGTGGAGTCCACCTGTCCTCAACTCATTCCTGGTCTCAGGCCTGTGGTCTATTTGGTGTTGTGGGAATGGAACACAGCACAAAGGGAACCTCTGGACACTTCAAACCTGTCCTTAGCTTCAGTTGGCTATTCTTTGATGTCCCCTTCATGTGTTCAACTACCCAACAGGGAGGGAGGAGGGTTGGGTGGGACCTGAAGCTGCCATGTGAAGCCCAGGATGGTGCTCAAGAGATTGTGAAGTAGGTTGTATTAAAGAGGGAAGCTCAGCGTATTCTGTAGCAGCGTTTGTGTTTCCGTTAGAGACGATCAGTGTTTGAAGGTTGTCAGTTTGACCCCCATCACAGCAAGAACCTCAAACAAGTGATGAACCACAAACAAGTGATGCTACAGTCTGACCAATGTGCATTCAGGAAGAATGGAATCCCCTTCCAATGGTAAAGGGCTCCAACAGCTCTGATGAGCAGCCTCCTGTTCCTGACATCCAGCCACTGGTGACAGCAACAACAGTGAGGACATTTGTGTTTGAGCTCAAATTCCCAATCCCTTCTAGTCAAAAACCTTTGCCTGGGTGGTTCTTCTGGAAGTGGTGTGATGCATGTTCCTGTAGCGTTAGGGTGTGGGGGCTCTGGTTTTTGCCATGTGTTCTGTGCCTCTTCACCCTCTCAGCTTTAGACCAGTTCAACAGAGACCACCATGACCAGATGAGCACCGTACAACTACGCGCTCACTGAGTACCATCAGTAGCAGTCAGATTTCCCAACTTCCTCTCGTCTAAATCAAATTCCCATGTTATGATAGAGTTTTTCCTTGAATCACTGGACAGAGCCGAGCTCCTCTTGGCCCCAACAAAGCATGTTAACAGCCGGCCTCAACTCTCTGGTCAAGGCTGGCCAGAACCCAGAAAGCTGCACAAATGCCCCCCTCCTCCCCCTGAGATCTTTACTGAGGCGGGTTGGACACGTCTCATTTGCAAGGTTTCTCTCAATGCAGGCCAACACATTCATTGTTCTTTTTGATCCTGTCAAACAGACCAGCACTTTTCAATAAAGAATTAATTGGACTCACCCGCTTGTGTTGTGCTGGGATCCTGTTCATGACTCCAATTTGTTGGTAATATTTCCTGGCTCCCTTTGTGGTGAAGAAGAAATATTAGAAACACTGGAAATGTCTTATAGTCGGATTGACATTTATTGGCAGCTTGATCAAGGAGAAGAATGTGTTCCATCAGTGTGGACTGCTGAAGCCTCCTCAATCTCTGACATACAAGCTTTAGACTCAATTTAAACCAACAGTTAAATCCAACACACGCCCAAATGTGTCATAACGAATGATGTTGAAACTAGCCACGTTTGATGGAATCTTTGCGGAGCCTTACAGTCGTCTAATTTAACCCAAATGTTTCTCATGTCGCTTCCCTTCGCGTTTGGATCGCGTCTACGTCCGTACATTCTTTCCCCAGTGCCTCCTGTCTGAGAAGTTAAACAGTTCCACAGTCGTGTCTCCGTTCCCAGTAGATCATCTCTTTCCCGTCACAGGACAGGAAGTTATTCATCACCCAGAATCAACTCTTTACCTTTGACTGATCCGTCTACAGTACCATCACACATCCCCCCAAGGTGGGTTTAAGGAAAACTAAGAGTTTGTGTTGAGCACATACCTCCGTCTGTCCACTCCAGAACTGGAACACTTCTGTAAAGAAACGAACATTTCAGTGTTTCAGCTCAGCGTTATACTACCCTGTCCACACACAGGGACAAAGATCATGGCCACACAAACACAGCAAAATGGCATCAAGAAGGTTTTAGGAAAGCACTGAGGATGAGGAGCATAAGGAGAAAAGGATAAGAGAGAACAATGGTGATGAGGCAGATCCTGAAGAACCCCCCAAAATCACCCACCACAAGAGCAAACAGTCTGAACTACAAGAGGCTGCCTGCTGGATCATTTACAGCTTCTGTCCACAGAAGACAAAGACAGGAGACAACAGGCACTTTAGGAGGAGCAACCGCACTTTATTGGGGATTTTTACAACCTATTTTAAGCAGGTGTACTGATTGATGTGTCTCGGGTTGCCTTTCCCAGGTGTCTGTGTGTGCGCTTTCAGTAGATCAGAATGGACTCACCAGTCTTTTTGGTCTCAGGGTGCGCAGGTAAAAGACTTCCCAACACAACAGATGCCGGTTTTATAGTTCTGGGGTCAACCAACCGTAAACTGGTGTGGGGGGACCGATGTGTGTGTGTAGTGGATCATAGTAGATGTAAGATGCTTTAGATGTGTTTGTTTTAGGGAATAGTTGTCTGAAAATGGATGTGTGTGTTTAGGTTACTGATTATGTTTGTATAGATATAGAAATAAAAAGGTTTGGTCATGTGAGTAGGCAGTGGATCCCTGTAGGTGGAATCTCCCAGAGTCTTGAGGCATGTTTTTGTTTTGTTGTGTACTCTATGCTGTTTGTTGAGGTGGATGGGTAAAAACCTACGTCAACGATACCCCTCAAATCCGCCTTTGACCATCCCTCTGTAATTGGGGTCATTCTCACACAATAAGAGACCCACGAAGGAAAGGACGGATCATTTCAGTCACCAAATACAGTAATCCTCTATTTACCTTTACGGTTTATCTTTTAACCTTTTCATCAACACGTATCTGTGTATGAGGTAAATGTACAAATGCATTTTTACAGGACATTAAAGAAACAAGTTGTGGTGCAAAGAAGAATATTAAGACCAGAAAAAGGCTGATGTGCTGCATAAACACAGTACACTTGTGGTTTATTCTGCTTCATGTCAGGCTATGCATTAGTTGGAGCTAGAAATCTGTGACTTCATCTTTGAGGTCAGAAGGTATGAGGTATGAACTTGGAATTTCACCTGAGTCTGCTGTCAGTCTTGGCCGCAGATTCCAGTGCCAGATTATGTACGTAAACGTAAGGAACAGAGTTCTCCAGGGCCAGGCAGTAAAATCCAGTTCCCAACGCTACCCCAGGTTCTGAGAAAACAAAGTTAAAGGATTCACAGGTATCAAATTGTCATTCATACCAAATATGTGTGTTGCTGCTCCCCACATATGTAGTCTAAATAAAGTGTCCTGGACCAATTGGCTGACCTTTATGAAGCATCACCTCCATCATGAGGCAGTTCTTTGGACCGGGTCCTGGACTGGGACACTCCTTCACCCCCCTCGGCTCCCCGAGGGCCTCGGTGGAACCAGTGGGCACAGTGGGGATGGTAACGGGTTGGGGTTGGATCCCAGCTGGGCTGGGACTGCGCAGACGAGCCCGGATGGTCAGCGTCACCATGCCTTTCTTCAGTTTCTTTAAAAAAAATACAGTTTGAAGTGAGACTCACTGACGTGGAAGTCAACATGACGTCATATAGCCACACATATAAATCACTTTTTAAGCTAAATTCACTCATGACTGGCTCAATTCTTATTTATTGGACACCTGAGTTGCACCAGACCTACCTGACATGTGGTGGCTATAACATATCTGATATCTAAAAGTACACAACTGAATAATCCAGAAGTCATGAAGGCTTTGATGGCATCTACCTTGAAGGTCTGGATGGCCTGCTGGTGTGTGAGTCCCTGGAGAGACTCTCCGTTCACTTCCAGAATCTCATCACCTGAAAAGAAGAGCAGCATCATCATCTAGGAAAAGACAAAGGCTTAGAGGAACCCATGGCTACTGGTGGTTGGATCTGGGTGTTTATAAAATGTATAATGTATAAAGCTTTGGTATTTGCATCATTAGACGATGCAAATGTAAACGAGCCTCTAGTCCCATCAGGCTGATTCAGGACGGTAACCCTGGTCAAAGTATCTCAAAGAGCGTGAATCTCCTGGGGGTCCTATTATTTAGTAGGTGGCTACTCCAACTTTTTTAGTCTAAAATAGTAGAAAACAAAATTATGAAATAAAGTTGCTTAAAACATTATACAAGAAACAGTTTTGCCTTTTGGAGATAACGTCATCTTCCCATTAGCAGTAATTAGAAACATGGGCCCAAATGTTTGTGTCCACTGTAGACGGTTCTACTGTTACATGTGCACTTTTTAGTCACTTAAAAAGTCTCTTAATTGTGTTTACCCTCTTTCAGTCGTCCATCAGCTGCTGCAGCGCCGTGGTGGTAAATGGTTTTGACAAATATGCCCATGTGGCCGTGTGCAGAGTCTTGTCCTCCAACGATGCTGAACCCCAGACCCTGGAGAGGACAGGTTTGGTCTTCATGCCTCATCATTGTTGATATTCAGACGTTCATGCTGAGTCGTCCATCTTTTCAATCCGGGTACGATCCATTTTTGGAGGACTGCTCCCATTTAGGTGGGTAACTGACCTTTCCATTGCCTTTCATCAGGACTATGCTGGATATAATTGACGGTTGTGGCGGTGGCCACGCAGAGTCGGTGTCGGTAACGTTCAAGGAGGATGATTTCTTGATTAACTGATGTTTCTAAAAAAATAGAGAATATGTTTGAGAAATAACAGAGCAGGAGAATGTTAATATTAGTATGGCAGTAATAGTATCCAAACATCATCTTTATTTACGACACACACACACATGCACACACACACACGCACACACACACACACACACAGTAAGGAGTAATAAGAGATATATATGAAATCTAACATATTTATCTTGTAAAGAGGGAAGGGAAGCTTTCACTAACTCACAACAGATGTATCCAGCTGTTGAAGAAACGAGTCCTTCCACTCTTCTGGGGGAAGCTTGTCCAACACTTTTGTGCTTCTGCCACCATCCACCACCATCAGCTCATCATCCTCACCCACTAGATCCATCCAACTGCTTCCACCTGAAGAAAGGACAAGGGATGTACAGAATATCTACACAACCTACACACACTTCAGCTGACGGGTGTCTGCGTCCAGTAACAATTAGAATAAGCACAATAAAGCCACGGTCACTGGTCACCAGTAGGACCAGTTTCTTTTAACATAACTTGAGCTGCTCTGTAAAGTACCACTTTCCTGAGCATTGAACTCAAACTGTTCTGTCCGCAGAACTCTTTTATCCATAACAGATGGACCAAATTAACCAAAACTAATTCTCCTGATGTTTTTCCAGCAGCAGATTGATTTGTAGATCTTTGTAGATGTGTTTTCTCCCTTATCGTGAGAAATACCGTGCAGGGCTGATAATGGCCCGTGGAGGTTTACTTCAAATAGGAAGTTTCCTGGAAGGAAACTGCTTGTCTGGTAAATATTTAGTATCAAATATAAATATTCGTTTCTCCATGTGGGAGGCACCAACTGTATGATTGGCTGCAGAGCTTCGGAGGCGTGGAGATTCCTCTGGGTTCCTCTCTCTGACGTCGTTCGTCGGGTTTCTCGAGGTTAGAAAACTGTAACAACAACACAGGGATGAAGGCATTGATATTTAAGCACATCTAACTTAAACTACGCTGGCAGAGCAGGGCTGCTTTCTCCTGACCCTCGCCTCGTTCCTGAAGCAGACGTGACAGGTCAGAAGACCTCAGGCAGAAATCAGACTCCACGGTTTACCTGGTCTGGGTCATGTAGGCTGGTGAAGGTGTGATGTTTAGGAGAGGACGACGTCTGAAGTGAAGCGGGCGCTGAGTTACAGGTGCTGATGAGGTCTGGAAGACTGGTGGACGGGAGGAGTTCAGAGGCGTTGGGCTCCCCCTGAGGCAGCACAGACGCTGTTACCGGTGTGACACGGGCATGGAACAGAGCTGGGGGAGGGAGTCCTACCATACTGGCCACCACTAACTGGACCAAACCAGTGGTGGATCGCAGGATGGAAACGGCCTCCTGGTGAGTAAGACCTACCAGGGACGTACCGTTAACCATCAGCAGCTCATCGCCAGCGCGAAGGCGCCCATCCCTAAAGCACAAACGCAACTATTAACTATCACCGCCCCACTCTGATGATCTTTCAAACCAGAGCCGTAACCATAGTAACGGCTCTGGTTGCAAACATAAAGCACCATGCTCTCTCCTGGTTCCTGTGGGCCTGACCGTACCTGTGGATGTCGCCTCCTTCTTCTACGTGAGTAATAATGACCCCGAGGAGACACCTCTTGGAGCCGCGGCCTCCCGTGACCTGTATGCCCAGGCCCTCCGTCGCCCTTCATGATGTGCATCTTCCAGATGTGGAAGCCTTCTGGAGGCTGCAGGAGAGAAGAACCAACATGCAGCAGTGGAGCACGTTTGCCTGAATTAGTCCTGAAGTCGCTCATCGCTCCTCACACGGGTGGTTTCTCCATGAATCAGCCTCATTTCACACCTGGGTTGGAGGTTCACCGTTGGAAGAATTCATCTGGAAGTCTGACGGACGGCCGTGACGCAGGCCGGCGGGCGGAGCAGCTCCGCCTTCACACACGTCCTCGGGCTTCTGCTTCGGTGAGGTCTCGCTGGGGCCCGTGGAAAGACAGGAGGTCTGGAGGCTGGAGGAGCTCCGGCCTTCTGGGTGTCTGCTGGAGCGTGGCTCTTCATCATCACCGCTGACAGCAACGCCAACGCTGCAGGGAGGAGGAGGAGGAGGAAGACGAGGAGGAGGAGGGGGAGGAGGAGGGTGGGGAGGAGGGGGAGGGGGAGGGGCCTTTTGCTTGACGTGTCGTAGCGTGATGAGGTCGATGGCTCCTCCCCCCCAGCACTGCTCCGCCAGGTAACTAGGACAGAGCAAAGGCCCTGAGCACACCTGGAGGAGCCACGTTAAATACACAACACGTCCTCATTGTATGCACAAACTGACCTGATTACAGGCGTAAAGCTTTACTTTATCAAGATTTATACACATGTGAGGATGATGATGATGAAGATGATGATGATGAAGGTACCTGGCTCCAGCAACATCTACGCCCACCATCAGCTGGCCGTTGAGTGACAGCACTTCGTCCCTCAGCTTGATGCCCCCGCAGGCGTCGGCCGGGCTCTCCTTCCTCACCTCTGTCACCCAGATGTGGCCCACATCCATCAGAGGAGCCTGGCTCCGCCTCCGCCTGTCCCCCTCCCCGAAAATAGGTACGTTTCCAAAGCTGAGGCCCAGACCGCCCCCCCCCTCGCCGCTCCTGAGGGACACTGCGTGGATCTCAGCGTCCAGCCCCGACGTGCTGCCGGTGCTGGAGGTGCTGGAGGTGTCGCTCTCAACGAAGTTGAGCTGAATGTACTCCACCAGCTTGTGAACGGCAGCCAAGCACTGACTCTGGTCCTCCACGCTGCTGCTGACGCCCTCTTCCACATGATGGATGTGAAGCTGCTGCAGCACGAAGAACAGGAAGAACAGGAAGAACAAGAAGGACAAGAAGGACAGGAAGAACAAGAAGAACAACAAGGACAAGAAGAACAAGAAGGACAAGAAGGACAGGAAGAACAAGAAGAACAAGTAGGACAAGAAGGACAGGAAGAACAAGAAGGACAGGAAGAACAAGAAGAACAAGAAGGACAAGAAGGACAGGAAGAACAAGAAGGACAGGAAGAACAAGAAGGACAGGAAAAACAAGAAGGACAAGAAGGACAAGAAGGACAGGAAGAACAAGAAGAACAAGAAGGACAAGAAGAACAAGAAGGACAGGAAGAACAAGAAGGACAAGAAGGACAAGAAGAACAAGAAGGACAAGAAGGACAAGAAGGACAAGAAGGACAAGAAGAACAAGAATGACAAGAAGGACAAGAAGGACAAGAAGGACAAGAAGAACAAGAAGGACAAGAAGGACAAGAAGGACAAGAAGGACAAGAAGAACAAGAAGGACAGGAAGAACAAGAAGGACAAGAAGAACAAGAAGGACAAGAAGAACAAGAAGGACAAGAAGAACAAGAAGGACAAGAAGGACAAGAAGGACAAGAAGAACAAGAAGGACAAGAAGGACAAGAAGGACAAGAAGAACAAGAAGAACAAGAAGGACAGGAAGAACAAGAAGGACAAGAAGAACAAGAAGGACAAGAAGAACAAGAAGGACAAGAAGAACAAGAAGGACAAGAAGGACAGGAAGAACAAGAAGGACAAGAAGGACAAGAAGGACAAGAAGGACAAGAAGAACAAGAAGGACAGGAAGAACAAGAAGGACAAGAAGAACAAGAAGGACAAGAAGGACAAGAAGGACAAGAAGAACAAGAAGGACAAGAAGAACAAGAAGGACAAGAAGGACAAGAAGAACAAGAAGAACAAGAAGGACAGGAAGGACAAGAAGGACAAGAAGGACAAGAAGAACAAGAAGGACAGGAAGGACAAGAAGGACAAGAAGAACCCAGATTAGTGGAACCAGGTCTGATGGGTCAAACCAAGGACACCCCACGGTCGTGGGCCACATCCCAAAGACTCTGACATGGGCCCAGACAGGCAGAAGACCCTGAGGTGAGGGCCTGAGGACGTCCCTCACGTCGGAGGAGAGGCTACTCACCGAGCGCTGGCAGCCGGGCTCCTCCCGGGTGGGCCGGTGGTCCTGGTGTGACCCCCTCGCCCCGGCCCAGTCCTCCAGCAGGCTCAGGATGCTGAGGGCGTTCTCCTGGGCGATGGGCATCCTCCTCCACGCAGCTCCTCCCACCTCCACGAGCCCGAGGCGCACACCGGGGCGGCCCGGAGAACCAGAACCTTCTGAAGAGACCAAGTTTGATCCACATACACCAACGTACGCGGCGGCCCTCAGCGTGTCACGGTGAACATCCCAGCCTGGGGGCGACGGGTCGTTGCCCCGGTGACATCAACCTCACGACACCTGAACGTCTTCTACGTGCGCAGGTCCTCAGACCAGAGAGGTCAGGGCGTTTTGAGGGACCGGTCCAACACGAGGTTTAAGATATTTACGCGTAGCGTGATGCTCTGAGGGGTGAGGGGGGGTGAGGGGGGGTGAGGGGGGGGTGAGGGGGGTGAGGGGGGTCAACAACAACAGCGTCACAGTAAAGCTGGATTTAAACTGGTCAGACTGGTATTTCGTCCGTCCACCGTCGTCTTTCCCGACGTGCACCATCGGGCCCTTTTATAATCTCTGGCCATATGGCGCCGACGAGCGCACGGACGGGGGGCGCGGGGGGGAATGTAGGTCAGTTTGAAACAGGGAACAAAGGGCGGTGGACTAATCCTGGTATAGAGCCTGCTCCAGTGGGGAAACACCGGGCCGGTCCCCAGAAGGGCGGTAACACACGCAGCGTGGTAGCGGGAGAGGGTCACAACCTGTGGGGGGAAGTATGAGATTAGGAGAGTCTGGGATTAGGAGGTGCAGGCAGGAGACGGGGGGCAGCGGGTTCTCACCAACAGCTGGCCTCAGGAGACGTCACCGACCTCAGGGACCACGCCTGGGTCCGCACGAGCCAACGCCCCCCCCCCCACGGGCACCAGTCCCACCACCTCGCTGGTTTCCAGTCAGACCGCCAGCGTGATCGCTCCCAGCATCCCCAGACTGGGGGACACATTCGATCTGCTGTGGTTTGGGTCCATTATCTGGGACCTCTGAGCTCCAGCCCCACGCTGGGGCCGGGTCAGACCAGCAGCCAATCAGAGGCAGCGCTGTTGGGGTGGAGGCGCCTTCTGTCCCTCTGTCCCTTCTGTCCCTTCTGTCCCTCTGTCCCTCTGTCCCTTCTGTCCCTCTGTCCCTCTGTCCCTTCTGTCCCTTCTGTCCACTCTGTCCCTCTGTGTCTCTGTCCCTCTGTCTCCTCTGTCCCCTCTGTCCATTCTGTCCCCTCTGTCTCTCTGTCCCTCTGTCCATTCTGTCCCCTCTGTCTCTCTGTCCCTCTGTCTCTCTGTTCTATCCCCCTCTGTCCCCTCTGTCCCTCTGTCCTCTCTGTCCCTCTGTCTCTCTGTCCCTCTGTCCCCTCTGTCTCTCTGTCTCTCTGTCCCTCTGTCCCCTCTGTCTCTCTGTCTTCTCTCTGTCTCTCTGTCCCCTCTGTCTCTCTGTCCCTCTGTCCCTCTGTCCCTCTGTTTCTTCTCTTTCTGTCCCCTCTGTCTCTGTCTCTCTGTCCCTCTGTCCCCTCTGTCTCTCTGTCTCTCTGTCCCTCTCTGTCCCTCTGTCCACTCTGTCCCTCTGTCTCTCTGTCTCTCTGTCCCTCTGTCCCTCCAGACACACAAGGTTAATCACTGATGAGGACACAAAGATCACGACTAAACTGGGAGGATCAATGGTGACGGTACAAGATCGGATCATGAACGTTCTAACTCTGATGGTTATTTATTTTATTGATGCCACATATGATAGCAGATGGATGGATGGATGAATGAATGAATGAATGGATGGAGGGATGGATGGATGAATGGATGGATGGGTGAATGGATGGATGGATGAATGAATAGATGGATGAATGAATGGATGGATGGAGGAATGAATGGATGAATGAATGGATCGATGGATGAATTAATGGATGGATGGAGGAATGAATGGATGGATGAATGAATGGATGGATGGAGGAATGAATGGGTGAATGAATGGATGGATGGATGAATGAATTTATGGATGCATGAATGAATGAATGAATGAATGGATGGATGGATGGAGGAATGAATTGATGGATGGATGGATGGAGGAATGGATGGATGGATGAATGAATGAATGAACGAATGAATGAATGAATCGATGGATGGATGGATGGATGAATGAATGAATGGATGGATGAATGAATGGATGAATGAATGGATGGATGAATGGATGGATGGATGAATGGAGGGATGGATGAATGAATGGATTCCCGGTCATGGCCCACCCACCCAACGACCTCAGGCAGCAGACTGAAGTGATGCCTGATAACAAAGATGAAGGAGATCAAAGTCTCCTTCAGATCAAAGCCTCCTTCATCCCATGGAACACGAGGAGCCAGAGCCTTCAGATCTCTGCTTGTACCTGGTTTACTCCACAGAAGTTACAAAAGTTGAAGCACGCGCCTCTCTCTGCATGTATATGAACACGTGAAGGAGGAGCAGGATGGGCGTCTGAGGGGTGGAGGTCGGGTTTACCTTCTGGCGCATGCAGGTGCTCGGAGGCTCCGACGCGGTCCGATATGGAGGCGAGACGAACACCTCCGTTCTGCTGCTGAAGCACAGACGTCACCTCAAAGGGAGGCTGCGGGGATTCCGGTTCTGCTTGATGCTGGTGCTGAGGTGGTTCCGACGGATTAACCGCAGGTCGTCCCTGGCCCCGCCCCCCCGTCTAATCGCGTCTCAATCCTCGTCTGCAGGTTTCTGTGTGTTTCTCGGTCGCAGTGAGAACAGAGTTCCTCGTCGGGTCTTCTGGCTCCTGGACTCGGAGGTCGGACGTGATGAAGGGGCTGCAGCTGGACTCTGCAGCTGTTGGTGGAAGATCCAGATGTGCAGCCACAGTCACACGCGCGTCCTTAAAACACGTCGTTTTAAGGGACGTTTTGACGCCTCCAGAGAACTTTGAAGGGACGAAAACCGGTTTAAACACGCACAAAAATAAACGTATGATTCATGACTCTTACTAAACTCTCAGGTGGAACTTTGACGGAAACCGCGTCCAAATAAAAACATATGTGAACCGGTGAAAAGCCTCCATTTGATGTTTGGCTCTCTAATTTGGTGACAAAACCGAAGCTGCGCCTCACAGACGTAGACGTGACCCTTGTGTCAGAGCTAAAAAGAACACTTTAAACGTTAAAAGTCGTCGTTTCAAACGATTAAAAAGGCGTTTTTATCAGGAACAACAAGAGTGAAGCGGATGGGTGAAGGAGAGCGACGACCGTCGGTGTCCTGGCGCCCCCTGCCGGTCAGCACCGGCATCGACCTGCTTCACCCGCTTTGGACCGCTCATTCCTCCACTGAGGGAGAAGACACACACACACACACACACACACACACACACACAGACACACACACACAGACACACACTCACACACACACACAGACACACACACTCACACACACACACACACAGACACACACTCACACACACACACAGACACACACACACACACACACAGACTCACACACACACACACACAGACACACACACACACACACACACATACAGACACACTCACACACACACTCACACAGACACACACTCACACACAGACACAGACACACACTCACACAGACACACACACTCACACAGACACACACACTCACACACACAAGGTGCTTAAGAGTTTTTCTGGAGTCCTATTATAAGTGTGTGTGTGTGTGTGGTCTAAATTATTATCATTATTATTGTACTATTATTGTTCATCCTTGTTCCTCCTCAGAGGGTGGTGGGGGGACTGGAGCTGTCCCAGTACACGCGGTGAAGGGGGGGTCACCCTGGACTGGTCCCAGTCAGTCTCACACTCACACACACACACACACACACACACACACACACACACAGTCAGTCTCACACTCACACTTCCCAGTTCAGAGTGATCAATCAGCCTGATCCCCAGTTGATCAGGTCTTTGAAGCTGGAGGAGCTGGAGGCTCCACCCAGACAGACCCAGCCTCCACCAGCAGGGACGAGACCCTGAGACCCTCTGAGGGGAGGTCAAAGGTCAACCCAAGGTCAACCTGATGTTTAAACCTGATGGGTGAAGACGAAGAAGGTCAGACCACCTGAGAGGAACTCTTTATTTGTGCCCTGAACAACTGATGATGACGATGATGAAGATGAAGCTGGTCCTGAGGTCCGTCTGGCGTCCGCCTGCGTCCGTCACGTGACCTCGGCCCCGCCCCCCCCCCCACGTGGGCGGGGCCGCCCTCAGCGGATGCCCTTGGCGGCCAGCTCGTCCTGGACCCTCCTCAGGTAGTCGGGGTCGGGGTACCCGTAGCTGCGGGCGCAGGACAGCGGCGGCGGTGAGGGGGGGGGCGGGGCCTGCGGGGGCCCGGGGGGGCGGGGCTTACTTGGTGGGGCCTCCGCCCATGGAGGTCTTGTGGTGCACGTCGTTCCAGGTGACGGCGTTCTCGCGGCTGGTGCTGGCGGAGCGTCCGACGGTGAACACGAGCCGCTGCTCGAAGGCGCGCCGCAGCAGCGCCGCCACGCGCCGGCCCTCGGGGGAGTCGGGCAGGAAAGCCCGCCGCGACACGCCGGCGTACGGCTCGCCGGGGTTCGGGTGCTCCGCCTGCAACGACAAGCCACACCCCCCCCCCGCGTTCGGCCCCCGCGCCTCTGTTGCCGCGGCGATGGGCGGCGGGCGCTCACCTGCTGGACGCCGTCGGGGATGTGGTAGTGGATGACGATGGTGGCGTGCGGCGCGCAGCCCGGCAGCGGCGCGGCGATGCGGGAGAGGCGCATGGTGCCGCCGCGGGGCTGCGTCCCCGTCAGCACGCCGTAGACGCGCCCGCACGTGGGGCAGACGGGCTTGAGGCGGAACGCCGCGCCCACGCACGCCGAGCAGAACGAGTGTCCGCAGCCCAGCGTCGTCTTCGCCGACGCGTCGATGCTCTCCAGGCAGATGGGGCAGCGCTCCGCCTCCTCCTCCTCGCCGCCGCCGCCGCCCGCCATCAGCAGCCGCGGCGAACGCCCCCGGGGGTCCCGGGCGCCGGCGGGGAGTCGCTGGAGCGCCAGGTCGGAGGCGGACTTCTGGTAGAAGACGGCGAAGCGCTGCCCGGCGAAGGCGGCGAGCGGGTGGTCGGGCGGCGTGAAGGTCACCAGCGTCGCCCCGCCGCCGTCGGGACGCAGCTCCGCCGAGACGGCGCCCCCCAGGACCCGGCGGAGCTCGTGGGGACGCTGCTGCCGGATGCGGCTCAGGACGGCGGTCGACACGCGCACGCCGCCGCCGCCGCTCGACGGCGAGGCGTCCTGGCGGCGGCGTGCGGACCCGGGCGGACGGGGAGCGGTGGCGGCGGCGTGCGGCAGCGCCGCAGACAGCTGCAGCGACAGGTCGTCGATCTGCTCGGCGGTGCCCTCCACCCGGTGGACGGGGCCGCGGAGGTCAAGGTCAGGGTCAAGGTCAGGGTCAAGGTCAGGGTCAAGGTCAGGGTCAGGGTCAGGGCGGAAGGACTGCAGCACGCGCCGCAGCCGGGCGGCGTCGCTGAAGTCCGCCTCGTCGATGAGGGCCGTGACGCGGGTGATGAGGACCTGAGGGGGAGGGGGGGGAGAAAGGGGGGAGAACAAAGGGGGAGAACAAAGGTGAGAGAACAAAGGTGAGAGAACAAAGGTGAGAGAACAAAGGTGAGAGAACAAAGCGAAACCCGCAGACGGAGAAAAACAGCCGCAAACATCTGGACGTCCAGCTGTGACGCGTCTCGGCGCCTCCGCTGGATCTAAATGTCGCTCGTGAGAGTTTAAAGTTTAAACTTGCCTCCATTTCTTTGAGTCTTTGTTTACTTTCACTTTCGCCGTCCTTCTTCTTCTGGACTTTTGTTTACTTTTGGCGGGAAGCGACATTTATGACGCATGACTGCCCTCTAGCGAACAGGAGGGTGACTGTCACAATAAAATAAAATAAAATAAAATAAAATAAAATAAAATAAAATAAAATAAAATAAAATAAAATAAAATAAAATAAAATAAAATAATAAAACTAAGAATATTAAATATAATAAAATAAAAATAATATAAAATAACACAAAATTAAATAACATTAAAAAATAAGACAGCATAAAATGTAACAAAATAACATTAAAAAATAAGAACATAAAATATAACAAAATAAAAAAAATAAAAAAGAAAAGAAATACAAAACAAAATAAGATAAAAAAGAAAATATAAGTAAGACAACATAAAATATAATAAAACAAAACAAAATTAAATTTCAACAAAATAAATAAAATAAAATAACATAAAATGAAATTAACTTACAACAAAACAAAATAAATAAAATAAAATAACATTAAATTACATTTTATTAAAATAATAAATAAAACAAAATAAAACAAAATGAAATTAAATTACCATGAAAACTGGTATTCTTTTATCAGTGCAGTCGTTTTAAATTTTGTAATAAGGATTTTGTCATAACAAAAACATCCATCCATTCAATCCAGTCGTGTAGCATTACTATTTATATTTTATTATTCTCATTTGATTCCATATCCGAACCACTCCCTCATCATCACAGTGATCCCTGAACAGGCTCAAGGGGAATATTAACTAACACACTTTTGATAAAAATCTGCTTTTTAAAAGACATCATCACATCCCATAGTCCATATTCTTTGTATGTATTTTTGACCGATTAATAAAGGCTGCACACTCGGTGGTTGTTTGTTGATGCTGTTCTATTTGTCCTCAATAATTAATGTAATAATGAATTATTAAGGTGACGTCCAGCTCCTCGTGCGCCGCTGCAAAGGATGATGGGATGCATTTCTTTCTTAGGGGTCATCACTTGTGCACTATTTTTCCCACAGTGCACTTCTTCATTAAATGGGGATCTGCAGGAAAAAGACTCTTCTCTTCTTCCTTTTGCCTCCTCCCTCTGTTTCTATGAAACACAACTGTTTTCTCTTTCTAGTAAATCCTGAATCCTCAAGAATCGGATCATTCTCCAACATTGAGTTCTTCCACATTTTGATTTCTCTTCGAACAGACAACGATCTTCTGATGATTCAACAGGAACAACTGTCCCACGAAAACAGAGATGAGGCTCGGGCCCTCCACTTATCAAACACTAATGTTTCCACCATCACTCCTCCATTATTTTTAATAATGTGCTTCCTCCACTCTCACCCTCCTCCAGGACTTTGGATCAGAACCTCTTTTGCCATCTCTGCCTTTCATTCACGTCTTCACTAAAAATCACCTAAATCCTCTCTCACCTCAACCCAGATGTCTCCACCGATTTTTAAACCAAAGGTCTGTTTGCTTTTTGATTGATCAATAATCGCCTGTGTGTGATCACCTGTAGGAGCAGATGAATGAATGAATGAATAAATGTAAACGCCCTATAAATAAATCTATTATTGTGTCCGTAAATCCACAACTAAACGGTCCCTCGGCCCTCATCCATAAACACACGACACATATACGAACATATAACTTTAAAAGTGTTGTTACTCCAGTTTAAAGACCTCTGAGCAGCAGCAGAGGAGACGTGTGAGTGTTTGTGCAGCAGAGGTCACTGATGCTCCACACACTCCACACACACACTCCACACACACACACTCCACACACACACTCTATATACACTCTCCACACACACACTCCACACACCCCCCCCAGTCCCACCTCCCTCTCTCCTGTCTTCCACAGTGTTTATTTCAGAGCCCGTCTGTCTGCAGGATGTTGAAGATTCTCATGTTTTCTGGCTGCAGCCTCGTTGAGGGGCGGAGCTTCGTCAGCCCAGCTCACACCACCAACACACACACACACTCGTTCTGGTCCATCCAGAGGCCCCAGACGCGTGTGTTCGGACTCAGCCTCAGACAGAGGAGCCCCCCCCCCGAAGGGACTCGAACCCTTGCTGTGAGGCGACAGTGCGACCCAGCACCACGACTGGTCAAACTGGGGTCAGAGTGGAAGTTGAGCTGGACTCTTTGGCTGTGAGGAGGTCAGAGCCGGGTCGGGAGAACGCCGGCGAGCAGCCGGGCTGGCGAAAGTCAGCTGACGGGACGACGCAGACGCGCGAAAGACAACGGTCGACCTCTTCGACCCCCCCGAACAACCGAGGACACGAGCGACACCTGCATGAGGTTGACCTGGAGACGGGGAACACAGAGCAGCGGGGCTCAGGAGAGCTGTTTGGTGTAGCATCTGCTCACCAAGCACCGCGGTCCCCGACATCGACCCCCTGACATCGCCCCCCCGACATCAACCCCCTGACATCGACCCCCCCGACATCGACCCCCGACGTGGCGAAAGAGACAAAAAGTGAACCATCAGCCAGAAAGTTGACACAAAGCGGTGAAACCCTGCAGGACTGGTTTGTGTGTCAAACATCAAACACACCTTCACCTGAGTTCAGTTCATCTTCGTGCCTGAGCAGGCCCGAGGGGGGGGTGGGGGGGGGTGTCCTGCTGGTGGACGCGTGAGGGACGGAGGACGAGACAGCCCAGAGGAGAGGACAGACGTCAACAGGCAGGTACGCGAGTTCTACTGGGAGATCAAAGCTGGAGCTTTGATGCGCTCAAGCCCGTCAGAAGCTTCGCTGCGGCCGTGTCTCCAGCGTGGCGAGTCCTCCTCGGCGGGCGCCGGGTCTGGTGCCTCCGGCGGCAGGTCAGCGGCGGCCCCCTCGCCGTCTTTCAGCGGCCACCGACTCGTCAGAGTTCAGGGATTAGCGCGGCCCCCCGCGACAGCGAGCCTCCTCCCGAAGAAGAGAAATCCTTGGCCGCTTGACCCGGACCCTTTCACACGGGCGCGTCGCCGCGACCCCCCACCGGAGGCAGCAGATCAAATCACGGCTCCCTTTCAGGACGCCGCCGCGCTTTTGATTTGGTTCACGGGGATCACTTATACCTGCAGACAAGCACCCCCCCGAGTGGGTCATCATCTTTGACTGGATCAGCCCATGATAAGGGAGCAGCGGCTCTCTAGCCTCAAAATGAGCCGAGGTAAATGGTGCTCCGCGCCACCCGCTCCCTTCTGAATCAGAATGTTGTCTTTTATTCTAAACCCATTAGCAACCTTCCGACACATGCTACAATAGAAGTACACATTTATGTTTGTCAAAATGGGATAAAACAGCACTTCAAAGCTTTTGGGGATTGAAGTAGCAATCTGGATGTTTCATTTATTTCCCCTCTTTGGTTTCATTATTGTGGTTTTGGTCATGAGAAGACCCGGCGCACAAAGACCGGGCTGGTCCAATCAGAGCGCGCCTCCTCTAATGAAGACGTTTCATTTCTTTTACGGCCTCTCCGCGTGCGCGGCTCCGCCATCAAAAGGGCCTGAAAGCGGGCTAATGGAGTCTCAGAGCGCGCGCGTTCCCAGCAGCGCCGACAAAGACGGCGTTGACGGGCGAAATCTGACCGACTGATGGGTGAAGCTGGACCCTCAGGAGACCAGACATGAGTGGCCGTGCTGGTCCAGACCTCCGGACGGGGACGGGTGTCCTCCAGGAGGGCAGCTGGGCCTCGTGGGCCTCGTGGGCCTCGTGGGCCTCGTGGGCCTCGTGGGCCTCGTGGGCCTCGTGGTCCTGACCCTGCTGGTGTGGGGTGTGTTCCCTTCAGCCACGTCGGCTCAGGTGGTGATGATCATCTGCTCAGTCCCCGTCATCACACCTTCACGGTCAGGTAAGCGGCTCTCTCGCCTGCTGCTCTGCTCTCAGCTCCTCCAGCCAGATGTTTCTGGGCTCCACATCTGCCCCCTGACCTGAGGTCCACCAACCACGGTGGAGGAACCCGTCTGGCCCGGACTCTGCTTCAGCTGGACTGGAGCGGTGCCGCTGGTGCTGCTGGTGCTGCTGGTGCTGCTCTCAGACCTCCGGGGGGGGCGTGTCCTCGGTCCGTCTCACCTTAAACCCCCTCCAGCCCGATGACGACCCCCCGACCTGGGCTGGGCCCCTCGCTCTACGGGCCCAACGTGGAGAAGAAAAACCTTCAATGGAGCCCAAACACCAGAACAAAGTCGAGCAGGAACCTCGACGGCACCGACCTCGTAAACGTGATCCAAACTCTGTTGACAGGAAGTGAAGCTTTTAACAAATTGGAAAAAACACATAAAGAAAAAGAGAATAAATCGTAACGCTCAGGCTTCCTGGAGGAGCCTCGGCCCACTTGTCTCCTCAGAATTGTTCTAATTGGGTCGACGGGGGTTTATCTGAGGCCTCAGCGCCGACGCTCCAAAACCGCTTCACGCCCCGTCACGTCATCGAGGCCCCGACATCCCACGACCGCTCCTCCAGCGCTCGCCTGTGGGCGGGAACATCTCAGGGCGGCCTGAGCCTCAAGGCTGATGGACGTCCTTCAGACCTCGGCCGGGTTCCTCGGCTCACCTCTGTCGGCCCACACGCGTGTGCACACCGTACCCACACGCGTGTAACAGGCGTGTGGCTGCGTGCGCCTCATCAACACTTTTGTTGCAGCCGAACATTCTAGCGCTGCTGCGCTTTAATACGGGCAGGCGCGCCGATCTGGTGTACAACAGCGACTTCAGCAGCATCAGGTGATGTGATCGCATGTGGCGCCGAGTCCCCCCGGATCTTATCCAACACTTGTTTGTGCCACAGCGTCACCTGGAGACCAGCAGGCGCATGTCTGACATGCTGTTGCCCACGGCTGCTTTCCAGCTCAGCATCAGTCGGGGATCAGCAGCAGCCCACCCCGCCTGAAACTTTAATGCAGATACAGAGGCTTCCAGCCCGCCGACCCGCCTGCTTGATATTCTACGACTATTCCTTTATGTACACGGCAGCCGTAACCAGCGTGTGTGTGTGTGTGTGTGTGTGTGTGTTGTATCTGTGTGTGTGTGTGTTTGTGCTGTTTTATCTACTCTGACTGACCTTCATCAGAGGAGCGTCGTAATGAACACAAGGGACAAATTTTCTGATGTCGTAACAAGATAAGACAGTCCCTGCTTCCCCAAACACACACACACACACACACACACACACACACACACACACTTCTGCCTGACTTGTCCCACCACCCCGCCAGCTCTTAATTATTGAGCACCTACAGAGCAGCACATCTCCCAGGCTTCTGCTGTCTGCCTGTTTAAAGCAGGCCCGCTACACAAATCCCTCATTTTCGCCACATAAAAGCATCAAAGCAACAGCCTCCTTTGAACAAAAGCCCTCCACACGACTGTGGAGTGCCGGTCAGCAGCTTGACGCTGTTGACGCACACAAAGCCGCCAAATGTTGGTGTTGTAGCGGCTCCTTCAGAGCTTTAAAGAATTTGTTTGGGTGGGGAGAACCGTGGTGGAGGTGGAGGGACCACGAACCCCCGTCCTGAGGACCCCTGGGGGTTACAGGAGCTCCTGAGGGTGGGGTTCCGTCAGAGGTTCCATCAGAGGTTCTGTCAGAGGTTCAGAGGTTCTACCAGGCGTTCTATTATAGGTGCAGAGGTTCTTTCACAGGTTCTATCAGAGGTTCTAACAGAGGTTCTAGCAGAGGTTCTATCAGAGGTTCTAACAGAGGTTCTATCAGAGGTTCTATCAGAGGTTCTATCAGAGGTCCAGAGGTTCTATCAGAGGTTCTATCAGAGGCTCAGAGGTTCTGTCAGAGGTTCTATCAGAGGTTCTATCAGAGGTTCAGAGGTTCTACCAGGCATTCTATCATAGGTCCAGAGGTTCTATCAGAGGTTCTAACAGAGGTTCTATCAGAGGCTCAGAGGTTCTATCAGAGGTTCTATCAGAGGTCCAGAGGTTCTACCAGGTTCTATCATAGGTCCAGAGGTTCTACCAGGTTCTATCATAGGTCCAGAGGTTCTACCAGGTTCTATCATAGGTCCAGAGGTTCTATCAGAGGGTCTATCAGAGGTTCTATCACGCTGCAGCCAGCGGGGATCCTCCTCCAGGTCCAGTGAGACATGTTCCATGTGGAACATTCACCATCAGAGCTGAGGCCCTGCTGCCTCCTCTGAAGGACCTGGATGGTCCACGTGTCCACCAACACACACACTTGGTGTTGTTTGCACATTTTAAAGCTTTTTAAGATGAAAACGCTCAACCTTGAAGTGGGAACTGAGGGAGAGATTAAAGAAAACAAAGCATGAATGCAGGAGTGTGAGAGACGCTGAGACATTAATCTGAGATCATCACTGCTGTCCTGCACTCGGGCTGCATATTTGTGGCTGCTCTTTGTCTGTCTGTCTCTTTGTGAGTGTGTGTGTGTGTGTGTGTGTGTGTGTGCATGTGTGTGTGTGAGTGTGCGTGTGTGCATTTTGAAAGTATCAAACTGAACAGAGACTCACGACTGTTTGACTGCAGCCTCCGTAATCAAAGATGATCTTTTGTGTTGCATTTAGAGTAAATCATGCAGGCACAGAACCAGGCAGCCCTCCCCAGTGACCCCGATGGGGAGTCACAGGAGAATACTCTTACGGGCTGCACTCCTCTAAATGCACTCTCTTATTAATATTTTATAACCATCCATAATGCTGCTTGAGAGAAAATAAAGCAAGAAGGAGGCGTACATCAATTTAGCTGAGGTCCACAGTCCACAAAATGGAATCAATGGGACGCTGCAGCGTTACGCAGCATCATTGTGAGCACATAAAACATCCTTCGCTCTCCTGGATTATTAGTGAATCCCACAGAAGAATCAGGTGACTTACCCCGAGCGCTTACTCTTTTTCTGTCTTCTCTAGAACCCTGTTAGCGCCGTGCAACCTCACGTGTATTAAAGAACACTGTCAAAACGTAAAACGTCCAGTTTATTTCAGGTAAACTGCAGATGAATAATGTATAAACATGAAAGTATCAGCCAGCGTCAGAGAACTGCAGAATAAATACGGACAAATTCAAGAAATAACATGAATAATGAATTCAGTGTGTCTGTTTTTATGTCTGGTTTAATGTGATGAACATTCTGTCACATAAGTTATAATAAATGAATAAAAGAGGACTACTGTAATTATTAATTATAAAGAGGGACGGACGTGTTGGCGTGTTTAATAAAGCTCTCAGTGTGTTGTACTTTTCATATGAAATACATTTGTGTATCATTGACGGTGACCTTAATTGTTTAATGAGTTGTTAATACCCAACACAGTAATTAGCATCAGTGCATAATTATGTGTAGTGGCTGCAGCATTCTGTTTGGAATAATTAGCACCGCTGACGACCTTCTCACACACACGCGCAACCCTGAGAGGCGCAAACAAACAACGCAATCCTCGGCACAGCGGCCCTGCCTCGCCTCTGGAGCCGCGGCCTGACGAGTCGCCACGGAAACAACCGCGTTCCAGGCCTCCGACAGGCGGGGGGCCG
>CAJVRN010000240.1:5365000-5387500 GCA_911728415.1 Lagocephalus sceleratus
TGTCATTTGGTGAGACCACTTTTAATCTACACTTTGTCTTTCAACTGTGTGTGTGTGTGGGGGGGGGGCACATGTGGCTTTCACACACACACACACACACACACACACACACACACACACACACACACAAACACACACACCCCTCAGGTCAATTTAGAGACCCTCATCAACTTAATGTGCGTGTTTTTAGACTGTGGGAGGAAACCAAAGTCGCCTGATTATCCTGCCACCGCTGCACGACCGCCCCCCCCCCCGCTTCTTCCTCTGGACATTTAAAATCTCCATCCGACATGAAACGATAAAACGTTTGAAATATTAAAGATGTACGTTGTTAAATACCATTTCATCCTCCGGAGACGGATCATCAAGACCCGGCTGAGGCGTTCACGGCCCTGCACACGTGACGGAAACTTGGGGAAAAACGACAACTCGGTCGTTTTTAATCTTGATTAATTCATTTATCTATCCATCTAATTCACTTATCTACGATGGTCCGGAGGAATAGAGCATATTTTTGTAGGATGTCGGTGCCAGGCTCGGTTGCTGTGAAATTTGCAACAATTAGTAGCTTTTGTGCGCCACCTCCCCCAAGCACGACAATCAGGAGAGGGGATTGATCAGATGGGATTCTGCTGCCCCCTCCCCCAGAACAACTACAGCCCACCCCAGCAGGGTGTTTACTCTGCCACCTACTTTATCAGTAAATAAATAATGGTAACATAAAGTGCGATGTGGAACAAGAGCTGAGATTGGATAACAGTCAGGAGGGCGTGGCCGACTGTAAAATATTAATGATCCTGATTACTCAGGCTTCCTGAAACACTCCACGACAAAGAGAGGGCCTTTGTTTTGGATGAGCTGGAACTAATGCCCTCTGATTGAATGGAAAGAAACACAAATCAAAGGATACGTCACACAAAATATAGAAAAACAAATCAGCTATTCATGCGTAAGATTTCCTGACTCAATTAAAGAATCCAAAGTCTAAATTTGAACTATTATGTGATATTTGTACGTGTGGATTTTTTTGCAGGTTTTATTTTTTAACATAATTTTTAGGCATCAAGAGGACTGCTCTATTCAACGATACAGTATTTATTTTACTGGTAAACAAGCGTCAAGTAATTTCCATCAGAGCAGCAGTGTGTAATGTGTGTTAATGAATCATGGTTAAATAGATTTCTTCATACGATAAATGTGTTTAATCTATCACCGCAGACTCGTGTAAAAGATTCGTAATGTAAACCTCCTGATAGACCAACACGCATACAAGAATGTAAATATGTGTTTAAACATGAAATAAAGCCTCTGGCCGGTATGAATATCACTTTAGTCAAGAGCGTTAATAATGGGGACGGCCCTGAATTTCATTGTGTGCCACAAGTAGTTTTGCTTTCACGGGCCCTCGTTCGGGGGGTCTCCAGATGCCCGCTGAAAGGAGCAACACAATGCGGACAAGTCCCCCGACAGAACGGGGCCTCTCTAAATTATCATCCCACTCCTCCCGGCTAATTAAAAATTTTGCTTGTAACTTATGTCAGCCTTTCAGAGCCGGACAATTCCCCAACGAGCCCTCCATTTTCATTTGTGGGGCATGCGCATAAATTGCTGGCGAGAGGAGTGGCGGGGACGCAGGTACACGCCGCTGCAGCTACACTAACTCATCTCGCCCTCGCCCGGGCTGCTCCCTCCGCTAACAATGACTTGACTGATAAATGACAGGGAGGATTTGTTAAAGCAAATTGACTTCCCCAGTGGGATCTCGCCGCGGTTCATTTAGACTCCCACCAGGCTGCGGCCGCCCGTGCACAACAGAGGGTCCCGAGCGCGCCGCGCAAGTGTTGCGTAAACAAGGGACGCGCCGTTTTCGTGGCGTGCAACAAGAAATAAATGTCCGACTCCCATATGTTCTCCAGCAGAACCCACCACCCACCGCCCCCCCCCCCTCGTCTGTGTGCGTGTGTGTGAGGCCAGAATGCTCCAGAGAAGAAATAAGGGTGATCCAGGGTTCAGTGTGTGATTGGCCCCACTCAGCTGGAGGAGCTTTTAGTCCATTACACAGCAGCCTCCAAGACAGATGCACTGCCCTGAGCCATAATCTGTGTCTCACTTCAAATGACAAATGGCACAGTGTAGAATATTGCATTATATATTAAGTACCAGCAGTCAGTAAGTTATAGGACGCTGCAGCTACAGCCCGAAGCACTTGTCATTCACAAAGCAGACTCTGTTTTCCAACAGTCATTTAAATCTGGACCCTAACCTGCTGCCCCACACCTAAATAAATCCTGTCCCGATGGATAATTATTCGGCATAAATTACGCTTCATGTCCCCAAGAGATTGTTTTAGGGGAACGGATGAAGTTCAGACGTTAATCGAATCCTCTAAAATCACCAGCTTCACTTCAGTCACAAAAATGTACGTTATCACCACGTCATTAGGGCAGAAATGAGCATTTATTTTTCCCCAAACCAATGATTTATTGATATAAGTATTTATTTACATTTATTCATAATAGTATTGATAATAGTATTGTCACTCAGAGATCTGCTTTTCTCTTATATTTAAATTCCAGTCTTCAAACCTCTTGATGACTTTGAGGCCCTAAGAAGCATGTTGAAGCATGTTTGTACGAAGAACCCAGAAAACAGTCACGCAGAACCTGTAAACCCAGAGACACCGGAACAACCACTGATTCACTATGTGAATGTGCCCCCCCCACACACACACACATCTGTGACCTCAGCACTATCTCAACTAAACCTAACAGACATTTGGTGTAAATAGTCTGAGGGAGTAAACGATTATGACGAAGTCCAAAAATCCTGTAAAACATGCATTTGAACATTATTATACTACTTAAAATACAAATACAAAAAACAGTTTCTTTGGTATTTGTTTAATTTAGAAATGAAGGATTCATGGCAAACAACGTGAAAACAGTCAGTCAGTCAGAAGAAGCTGAAGCCTGGAGTGGGAGGTTAACAGAGCGTTAAAAACGGGCCTCCGCAGGGCTACAACCACAGATCCATCATTCATAGAATAGAACACAAACAGCCCCAGATTCAGCTCCGATCCCCCAAATCAAAGTAGCAACACCTGCGTGTTCAACTTCATCTTCTAAAGCTGCAGTTATTAGAGAATCCAAGACGTTCTTCTCACGACTGTGGAAGACGAGTTTAAATGTGTCAAAACTAAACGCGTGTCCTTTAGTCAGTGCCAGAAAACATAAATGATTTACCCTTCATCAGCTCTACAACAGTGTGAAACATGGTCTATTTGAGGATTCAAAATGCATCAAAGCACAGAAAGAGTCTGGTTACAGTTTGTACCACTGAGCAGAGTCTCCACACACACACACACACACACACACACACACACACACACACACACGACACGTGAATGAAAGCAACTGCATCAGACTGGTCTCAGTCTTATACTGGCAGCTTACGTTTGTCCCCCACAAGGTTTTTTACCTTATAATATTATCAAGATTCCAGCTTTACAAACTTGTCATGGAGTTCCACAGGGTGCTGTGCTAGAGCCAGTGATTTTCACATTATTGTAGGGGCAGGGCTCCAATCAGCAGACAGACTAGAGTTGCCCCAGGTTACACGCAGACAACTGGTGCGTTCCCAGTGGCCCTCCCACTGTCTCCCAGTATGTTGGCGCTTCCCATGCTTCCACACCGGTCAACGAATGTTTGGAGCATACGCTCTTACAACAAAGTACACACCTCTTTTGGAGTCCCTGGAAGGGTGTTGCACCTTCTGAGGACTCCACCGTCCTACTCAGGACCTTCAAGGCTCCTGGGGTGGACCTGGAGGGCGTGACTGGGAGGAGCGACCTGATCTGACCCCACCAACCACAGCTTGTCAATAACTACCACCGTGTCTGAACATAAGGATGACCATAAGTGCCCTCGGCTCCAGGACATCCAGGGACGCTGATCAATCATCAGTTTTATTTTGACTATTTTGTTGTCATCTGATCTGCGACCATATGTTCTGGGCAAAGGGAGGAGCGGAGCTGTGAACTTATCACCGTCTGGTGACGGGTTGGATCAGATGACAGAGAAGGAAGATGGTCAGACATTGTAGACCCAAGCGAAGAGTGAGGGTCTGCTCGGAATGGAGGAGCGTGCCAGGCTGGTATTCAGCTCCCGTCCCTGGAAGAGCTTCGACCACATTGTGAGGGTGGGGCTGGTGGAGCAGAACCACCGAGGCTGGTGAAAGAGAGGAGAGCAGAAGGTGTGTTCCAGCTAGAGGGCATCACCTGAGGCTCCCTGGGAAGGCCTGGGTCCAGGTGCTGGGAAGAAGAATGTCGAAGCTCAGGTAGAGCAGGTTTCTGTCCAGGCCAGTGTAACACACCAGTTGACCTAGATACACCCCACACCTGCCTGGGGAGGAGTTTTGGGAGTTTTTATTGCTCTGTTGGTGAGGTCTGGGGTGGGAGGGGTCAGCCGACATGTCACAAATCCTGGAGAGAGGACAGATTGGGTCCAGTGGTTTTCTCTAGAGCCCAGATTGTCCGCTGCAGTCTGCCAGATTGGTGGCAAAAACAAACCAGTGGGCGAAGTCCAGAGAACAGACGGAACCTTTGCAGTAGAGTTTCAGTAGTTCCTGAGGCAGGTTCAAGTCCCAGAATAGCCTCAGCATGTAGCCTCAGCATGTAGCTCCTCTGCTGTGTTCCGTGTGTGTGTGTGTGTGTGTGTATACCTTCACTAGTGCTGGTGCTCCTGACCTGATGATATTAATAGTTTCAGTTACAACATCAATTACATTGTTGGTTTTCAGCATGATTGGAGCGACTCCTGCAGGAAGCATCGTTTTATGCTCCGGGTTCGTTTCTCTCTAAATCCCATTGTAGTCCCAGCTTGTCCTGTCGTTGTAGACCACTCTGCTGTCATCTCAAAGGTCTTTGAGATGGTGAGGGGCGGGGCTGTGTCAAAGACATCACAGTTCTGGTTCAGAGCCACGATGCGTTTGTGATAATGGAAACATTTCTAACTTATTTAGAGACGCCTCAAACATGCAGCCTCACACATCACGAGATTATTGACAGCTCAGCAGAACAGCTAATCTAACATCATCTCCTAGAATATTAACCAGGACTGTAAATGATTACAGCATAAATGTGATACCTGATGCTTTTTCTGGTAAAAATTAAGGGACAAGGACAAGAAATGTGATCACAGTATCTGATTTCAGGGAAGAGGGGAAGAATGGTAAAGACAGAAAATGTAGCCAATACACAAGGTTTTCTTCTTTTTTTGGGGGGGGGGGGGTTGACAGCTATGACAATTGCTGCACAGAAACAAAGTGGGTGCAACTCCACCCAGTCTGTCAAGAGCCCAGCTACAATTATCACCATAATTGTTGCCTGTAGAGTATAATTGTTTTGTTTTTCAATTATTACATTATTATATTAAGATATACAAAGTAGACATTATAATTACAGTTGTCAGGGCATGCTTTGTATTGTTACAGAAATGATGTAATACTGTTATTACAGGATACAATGATGACAGTTTAATGTTGCCTGAGTGTATTTGTTACTGACTTCCTCCATCTACTCACATTTTTATTGTAACATGAACATCGGAATACTCTTTATTACATGTAAGCTTGTTCAGTTTGTAGGAGAAATACACACAACTGTCAGAAAACATCACAAAACATAGGGCACGACCTTCAATTTAATTAAAACAAAACGAAAACCTCTCAGGAGATTGCATACAGGAAAGGTCCAAATTTGTTCTATTGCAATTTTAGAGACGAGAACATTAGAAATGAGAACGGTAGAACTGGAATTGGGGAAAATAGGTTTGGGCTGAAAGGTGTGGAGAGAGTGGGGATGAAATGAGAAGATTTTACCCCATGAACTGACCCCCTGGTCTGGAGCTGCACCAGCGCTGACTGGAACCCCTCGGAGGCTCCAGCTACCTGTACCTGGCCTGTGTGCTCCTGTGGATGGAGCTGAAGACAACAGAAGAGCTCACGTTCACATCGTGCACTTGTCAGACTGTCGTTCAGAGTGGGGGAGGAGAGAGGACAACAACTTCCACTGTTGCTCCGTGGAGGCCGAGAAGAGGGGCCTAGTTTGAGCACTGTGTTTATGAAGCAGGAAATCTGCGGACTCTCCCTTTAAGGCCTCACGCTCTGCAGTGTGCCAGAACACCGGTGGGTTTCCTGTGAGTCTGAAATGGTTTTTCAGCCTTCTCTCTTCTTCTTCTTCTCTGTTTGAGGAGGCTTAACAAACTGCACCTTGGCCTCCGGGAGATCTGGAATATTTTACACGGGGGGGGGTCAGGAGGTCGTGGCGGCGCAGCGTGGCTCAATGCCTCAGGCTCGTTTGAATCACACTCCTCTTCCTCATCCATTACAAGCTTTTCTCCCTCTCCTCCTTCACTTATTCACTCAGTCTCGCGTCACATCTCTCTCTGCGGCCTTTTTATGCCCCTCCTGATCTCTGCCCTCCTCTTTAATAGCACTTTTGCATTTTCTTTTGATCATATATTTGTGTACTTATTGCCTCTTCCCTGGACCCGGATAAGCGGATGGAAGAGGTGTTTCTTATTTTCCCTCAGCTTGTGATATGAAGGTAAGTGTCAGAAGTGGATTTTCTCCCACAGTTTAGCCAAGTCAAAAAGATATGATTGAGCCCTGCCCTGTGTGTTTAAACAACTCTATCTTTATATTACATAAATCATATTTCATTGTTTACAGTTTTCAACACTCTCAAAGCTCTTCTTGCCCTTATCTTCATCAAAGTTATTGTATCAAAGGGGAACAGGCTGTTGATGAGCAACACAGCAAGTGATTCACTTTAGGGGAGCTGAAGTGCTCATACTGCATAATTACCTTTATAGATGATTCAATTCAATACAAAATCAAAGTTTATGTCAAATGAGTGTTTTAAAGCTCCCCAGGGGCATCAGACCCCACCTCCAGACGCTGGACAGGACAGATCACTTCCTCCGTGCACTCTCACTCACAAACATAATTTAGCTGTTATTTCCAGGCATATGAGGGCACACTTTATATGTAGGGCCTAACCTGGGGGGGTTAACCAGGACGTAACCGGGACGTAACCATTTAGTCTCAGAGTAAAAACATCGGTACAGCTGAACTCTGCAGAGCTTCAGGCGTCACATTGTTAGATGTACGTGGTGACGTCAGAGCTGCTCAGTCTGCAGTTCTGCTCAAGTAGACGTGATTTACCTGGGTTTAAACATTTGGTATATTTTGCGTGTGTTGTGTTTTCCCTCATGTTCGTGCTCTTCTCATACGTGGACAGGTCATGGGGTTGAGTCCCATCAAAGTGGAGACATTTCTGCAGGGCCCTCTCTCTTTAACCTGCTGTATGGATCATACTTCATGGGCTGGGGCAGCCTCTCTGCAGACCCAGAATATGAGAAAGGTGAAGGCTTTTATGCCAGGCGCACCAAGGTCAGACTGGTACGGGACCAGTGGTGGACCTCCTGCAGCACAGACCTGAACACCAGAGCCACGACCGTCTTCATCCTGAAGGAGGAAAACTCAGAGAACACCAGCCAACCTGCTGAAGCTGGATTGTTATATGGGTACTGGGGATACTGGTGGAGTATGAATGGCTGGTTTAAAGGCTGGTTATCGCTCCGTGTCTGTGGAGGCTCTTTGTTTTTCCTCCGACAGTTCTGCCCCACCTGCAGCAGCTCATCACGGCCAGGCTGAGGGAGAGAGCAGCACAACTCCAGAATAGCCCCGCAGCTTTAAGCAACAATAACAAATGGAATGGCTTTTGGGGAAGTGGTGAGCTGTGTGAGCAGATGTGAAGGATAAAACCGTCCCTCTTCTTCTGAGGGTGCCTATAACAAAGCCTCAGCCCGTAGAAAGGGCTGGAAATCAAGACTATGTCATCTGAATAGCCGCAGAAAGAGCCTGAAAGGAAACAAACGTAACAGAAACAGGACCATTGTGGAAACATTTCAGGATAGGGGGTGACATTTAGAGCTGCAGACTTTCACAATGGTCTTGTCTGTCATTTGATGGCAATTATCAAATTCTGGGGAGCCAGATATTGTGCTGCGGTCCACATGCTCTATGGCGGAGTATACTCACGGAGGAGGGATAGCTCCGGCTTTTGATTTAAAACCTTTAAATTGTTTACAAGAAGTCATCTGAAAAGAGGCAACTTTTAACACCCACCTGTAGTTATTCAGTGTTTCCACCTGATTCTCAAATATACGGTGAATGGAAATGTTGCACAAGTTGAAGATCTGAATCTTATTTGTTTACGCTCTGCTCCTTATGTGATGAAATGTGCCTGCAGTCATGGCCCGAGGCGAGAGCTGCTCTAGAAACAAAGGAAGATGGGCTGCCACCATCATCTTTAACCATCCCTGACACATCATCGCCCTTATTGTGCCTCTCAATCTGAACACACACACACACACACACACACAGCAGAGCTGGAGCACCATCTGTCAGTTTGGTGTCAAGTGGCCCTTGTCTCCAGTGATTATGGGAGCTCCTGCTGCCTCAGGTGGTCCATGGACCAGCTCACCCATGTAGAGGCGCCAGGACAGGCCATATGGTCTGTGGGGCACAAGGAGGCACCCAGGGGAGGCCTTTTCCCTCCCCTGCTACCGGACAGGACAGGCAGAAGCCATAGCCTCTGTTTGGGACTGTCTACTGAAATGTCCCAGCTCAAGCTGATATGACGGTGAAGGACTTGACAGGAGTGATTCAGAGTATCTCAGAGAAATTCAAAAGGAGGGAAGGAACAAAGTCAAGAGGAGAAAAGAGCAGAGGTTTTCAAAGTTGCTTTATTAAACCTCTTCAGGTGCAACAGATAATCGAGAAGCAACATTTGACCAAATTCTACACAAACGTGAGAATATCAGCATAAGACTGAAACAACCTCAGGGGAGTTAATCTGACTCCAAGTCTACACCTTCTCCCAGGGCCTTCAAACCAATTTCCAGTAAAACCTGTAAGACGTCCACGTGGACACAATATCTGATGTTTCCCACAACCACTGAGGTTGAAGGAAATTAACCCAACCACAAAAAGGAGACATTTCAGCCTCGTGGGATCACTTTTGGAGAATGATAATAGAACTACGTGTATTTTAGACAGAGTCCACCATGTTTACTTCTGCTCTCACACGTCACGGTGAAGAGCTCCCAGCGGGGGAGGCGTACAGGCTGGGGGATCGACTACGCTTGTAGTAGTCATCTGGTTGAGCCTCGATGAACGTGGCTGTGGCCGTCGCGCTTCTTCAGTTCAGGTCTGAACACAAAGTGAGGGTGACGGTGAGGCACCTAATGGAAACCCTTTAAATTACACCTGAAAGCAACTATGACATAATTGGACCCAGAATGCAAGGCACAATTAATTACTTCTAAGTTATTGTACATCAGGACACCGTTTCACTGTTTTTAATTCTCATTATGAATCATGCCCCAAAAGCAGGATAATAAAGATTAAACATCCTCAGTGAAAGCAGGAGTTAAAACCAGAAGACCAAGTTCATGTGTATGTCCACTTACAAGATTGAAGCAGTCGCCCTGAAATGTTTTGACCAACCAACATACCTTCAAATCCTCTATTAAGACTCCGTTACATTCAGGCATATCACACACACACACACACACACACACACACACACACACACACACACACACACACACACAAAAGCGTGGTCGAGGGTGGGTTTACCAGGACCAGGAGACGGGTCAGGAACGGCTGGGTCGGTACCGGGGAGCAGGCTGGGAAGAGGTGCTGGAGAGACGTGCATTCTTCAGAAGACAGTCTGGAAACAGGCGCATGTGAACCTGCGGCCTAAATACTCTGATCACAGGTGAACGGGCCGCAGGTGTGACTGACTGGTGGGCGTGGCCTGGGCGGAGACGCGGTGGAGTAGGACTGGGAAGGCCAGAACCAGAACCCCTCAGCCAGACCAGAGACCTAAACCAGACGGGAGTCCGCCGGACCCAAACTGCACCATGAGTCTGAACACACGTCTGTTGTGTTAACATGGTGTGTGTTAAGAGGTGTGTGTTAAGAGGTTCACGGTGTCTGTGGGCTCCATGTGCATGTTCTATAGAGACACGGTTCTGCTCTTACCTCAGACATGTGGAACAGGTATGTCACCTTTGACATGAAGGACA
This sequence comes from Lagocephalus sceleratus, assembly GCA_911728415.1. Classification (NCBI taxonomy): domain Eukaryota; kingdom Metazoa; phylum Chordata; class Actinopteri; order Tetraodontiformes; family Tetraodontidae; genus Lagocephalus; species Lagocephalus sceleratus. The sequence continues at coordinate 5,375,158 of CAJVRN010000240.1, forward strand.
CCTGACAACAAACAGGTGAAACATCAGTGGATGACATCAACATATTATAGATATAAGAAAGGACAGAGCAGTCGGACTTAAAGTGAGTCGGCAACTTTGGAGGTGAGGGTGAGAGTTTGGGGCGGAGTGGGCCATGGTGCTGAGGTGGCTGAGGGGGGGGGGGGGGCCTCTGAGGGAGCGGTGATCCTGAGGAGGTCAGACAGATACGGTGAGCCAGGTCACGGGTGTAGGTGAAGGTCGTGATCCCGTCCTCCGCTCAGCGATGGGAAGGAGGGGTTCTGTTCGTGATGCGGACCCGCTGGAGAGGAGAGAGCGGCAGGAATCGATGCGGGAGGTGACAAGACTGCAAACAGAGATGGAGGCGGTGTGAAGAGGGAGGGAGGGGCAGAGCTGAAGGGAATGACAGTGTGCTATCAAGGATGACGCCCAAACTCTTAACCTTGGGGGGGTGAGGAGCGGTCGATGGGTGGTGTCACCTTTGGGTAGTGAGGACCTGCACCACCGAGGAGGAGTTCACTTTAATGTCCAGAAGTTTGTGGTGAACCAGGATAGGCAGGAGGTGATGGAGGAGGGTGGGGGGTGGAGCTGCTTGATGGGTGGAGCTGGGTGTCATCCGTGAGCGGAGCGGTGGACATGTTATTAAATTAGTGAAGAGAGGTGACGAGGAGGAGGAGGGCCCCCAGGACAGAGCCCTGGGGGACACCTGTGGTGACTGGAGAGGGGTTGATCTCAAAGAGGTAAGATGAATGAGCTGAACGCAGCCTGTGAATGAAACCGGGGGGGGATCCCAGCGGAGGAGTCTATTAAGAAGGAAGGGGCGTGAGATGGTGTCAAAGGCTGCAGGCAGGTCGAGAAGGACGAGGAGGGAGAGGCCAGAGTCAGCTGGTGTGGGATCTTTGTGAAGGTGGTGTCGGTGCTATGATGGGGAGGAAACCAGACGAGGAAGGCTCATACAGGGAATTCTGAGTGCTTCTAGAATTATGGATCATAAGGAGGGTTAGGTGAGGGGGCGGAGCTAACTGCATCTGATCTGAACCAGAGTTACAGATGTTCTCTGGAAGGCATCAAGATGACAGAAAGAAGAGAAATTATTAACCCAAATCAGATATTAATGGAGTCATGACTGGAATGCTGATGTGTCTTCCTGTTTGTTTCCCCTCTCGCTTCCTGTTTAGTGTTTAGGAAGCGAACAAGTTCAGACTGTTGAGGCTGAGCCTGGGATGGGAGGGGGGAGGAGACAGGGGCAGGGGGAGGGGCTGCAGGGAGGCCCCATTACACGATTGAAGGCTCTCTCTCTCTCTCTCTCTCTCTCTCTCACACACACACACACACACACACACACACACACACACACACACACACATCATTGTACTTCTATCTTTGTGAGGACTTTCATAGACATAATACATTACCCAACCCCCTGCCCCAACCCTGACCCCAACCTAAACCTGAATATTTCAGCACTGAATGTGGAGCATGTACAAGGACGAACATACACACACACACAAACACACACACACACACAAACACACACACACAAACCCAAAATTTAAATTCAGTTATGCTCTGTATCTGTTTGTAGCCAATAATCTGAAGGTCTTGGAGGTCACCTGTCAACATTCCCACAAAAGCTTCACAAGGGCTCAGCCGCTGCTTTTTGAAAGAGAATTTGGGCCAAACACTCCTTGACCTTGACCCCCTCCCCCACCTTGACCCTTCTGCCAGGGACTGAAGCTCAGACGCTTTACATTGGGCCAATATGCACGGCCATCGGAATTTGATTGGATGATGCCTTTCGTGTAACCCGTTAATCTGAATTATTTGGCTTTTTAATTTATTTTTTTTCTTACATCTGCATCTGTGTATTTATTTATTTCCCAACAGGGCGAATGTGCACGCAACCCGACTGCAAAAAGAACTGTTTTTTGTGGCTGTCAGCTTTGTTAGACAGCGACGTTGGCAGCATGCTACGGCAATTTATGACCTCGTGATAATGCTGCCTAATTAACGTTGGTGAATGGGATAGGTCCTCCTGCTTCAGGGGCAGGTGAGTGGATAAATAATGAGAAGAAATGGCCCAGACGTCCACTCTTGCCTAATAGAGACACCAAGTCTGTATACCCAGGAGAGCCTGTCGATAATAATAATAATAATAATAATAATAATAATAATAATAATAATAATAATTTAGTAGCACTTTCCAACAATGCCTGATAGTCAAAGCACTGTAGAGAAACCATCATTCATTCATTCACCTTCGCATTGAAAGTGGTGCCCGTTAATGGTGTTCTACAAAACTTGAGCATTTCTTTGGTTTCATTTTTCTTTAGTGCAACCAACAGCACAGCGGGACACGGTCGCGTCTCTTGCTGTTCTCTGTTTGCAGCTCGGATGGTTAATAGTTCCCACATTTAGAGGGCTAATGCTAAGACAAGACCAGGTTTTGAAAATAATGGAGGTTTGAGTGCTGCACGAATACGCATGTTCCTACTCCAAAAGTAAGAACGATAAATGGGCTAACTAATGTGTGAGAGAGCGATCCAATAATTGCACCCAGTTACTGTATTTTCATGGTCAGGCCGAAGGGTCCAGTTAATCCCCCAGATGACCTGCTTACTTCCCCAGTGTGTCAAACCTGATGGACATCTGGGGAAGAGCGTATCTGAGCCCCTCCCTCCTGTCACTGCTCCAAAATCTGGCTAATACACAAAGCATAGACCTGACTCACATCCTCCGTCCTGCTGGACGGGTGAAAGACAATTTTCCTATTCTAAGAAAAGCGTCTTTGAATCTCTACAGTAGCCAACGTTTATGGGATTGTGGGTAGCCTTTATAGGTCGCGGTTTAATGTTACCAGTTCATAATGTGTGGGAGGAGTCTGGCAAGGCTACGGAGAAAGAGCTTTGAACTGTGCCACTTCTGGAAGACTGGTGGATCAGGAGGGGGAGGACGGAAACATTAGGGGTACCGCGAAGGACTGAAGCCCTCAACTGACTGGTCTCTACTGGGGAGGGGAAGAGGATGGAGGCAGAGCTGGAGGATGGGGCATCGTTGGTTTCCCTGGGTGAATATGAGGTAGTCAAACAGCTGAAGGGCTGATGAGATACCTCCAGAAAGGCTGAAGGTTTTGGGTGTTGAGGGGCGGTCTTGACACGCCTCGCACGATCCCTCTCTTAAGAAGGGACACCAGAGGGTGTTGGGCATAGAGGAACATCATGCTGCTCAGCCTCCCTGCAATGGGAGGCCTACGCCAAATGATGGAGAAGAGGGTCCAGCCAACTGTCGAACCTTCCGGTCCACATGTGTTTTGTCTGGAGAAGGCACACGACCGGGTCCCTGGGGATGTTCTGGTGGAGGTGCTACAGGAGTACGAGCTGAGGGGAGTCCCTTCTCAGGGTCATCCAGCTTTCATATTCCCACAGAGGGAGTGCCTTCCTTCGTATACCCAGCAGTAAGTCGGACCTGTTCCCAGTGGGCGTGAGCCTCCGCTGAGCCTTCTGGTGTGGAGGCGTTACAGGTCGGTGGCCTGAAGATCTCGTTGCTGCTTGTGCAGATGATGTGGTCCTGACGGCACCACGGGCCTTACGCTGTGGCCAGTCCTCCACATCTCCAGTTGGAGACTGGATAGAATTCATTTTCACTGTTTCAGTGTCTTACACATTTCACTGTGTCTCCAATCATTGCCTAGCGTCTCTCTATTCATGCCTTTTTTATCACTTTGGGTGCCTTTTGTTTTGTGTGTAAATAACATTTGATCCATTGATTGATTGATTGACTGACTGACTGACTCCATCTATGTTCAGTTTCTTCATCAGTTTGCTGCTGAGTGTGAGCAGGGTGAGGGTCAGCACCTCTAAATCTGCCTTCTCCAGGGGGTGACGTGTCCTCCCCTGGTCTCATATCTCAAATGTCTCAGGAGGAGGGTGAGGTTGATCAAAGACACTGAGCAGCAGGCGTCGCAATCACTGTGCCGCACCGTTGTGATGAAGAGTAGGCTGAGCCAGGAGCCAAAGCTCCCAATCTACCGTCAATCTTTGCTTCCTTCCTTCGCCCTTTGTCCTGAGCGATGGGCCGTGACAATGTCACAGATGCACCGGCCCAAATGGGTTTTCTCTGCAGGGAGGCTGGGGTCTCCCTCAGACATGCGCTGAGAAGCACAATCATCTGGGAGAGCCCCGGAGTACATCCGCTGCTCCGGGGCGTGGAAAGAGTCGGCTGAGGCGGTTCAGGCGCCTGGTCAGGACGCTGCCAGCGCCTCTTCCTGGGGAGGAGTTCCTGCTAACTGGGAGGAGCCCTGGTGGAAGGCCCAGGACCAGGCGGGGACATTCGGTCTCCACTCTGGTCTGGAACGGGAAGCCTGAGGCTCTGGGTGTGAGCTGCTGCCCCATGAGCCGATAAGAGGACGAGAGCCTGGCTGGATGGATGAGTGGAACATCAGGCCCATAACAGGCAGCCTGCATCGGAACATCTGCGTCGGAACATCTGCATCGGAACATCTGCGTCGGAACATCTGCATCGGAACATCTGTATCGGAACATCGGCGAGAAGTTTCAGAATCTGTTCCACAAGCTTCATATGTGCAGGCGTGTTCCTGAGCTTCCAAGGAGCCTGCTTGGTCAGTGTCTTGTGTCCTGTAGACTCCTGCACTCAGATGTAGGTCAGCCCCAACGACGCCTTCAGCTCTGTGACCAGTCTCTGTTCATCTACGTCAACAATTCTGGATTGTGGATCTTCTGAAAGCTCTTTATATATAAACGTTTAACGGTGTAAATAATTTTTTACAAAATGAATCAGAGAAGCTCTGGTCCTCAAACTCATTTTCTAACAGATATATTAACGCCAGAATAATGAAGTTTTTATGGTTTGTCTCAATAAAGACTATTTGTGTTAGTTTACATTTGTCAATAACATTGATTTATGATTCTATTTCATTAGTAAATATTAAAGAAAACCAGGAAAATAACCTGGTTTAGGTCAATCACCAGAGGAATCAGAAACTTTAGTTTGCACCAGCGAGGTAGAACTATGAGAAGATCCCAGAGAGGATCCAGGGAGGAGCCTTAATCTGACCCTGAGTCGTGAGGTCTGAGCTGTCGTGGGCTCCCTCGCCCTCCTCCTGGTGACCCAACTCCTGGTTAACTGCCAGCTAACTACCGGTTAACAGGCCTCGAGATGTTTTATATGATTAACATACGCGGTTAATGTTCCACACAACTATTAAACTACCGCAGGTGTGACAGCAGATGCGTCCTGAAGGGAGAAGGTTGCTGAGTCGTGAACAGCTGACAGGTTCCGCGGTCGTCCGCCTGCTGTGATTTTCCTCTTCAGCGTTCCACCTCCGCTTTCACAAGCGCTGCCTTTTCATCACGTCCCAATCTATAATCAAAACAGACTTCCCAAAGAAGTGGGTGGCCGAGAAGATTCCAAACACGCCGAGATGCAGAGGCACAAAACAACCGTTGGAGTCAATAAGACAATAATAGCGGCGATAATGACGGGTTTCAGCGCTTCCACTTTTCTCATATGTGCTTCCGGATGCTGTTCCCACCCACCCAACCAGAGGAGAGCTGGAGGAGTGATGAGTGGTGGACAGACGGACTTCACAGCTCTGAGGAGGCTGAAAAGGTGCTTTCACGCCAAACTGGCAAATCAATTTTAGGAAAATCATTTATGGACTTGGAGTCGCACTACGAAGGAATAATAAAGAGTTGGGAAAACGGGGAAAGACGAATGAGAACGACTGGGAGAGAACCACCCGGTCAGGGCCGAAAATCAGCACCTACGCCGTGAATACGTGAATTCGGTTTTCATCATTTCTCAAAATATAAAATAAATATAAAATACATTTAAAATGATGGTTAGAGTGGTTATTTTTCTGTGAAGATAAATAAGAGACCAGAAACAATAAATATCTCTTCATATCATAAGAAATTACTCTTTAAGTACTCTGACACAAATTAGGCCATAAAATAATAATAATAATAATAATAATAATAATAATAATAATAATAATAATAATAATAATGATAATAATGATAGATGCTTCCCTTATATCGTAATATTGTAATCGATATGTAATCATGAATTTGGATGGTTTTAATCGTCTGTATTTCTCGTGAATGTGCGTTTGTAAAAGGAGGACTACTGACAGAGTGAAGCCTGTAGTTTGTGCATCTTGTGTAGTTTTCGTGCAACACAACTCCATCCGCCCATGCGTGGGGCCGCAGACAAACGCCAGCGCAGAGAGCGGCTTTCCTCCGTGCGTCCGTCCCGTCGTTTGGGGGAGCCGCCGCAGACACAAGAGGGCGTCTGGAGCGCCGGAGCGGCTCCAGGCCGCCGGCCTCCCCCGGCCGCTCCCAGCCGCGCGCACGCTCCTCCGCCCGCACGCACGCCCGCACGCACACGCCCGCAGCTCCCTTCGATCGTCCCGGTCCCGAGTCAAACCGAACTCTGGCTGGTTTTTGGGGTTTTTTTGTTGTTTTTGTTGTTTTGTTTTTTTAAATAATGACGAAAACGAGCAAAGCCCTGTCCCGGGGTGACGTCACGGCCTCCGTCACGTGACACGGCGTTTTTTTTTAAAAAAAAAGTGGCGTTAAAAGTCCGGACGGGAGCAACATGCGTCCAAAAGATGAATAAAACCGAAACATGCAAACAAACGTGGCCGAGAGCTGCGTGCGCGTGCGCGTGCGCGCGGCCGGTGCCGGTCCGGATATGCAGAGCCAATCAGCTGCTCATGCAGATGACGTACGGCCGCCCTACGTAAGCCCCGCAGCTTGTCAGAATCAAAGCTCCATACACACCGGCCGAACACACGTACACACACACACGCACGCACGCACGCTCGGTCTCTCCGCCGGACAGCAGAGCCCCCGGCCCGGCAGCCTGGCAGGACGAGCTCCAGCGAGGGTCCCAGGAGCCGCGCACCCCGCCGTGACGGTGGACCCGACTGCGCCCTACTGCGAGGACATGGGAGACATGGGGGACCCGCCGAAGAGTAAGGGACGCAACTTTGTCTGCGCGGCTGGACGCGTCGGGGGGCTTCATCCGGAGGACGCAACCGTCTTCTGGCCATCAACAATAGCGATGATAATATTGATAATAACGATAATAATAGTTGTTATTATCATAATTATATTATAGTAGACCTGCACAAGGACAACTACAGCAGCAGCGAGACCAGGACCAGGACCAGGACCAGGACCAGGACTAATAGAAATAATAGTAATAGTAATAATAGGAACAGTAACAGTAATAATAATAATAGTAATAATGATAATAATGATAATAATAATAATAATAATAATAATAATAATAATAATACTAATTATAGTAACAATAATAATAACAACAACAAGAATAGTAATAATAGTAATAGAAATAATAATAATAATAGTAATAATAATAATAGTAGTAATAATAATAATAATAGTACTAATAATAATAGTAATAGTAATAATAATAATAATAATAGTAGTAATAGTAATAGTAATAATAGTAGTAGTAGTAGGAATAGTGGTGATGGTGCCGCTCGTCGGTCCCGGGTTCGGGGGCTCTTGGGGGGGCACTCGTCGCCAGCGCGTGACCCTCCGTGCTCGTGTGCTTTGCAGAGAAGCGGCTGGTGTCCCTGTGCGTGGGCTGCGGGAACCAGATCCACGACCAGTACATCCTGCGGGTGTCCCCGGACCTGGAGTGGCACGCCGCCTGCCTCAAGTGCGCCGAGTGCAGCCAGTACCTGGACGAGTCCTGCACGTGCTTCGTCCGGGACGGGAAGACCTACTGCAAGCGGGACTACATCAGGTAGGACGCCTTCCCCTCGCCCGTCCTCATCCCTCCAGCTCTAATTATCACCACTGATCACCCACCGCCGCGGCGCGGGGCGGCGGGTCTGGAGCCGGCCCGCTTATGAAGGCGCGCTTTTACCTTCCTGAATTATTTTGTGGACCACGGCGGGCTCATGTAGCTCGCTTAATAATGAATTAGTCCGATCAAATTGTTGCGTCCTCGACGACACCTTTTTATGACAGATCATCCGGACGCGGCCGCCGCCGCGCGAGAGCGAGACGAGGGCACCGACGAGGAGCTTCATTTGATTTAATTTAATTTAATCTAATTCAATTTAATCTGCTTCTTGTTGGTGAAGGAGCGCGCGTAAAATATGATTCAGGCAAAACGACGTCAATCAAGTTTGTAAAACTGATCAGAGAACACACCCTCAGCCTGTTATTATCACTATTATTATTATGGTTATTATATTTATTATTATGGTTATTATTATTGTTATTATTGTTGTTATTATTACTATTATTACGGCTGTTATTTTTACTATTATTGTTGTTGTTGTTGTCGCAGGTTATACGGGATCAAATGTGCTAAATGCAACATCGGCTTCAGCAAAAACGACTTCGTGATGCGGGCCCGCTCCAAAGTCTACCACATCGAGTGTTTCCGCTGCGTGGCCTGCAGCCGCCAGCTCATCCCCGGGGACGAGTTCGCGCTGCGGGACGACGGGCTCTTCTGCCGGGCCGACCACGACGTGGTGGAGCGGGCCAGCCTGGCCTCCGGGGACCCGCTCAGCCCGCTGCACCCGGCCAGGCCGCTGCAGATGGCAGGTAAACCCGGGGGGGGGGGGGGGAGGGAGGGGAGGGGGGGGAGGCGTCGCCTCCGCGGGTCCCTGTCCGCATTCCGCTGTCACTCACCCGGACCAGGCCCGGGCCAGATTAGATTAGGAGGGCGCTGCTGTCAGAAATACTCCGAGTTATCACGACTGGGGGGGGGGGCAGCGGGGCTCAGGGGGCCGCTGCTGGTCCCGGGACGGGGTCTGGGGCGAGCCCGGAGAGAGAGAGAGGGAGGGGGGAGAGAGGGGGAGAGAGGGGGAGAGAGAGGAGACGCGCAAACGCGTCTGGACGCGCTCAGAGTTCCGAACCCCCCCCTCTAAAAGTAATAATAATAGTAATGATAATAATAATAATAATAATAATAATAATAATAACAATAATAATAATAATAATAATAACAATAGTACTAGCACTAGTAGTAGTACTAGTAGTAGTAGTATCACCCCCAATAACATCATTTGGGGGGCCCGGTGTGACGTGTCCGCCCGTCCTTCCTCACAGCAGAGCCCGTCTCGGCCCGGACCCCCGCCCTGCGGCCCCACGTGCACAAGCAGCCGGAGAAGACCACGCGGGTCCGGACGGTGCTGAACGAGAAGCAGCTCCACACGCTGCGCACCTGCTACAACGCCAACCCGCGGCCCGACGCGCTGATGAAGGAGCAGCTGGTGGAGATGACGGGGCTGAGCCCGCGCGTCATCCGCGTGTGGTTCCAGAACAAGCGCTGCAAGGACAAGAAGAAGAGCCTGCTCATGAAGCAGCTGCAGCAGCAGCAGACCAACGACAAGACGGTGAGCCGGGCCGTCACCCCTCAGCGTGTGCGTGTGCGTGTGCGCGTGTGTGCGTGAGGGGGGGTGACATCATCCACCGGGAGGTGAACGTGCAGACGGTCCTGGTCCGTCCTAATTTATATTTGTTAATTACCTTATCAGGCTCCCTCTCTCCCTCTCTCACCCCTCTCTCCCCCCTCTCTCTCTCTCACGCACACACACACTCGCACGCGCGCGCACACACCTCGCGCAGAGTTTCCTGAACACGTATGTTCCCTCCTAGAACATTCAGGGAATGACGGGCACCCCGATGGTGGCGGCCAGTCCGGAGCGGCACGACGGGGGCCTGCAGGCCAACCCGGTGGAGGTGCAGAGCTACCAGCCCCCCTGGAAGGTCCTCAGCGACTTCGCCCTGCAGAGCGACATCGAGCAGCCGTCGTTCCAGCAGCTGGTCGGTGCTTTCCCCCACTATTACTGGTTTTACTGGTCAGAGCGTCACGCCAGCGGGACGTCGTTGTGCGTTTAAAGCTTTGTGGTTCGGGCGTGTTGGAGAGATCCGACGTTCATGATCCCGGGACGGACCTCATCGTTTAATTACACCTTTTAATATGAAACTGTTTCATACGGAATTATTCACTTTATTATAATATTTTTGCATTTTTCCAGAAGTTTGAATGAGGATAAATAAATATAAAGACACGAATAAATAAATATGCGCAAATGTGGAAAACGGTGGGAAGCTTTAGTTTTAGTTCATTTTGTCAATTAAATGTAATAAATTCCGTGAGCACTTTTACATTTAAATGAATTTAAAGTGTGAAGCTGAAGCTCAAATTAATGATAGAATCAGAAACGTGTGTTTAACCGCGCGGGTCGGAGGATCAGAGGAGGCTGTGATAAAAGTGGAGCTGCTGATAAAAGCAGATGTGCCCGCGGGCTCCGGCAGCTGTTTCCAGGTGTTTTTACGAAGCCGACGGGCGCCAGGGCGGGCGGCTCTGAACTTTCACTCCACGCAGTCTGAACAGTGAAATTAGCGCGGCCGTGCGCCTCCACGGATGCGCCTCCACGGATGCGCCTCCACGGATGCGCCTCCACGGATGCGCCTCCACGGATGCGCCTCCACGGATGCGCCCCCGCGGTCCTCCCGCCGCGTCGCCGCCCCTCACCCCTCGCTTCGTGCCCCCGCAGGTCAGTTTCTCGGAAGGGGGGCCCGGCTCCAACTCGACGGGCAGCGAGGTGGCGTCCATGTCGTCGCAGCTTCCGGACACGCCAAACAGCATGGTCTCGAGCCCCATCGAAGCCTGAGGAGACGCGCAGTGGACGGACCGAGGTGACCGCCGCATCCCGCTCATCCAACCACTCCTAGACCACCAAACAACCTCCCGGGTTGAATTTCGACACTGTGAAGACAATCGTGGATTTTTAAAACATTTTTATTTATTCATTTTTGTTTCTTTTTTGATTTTGATGATGATATTTGACCACTCACGCGCTCCGCCGTTGACCGGGACGAGGACGAGACTCTTTTCCGCGGCGTCTGCGAACCGTCGCCGACAACAGAAGAGCCCGAGTCCGCCTTTGGAACCTAAGAGAGGAGAATCTCAAACTGTGCGCTTGGCCACTTTGAATAGAAAACTGTCGATTTTGGATTTGATAGATGCATCTAATATAATAGGCAGGAGGGGAACAGCACTGACGTTCGTTTATGGAAACTATTTCCTTTGTGATGCGACTTTTGAAACGTTTGCAACAAGGTATACCTCTATTTTGCCACAAGCTTCGTGGGACAATTGTGTGAGTTAGTGTCCGTCTGAGTTTTTTTTTTTTGTTTCTTTCCCAAAGATGTGTATAATAATTTAAGACAAGTACGTTAGCTACGGAAGATGTTCGTTTGTTCCCGTGCAGCAAAAGTTACTGATTATTTATTGTCAAACATTTGCCACCTTTTGTGTAACTTTCTTAACAGAAGTTAAAAAAAAAAAAAGAATAAATAAATACAATAAAAAAGCGCTTGTTGGATTTTCTGTCAGGGCGTCCAGATTGTGAAAGTGTGATCAGCGCGCGCGGCGCCGCGTCGCTCCGGTTCCGCACGCGTTTCCGCGCGCGGCGCCGCGTGCGCCCCCCGCTCGCCTCCCTCGTCGGGTCGGGCGGGGTCGCGGGGTCTCGTGCGCGTGAGCCGCACGCACGCGAGACCCCGCGACCCCGAGGCGAGGGCGAACGCGGACCACATCTGGAGCAGATGTTCAGGCGCCGATGGGCCGGCGATGCCGAGGAGCGAAACGCTCGAACGCACGAACGCGCGCTTCCACGCCGCTCACGATACCGCGGGACCGCTCACGATACCGTGGGACCGCTCACGATACCGTGGGACCGCTCACGATACCGCGGGGCCTCGCTTTGAGGCTGGTGGGAGCTCCAGGCGGAGGCCCCGTGACCCCGTGACCCCGGGGTCAGCCTCTCTGGTTCGTGTTCAGCAGAACGGCGGCTCCACTCGAAGGGTCAAACGACTCCTGCCAAACACGCGTGTGCGTCGTGTGTGTTGTCGCTACGGTGACGGGACGGGCCGATGTCGTTGACACGTGGACGCACGAACGCTCACGGAGGGACCGACTGTTCATCGATGACGGAGAGAAAAGTTTTGGGCAGATGAAGTCATGAAGATCTCTGACTGTTATTACTGATGTTATTAATGTTGTTATTACTCATGTTACTCATGTTATTACTCATGTTATTACTCATGTTATTACTCATGTTATTTCTGACTGTTGTTATTGACTGTTATTACTGATTGCAACCAGACTAAAGGTAACTTTGGTGTATTTGACAAGGAGACACACCCACACACACACCCACACACACACCACACACACACACACACACACACACACACACACACACACACACACACACACACACACACAAGCGTTCCATCTCTGTTTTCCACCTGCTGACGTTCAGTCG
>CAJVRN010000240.1:5392500-5440000 GCA_911728415.1 Lagocephalus sceleratus
AGGAGATTATCTGTCTGACTGCCTGATGCAGTATGTCTGAAGATTATATTATATATGAAATTATATTATTATAAATATAAATGCAAGATGCTGATGTATAACAATATTCCCAGAATATCTTCTGTAAATGTAAATAATTAAAAATTAAACCTCAAATAACTGTGATTTTTATATAAATGAACAGAAAATGAGACATTAAGTGTAATTAAGAAGCCATTTAACAGAATGAGTAATTATTACATTTACTTGGTGCATGAATTAAAATACGTATTATTTTAGTATCTGTCTGCAGGAGGATGTTATCTGGTTTGAGTCCAGTCCAGTCCGGTCAGATCCACCGCCAACGGACCACCGTGATGGAGGGAGCCCGCGCGCGTCCAGGCAGGCGTCCGCTCGCAGCCTCGTCCATCTCATTCACCAAAATGTGGAACATGGAGGAAAAAAAAAAAAAAAATCAAGCTTATCGAATGTCTGCTTAGCAAATTCACATGAGAGGACGTCTGCAAAGGCGCGCGTGCACGCCGCCGCGGGGGCGCGCCACAACGACGTACAGTAGAACACGAGGTGGGCAATTTTACGAGCGCCCCTTCTGCAAACATGGGGGGAAAAGGGGGAAAATCATTTTAATTAGCTAAGTGAACGTGATTTGTTGGATGCGAGCGCTCGAGTCCGCACATTAAAATTGGTCTAATTTTCTTTGCAGAAAGTCCCACGTGAGCGGCCCCGGCCACAGTCAATCATGGTAAAAGCTGCGGGTGCTTAATTTGATTTACCAATATAAAATGCAAATGAGGTGATCAAGTGGAGTGGAAGCCAAGAGTAGGAGGCTCATTTAAGCCATCAAGTTAAATGGAAACAGACAGCGGAGCGGCAACCTAAAGAATGTTGCAGCTTATTTGTTTGATTAGGAGCAGAAAAAATTCATTAGGAGAGGTAATTGTTTGGCAACTTTACATCAGAAAACAGCATCCTCCACCAGCCGCGAACACCTCCCCGTGGTAGATTCTCAACCATAACTCGCTTTTCTTTTTTTTTTAAACGTGAAAAACCTAATTAAATAAATGGAAGATGGCACAACAGTCCCTTACAATTGTGAATTAGATAATGCCTGTAATTAGGCCTGCCAAGGCCCGGCCATATGCCTCTCTGCAGCACTCAGGCAGGATGAGGATGCAAAAACAAATCAAATAACGGGAGGATTCTCCGGGGACTCGACGGGCCTCTATTGGGTTACCTACCCAGTCGGCAGGCTCCTTTTTTGTTTTTTAGCATTTCAGAAAGACCCGCGGACGTCGCTGCGTTGGGGAGAGGCGCGCGTCTGACCAACATCGACGCTGTTTTACGCAAAACTTCAACCCCGCCTCGCTCTTATCGCCTCGGACTAAAATTAAATTCTGTTGCCTGGAGACCGTTACGGGGGGGCACGGAGCCTTCTGACCGGACCTCGTCCCTTCTTAATCGCTTTACAGCTTTAAAAGGACTGAATCTTTCCTAGTTTTAATTAAAGCCAATAGCCAACGCTTCATTAACTCAAGTGGTTCTGAATCCTGACTAAGAGACAACAGTCTTCAGGTGTCTGCGGCTGCAAACAGACGAAGCAGCAGCAGCTCGTAAAGAGGCGAATAGACGCACATCCGATTTGGACGGATATTCCCGGCCGTATTAATACGAAGAGAAACCACATCGGCGGTCTTTGTCGCTGGAGTGCACGTGTCAGCAGGAGCGAGAGAGCACTGAAAGCCTGCTCTCCAAAACAGATAGAGACCACTTAGTAGCGTCTAGAAGCCCTTTCTTCCACGAGCGTGCTCGCGCTGCGCCGGCCCTGTTCTGGAGCCTGTTCAGGGATTCAGACATAACACAGAGAGATTACAGAAAGGCCTCTTATCCTCTCCTTGTCAGCGACTGACTGACGTGAGCTGTTAACTTTCTATTTTAGGGATCCGGCCCGGGTGTTCTTGTCAAAAGGAGCCCCTGAAAAACAGAAGTGATTGTGGAGGTCCTTTGTTGCGCCGGGGTAAATCCTCTTTTCTCTGCGGTTCCCCTTTCACGGGGAGAAGGAGCGCTGCTTTCAATGACGGCGAGAGGTGAGGGTCCCCTCCACTCGCAGGTCAACATCACTGGATTAACTGTGCACAGGCCTCGCTGAAGGTGGCAGATTAGGCCTTTACACACCCTCTAATGTCACACACTCTCCAGTTATCACAACTGGTTGGGAAGTACAAGAGCAGAAACCTTCCCCAGAAAGTCCCAACCACCACGTTGGAGCTCCCGGCACCAGGGACTAAACAAATGCTTTTACTCTTGGTGGGCTGAGGGCAGGGTGTGTTCACACAAGCCCCGGCGCCGCTCACAGAGGTCGGGTGGAGGAGCAGCGTCTTTGTTCCACCGCTGAGGGAAGCGATCGCAGAAACTCAAACCGCACAAACACAAAAGAGCAAGCGGGTCCAGCAGGACGTGGAGGTCAGGCAGCAGCGGCGGAGGCTGGCGGGGCCGCCCGCACGCCGGGAGCTAAAGAGGAGAGGCGGAAGTGGAGCAGGCAGAGGACGGAAACACGGGAGGGACAAGGTGGTTCACACGAGGAACCACGAGGAGGTGTCAGGAACCAGCGAGGAGGTCACCGCCGCCGAGGAGCGGCCCTTTATAGCAGCAGTGTGGACGAGTGAAGACGAGGCTCAGGTGTGTGGCTCCTCCCCCAGATAGTGTAGCTCCGCCTCCAGAGAGTGTAGCTCCGCCCCCAGAGACAGAGCAGCTGGGTCAGGAACAGAGATTGAGAACTAACCACAATAAACTTTTCAAGCCCAGATACAGTTTCTGGGTCAGACTGAGACCTGGGCTTGGGCTCCAGGACCTTCACCTTCAGATGGAGGTCCAGGACTTGGTGACGTTCTTCTAAGGTCAAGTTTCCCTCCATCCTTCAAGCCTCCCAGGATCTCCAGAGGCTGATGCTGCCACCACCAGGAGTGTTTGCTCACGTCATCGACAGCTCCGTCTCTGGCTCCTCACACCAAAGGACCTTCTTCTTGGCCTGGACTCTCCCACGTGTCTCTCCAGGTGAGTTCCAGCTGAGGCTTTTCTTCAGCAGAGGCTTTCCAGCCATTTCCAGAGCTAAACTTCACCTTTTAGATGTAATCATCTTTCCATTCTGGGAGAGATCTTCTGTGTTTGTGTTGGTTTTTGGAGGCTTTGAGGGATGACAGCTCCAGGTTGACATCAGGGTTGGACATGAGGTTGACATCAGGTGAACGTGAAGAACCACAAAGTATCAATGAAACCAATGATGCTGGAAGAAACACCAAACGTTAGTTCTCTGGGCCAAAACTGAATGATGTACAAAGAGTACTGAGAGGTGGAGGTGGTGTTTCTGCATCCTGGACATGGAGGAGGTGCTGGTAAGTCCTCACATATCCTGTCCCAGAACCATGCTGGACCCGAGCACCTACCTACAGGCTCCACACAGGCTGCCTGGAGCCCAGATCCACCGTGATGATCGCAGGGGCTGTAGTTTGGAGCTTCTGCTTTAACTGTACGGAGCCCGTGTGTTTTGATCCAAGGCTGGGCCAAACATCGGAAAGTATAAAACGTACTTTGTGAGAGCTTGAGGTTTGAAAAACCACAAACACAATTAAAGTTGTGACTGAAGGAGGCTCATTGATTTACATTAATTACACCGTTCAGTTATTGAGATGGAAAAACCTCTTTCTATTCAGTTTAATTCACTTAGTGTCATTATCAGTATTATTTAACAGAACCTTCAGATCCTATATTGCTGTTCCTTTTCATTAAAAATAAGCAAACATATTTTTAAGGGAATTACCACCACATGTGTTCATATTAATGTCGTATTTAATATTACCATATAACATTAAATATTAAATTAATGTTATATGCTTCTGCAGCCCACTAATAACAACCCAAATGTCCATCCCAGAATAATCTAGTGAGCTGCATTTTGTCTCGACTGACTTGAAAATCATGACGACAATTTGGTCATTCAGACAATCACTTACATGGTAGCTATTGATCAGCTATCAGTTTACATGAATATCAATTTATATTATATATAAATGTTGACCTAAATTGAAACACACATTTTCTAGATTCCATCAAAACTCTTAGGAATGATTTAATTCACAATGGTTTCATTATAACAGTTAAAAAGAGCCGTGGTTAATGCCCGTATTAAATCCTTCAGTGACAGCCTCGTCCACGGTCAGAGTAAGAAGCCTTCACTGCGATGTGCTCTTTCGGCGGTATAGGCAGGATCTAAATACTTTCACTTCTCACTACCCACATGTCTGTTATTCCACTGATTTATGCAACCGGTCTGAAATGTACGACGTCTATTCAATCCTGTATTTCATTTCCCTATTGCCAACAATTTGACTTTTACACGAGTATCTTCCTGCATTAGGCGCCACAACTATTTCATTTTGGAATATGTATATTTAGAGAAGTCACAGCATAATGGCACACTGCATTTATTCCCCACTACTTGAAATATATTTGTGGAAAGCACTTGGCATTCCTGTATTCTTGTCACTACAGACTAATCTCACAGGTCAGAAATAACGACAAACATTTGACCTTTGTGAATAATTTCCGCAGATATCAGAGATCCGCAGGACTGCTGCAGTCTTCAGCTGCTGAATATTTATTTAAGCTGGCGACGCCGCACCTATGCAGCCATGAATAATTGAATGAAGCCCGCGCCGACAGTCATTCAAAATTCTATAAATCAACACGGCAAATTAGGCGTCAGTGAGAAGTGTACGGCAGCGTGATGCCTGGAAGAGCACAACAACACAACAACACAACACAACATGGACGCTGCATATGTTTCTCAGCAGGAGCGCACACGCAGCACGACCCCTTGAGACGGTTCAGGACGGTCCAGCAGCCAATGAGGACGATTTAGGTGTTTTTATTTGTTTATTATTTCTTTCTTTTTTATTTGCTTCAATTTCTATAACCTTTAAACAAATACTGCCTAGTTAAAGAAAAACATGCTGACACCAGCCAGAGACGAGAAAAAGAAAATACACTTGATCCACCGACAGGCGTCTGTCACCCTGATGGCTCCTCCTCCTCCTCTCCTCTCCTCCTCTCCTTCCTCTCTCCTCCTCTCCTCTCCTCTCCTCCTCCCCTCCTCTCCCCCTCCCCTCCCAGTTATTACTGACCCCATAGTTGTGCACTGACCTCTGACCTCTGACCCCACTGACCTGCTCCTCTCCATCCTTGGTTGCTGGGTGTAATTAATGTATTTCCATCTATCATGTATGTCCCCCTCTTTCTGTCCTTCATTCATCTGTTCATCAGCAGGACCCCCCCCCCATGGTCCTGCTCCAGGTTTCTCCCTGTTCAAGGAGTCTTTCCCACCTCTGTAGCTGTTGGAGGTTCTGGTTCTGGTTCTGGTTGTGAGACAGTTCTGGTAGTACCAGATGTTGTGTGAATGAAGATGAATTGACCTGAACTGTTTAGAGATCTATTTAGTCACCTTGATGTTCTTGTTCAGTCATATAGTGTTAGACATGTTTGTCTAACACTATATGTTAATTCTTACCTCCCACTTGACAACACAAACACAAGGTTACCATTAATTAACAAATAAGAGGATTAAACACTATTACAAACTATTACCACAACAATGAGACCACACAGTTGGAAACAAGTCATATGGGAATAATAACAACAACCAGTTATACAGTCAACGTTTATATTCATTATGATGATGATGGTGATGATGATGATGATGATGGTGGTGGTGGTGATGATGGTGGTGATGATGATGGTGATGATGATGATGATGATGATGATGATGATGATGATGGTGGTGGTGGTGATGATGGTGGTGATGATGATGATGATGATGATGATGATGGTGGTGGTGATGATGGTGGTGATGACGATGATGGTGGTGGTGGTGGTGATGATGGTGGTGATGATGATGATGATGATGGTGGTGGTGATGATGGTGGTGATGATGATGATGATGATGATGGTGGTGGTGGTGATGATGGTGATGGTGATGATGATGATGATGGTGATGGTGATGATGATGGTGATGATGGTGATGATGATGATGATGGTGATGATGATGATGATGGTGATGGTGATGATGATGATGATGATGATGATGGTGATGATGGTGATGATGATGATGATGATGATGATGATGATGGTGATGGTGATGATGATGGTGATGATCATGAATTAGTATCACTTCTCTCCTGTCTTACATCAATGGGACTTCAACATTTAAATAAAATAATGACAGAATGGCAAATAAATGTGTGAGTGGGTAGAGAGTGGGGGTACTGGAGGTGTGTGTGTGTATGTGTGGGTACTGGATGTGTGTGTGTGGGTACTGGAGGTGTGTGTTTGGGTACTGGAGGTGTGTGTGGGTATACTGGGGTGTGTGTGTGTGAGTATTGGGGGGTGTGTGGCAGTAGTGAGGGTGTGTTATCATCATGTAACCAAGCAGAAAATTTCAGGTTGCCACAAACTGATTTAATTACTATTGATTTAAACCAACTGTTTGACTGACTGGTCTGGACTCTCTGAAAACAGTCATGAGCAAACATTAATATTTGGGTGTTTCATTCAAAATAACCCGGCTGTTAACCTCAAGGGAAGACGCCAGCACCTGAATTAGCGAGGGCAGACAGTCCAGGATTAATAACAATCTTGAAGAACGTAACCATTTTTTATTATTCTAAAAATAGAAGTGAGAGGAGTCTCAGGGCATATTTAAACCGAATCTGCTCAAAAACGGGCTTTTCTTCGTTCTCCAGGGCCATTGTCCTGCCCTTCATGTGACTCTGAGGGAGAAAATAGCAGCTGAGTGTAGGAAATGGTGTCTCTTCATCAGTGTGATACAAACACTCTTTTCATGGTCAGTTGACTCAGCTAGAAACAGGATATCAGCCTCATAAACCACAAGAGGTTTGAACTGAGACAGTTGAAAGAGAACTGAAATCAGACAGGGCATCCTGTCTTCTGATATACTGCGAAATGAGAATTTACCTCATTAAAAAAAAAAAAAAGAAGAAAAACTCCCCCTCGTTTAATTTTCAGAGCCTTTTCCCATGTATAGTGAGAGAAGCTTTGTTTCTCCACACCGTTGAGTCCAGGGAAATCCTCAGCACGCACAATCTGTCACTCAGTATCGTCCCAGTTTTAAACAGGAGACGCGACAATCACTCACTGGTTCACGTCAATCAACGGTTGTTGCCCTGCTGGAAACCCGGAAACACAACAGTACAACAACTTTACAACTGCAAAACATGACGGGAGATATTTGATGACCCTGGAGCTGTACACAACTGTTCACAATGTGTTGTTTAGCGCACTAAATCAGGCATAAACGTCCTCTTATTGGACAGATACACACAGTGGGGAGCTCCCTAATTAGGGCACTATTTAGGGAATGTGGGGGGGGGGGTTCAGAGACAGCGTGGGAGATGGTCGACACTAGAAACAAAAAAAGAGTTTATTCTTATCAGATTATATCATTATATAATCCACAGTGGGGGAGCTGTAGCTTTGTCTCATTGTTAACATGTAAAATATGATTAATATTATGAATATATGATTAAAACTATTCAACCTTCCTAAAACATACAACATTAAACATTATTCCTCTATAATGAAAAGTCAGAAAATATCTATCCCTCTCTCCAGTCTTCCTCATTAAAGTCTAATGTCGTCCCTGTTGCTGTCTGGTCTAGAGACACTGAGGAGGAGACAGGGGACAGAGCTGGAGGACATGAAGATGATGAGGCTCTCTCTGGATGAAGAGGATGAGGACTGAGAAGATGAGAGGAACAGCACACGTTAGAGGGTGTGGAGGTGGTTTGGACACATCCAGAGGGGGGACAGTGAAGGACGCTCAGGACGGAGCTGCAGGAAGGAGGAAGACCTGAGACCGGACATGTGAGGTGGTGAGACAGGACATGAAGGTGGACGGTGAGAGAGGAGGACGAGCAAGGAGGAGATGGACACATCTGTGGGGACACCTGAGGGGGACACTTCAGCGTCCATGTCCCCTCAGTGGAAACGGATAAGGCAACAGTTATCTGGTGAACTTTCCTTTCTGTTTCACTTTCATGGACTGAAAGTCAAGGAAGGAGAAATTGTTTTGCAATTTGTATTTTTATATGTATTAAAGAAAATCTAATAAAGGAAGCAGGACGTTTATGGGTAAATAAATCAGAAGCTGCTTGAAGCTCTGACCGTTTCGTCCGTGTTTTAAAGCTCGACCTCCTTGTTTGTGATAGCTGGACTCTTCTCAGGGCGCCGGCAGCACGGCCAAAGTCTTAACCGGCTTAATTGTTTGAGCCAATAACGTGGTGACGCGCCAACGCTTTCTGGCCGTTATCACGTTATATTTCAGTGGCTGACTTGTTGTACATTATAAATGAGGTAAAAGCCACAAAAAGCCGAGGTGGACTCGGCAGATGCGTCTCTGCTCCTTTATCAAAGAATCTTTCATAACCACATTAGGGACAAATCGCCCACCTGCGTGATGTTTTCCCCTCCTACTTTGCCCTCCATTTTTCCAGCCAACTGTCAGGACAAAACAAAACGAGCTCCTCTAAGGTGTCCTCTCAGCGGAGTGTTTTTTTCCATTTTATTATTATTCAAACAGGCGAGCTCTTCTCTCCCCCTTACACCAAATGCAGTGCAGCGGGGCCCAGCTTTATTTCCCTCCATGGGGAAAACCTGAGCAGGGCACAACAGAGAGTAGCTTTAGAATGAAGGTCTGAAAGAGGGCAGCTGTAGAATGAATGAGAGTCCATGTGCTTTTGTGTTTTAAATGAGCATTGTCTGTCACTCAGTTCGGGCCATAGGTTCTTGGGCGGCCGCGCGGGGAGCAGGCTGAGTGTCGAAGATTGAACCGAGCCGCCTCGCGGTCGTGCGGGAGGCCTCCCCGCGCCTCCCCGCGCCGCCGTTGCGCCGCACGAAAAACTGTAGGCTTTACCGCACACGGACGCGTCCCATTACTGGACCTTCTCCAGGTGAGGGCAAGTGAGAGAGCCGTTTCTTTGTCACTCTATCTCCACCAGCCAGTGCTGCGTTGTGTCCCTGAAAGCATAATGAGGTTTTCAAGTGTAGCACCACCTGGTATATCCACTTTATGTTTCCTCTGCTCCATTTTCTCTGCACAGCAGCCAAGGTATCAATGAGAGGAGTGGTTGGCCTGTCCCTTGTTAGAGATGTACTTAGTAGGCTTTTAAGCTGAAATTTACCCTGATTTATAAAGTGGAGCACAACTGCAGTGCCTTCAGCACTAATTTAGAGGCTACAAACTCACACAAATGGACACAAATGTAGTGCTGACGGTCCTGACAGTGGAGGACGGAGTGCTATTTTTAACTTTACACAGGTATGTTAACACAAACGATGCACGTGTCAGTAGGAATCTATGAAATACTGGAACAAAGAATTGACCTTCATTTTGCTGTTCATCACTTTTTTTGATGTTTCATTACATTTTTTGAACTAATATTTTGAAATAGTGTTTTGTTTCTGCTCTTCACTTTTACACATCATTACTGATGAATGAGTACATTGTGTTACGTGTGTGTGTGTGTGTGTGTGTTGAGGGCTCAGCAAATGCTCTCATATTTGTCTGATTCCACACACTGTCGGTGGATCATTCAGTATCGTTTGTCTCCAGCTGGGTGTGTCCTGTACTTTAGATTAAACACTGTATGTGGAGCCGAGACACTCTCACAGGCAGACCGATGTTTGGGGACCGCTCTGTTTCCACCGATCAAATTTCAGCCCGGAATAAAAACGAGTCTCAACACTTTTGTCAGCCAAATAAAAGAGTCTTATCTCTCCGTCAGAGGCGATTCCACTGTACATCTAATCTGAACAGCTGACTCAGGCTGGATGTGCAACAGTAATCTCTACTGGTTCATGTGTTGTCATGGGTTACTGATACATACTGGGGTGTTCCTGTGGTTTGGCTTCAGGATTATGTGTGTGTGTGTGTGTGTGTGTGTGTGTGTGTGTGTGGAGATACGAGGCAGAATAACTTTCTATCATGCACATTTTTAAATATTGTTATTCGCTACCTGAGAGGTAGAATTTACATCACATTTACATTTGAGGTGGAATTTTGAACAGTTCTCGTAGAACTTCACGAACATAAAGAGACAAAAGGCCTTGTACTGCTTTGATGTCCTCCTGCTGGGGCCTTGATCTGGGCAGATCAGATATTTCTGTCTGGACGTGACGTCTTCACTCCCGACCCTCCACCACGTGTCCGTCCATCGAAACAGCGCTGTTAAAGACAAACGGACGTCCTGGGTCAGAGAGGTCACATCGCCTCCCGTAGGCGTTTCAGGCCCAAAGTCGCCCGCCCACGCCGCCCCTCCGCCCTGGGGTGGGGGTGGGCGGGTCGCCCAGCGCTGGTCCAGCTGACTGGCCCAGAGAAGAGCAGAGTTGGTGGGTGTGTCATGGAGCTGGATCCTGAGGAGACCACAGTGGAAGCCAGACCTCTGGGGTCAATGTCTGGATTGCCACTGATCGTTTTTCCGTTAATTTTTTTCATAATAACCTCCAATAGTGTGTTCTCAACAAATGATGTCATAAAATGTTTTCACCTGAATTATGCTCGCTATAATTTTGAGCGTCGTATTATCGGTGAGTGTGTGAAACACTATCTCATTTTTATGTTGTCCATAAAAGTTTATGAATAAAACGAATATTAAACGCTGACCCGAAGAGTTGCTTCATCCTCAAGCCCCTGACCTTGAAGTGGTCCGCGGGGGGGGGGGCGAGGATTAGGGAGCGTCCGCGCCACTGCCCAGGATGAAAGAAGCCCCGTCCTGGAGGACGTGGGGACAAAGGTTCTGGAGCCTGACCCCCCCCGACCCCCCGAACACTCCGGAGCACACGAGGTAAAACACCCTCAGACCGCTGCAAACTACCTCCAGATCTTCCCTCCGAGTTTATTCAGGCGGCGTGACGCATTTCAGTGAATCACGCTCATTAAACCGATGGCGTTAAAAACGACGTCTGCCTTTGAACCCAGAAAGAAAACGCCGGCGAACGCCTGCAACGAAGATCCGCGTATTCCTGCTTAGAGGACATCGTGTCGGATGTGATAGCGTAAGGTTTCAGCCCGTCCCTGGAAGGCAGCGCCTCCCGCTCGTCTGTTTGCTTTTAATCCGCAGCTCTTTTATACCCCAAACCTTTATCCTTGTATAATCCACGGATAAAGATGCTTGGCTTTCAGCCCTCATCCATCCCTCTTTTAATCAAGCTAATGGAGGCCAGATATATTATATTGATCCCCTTTGTCACAATGAATCGACAACCACTCCAAACACAGCGGCCATCCTTTACTTATATATTTCTTACCTTCCTCACGCCCCCCCAAAAGCATCTATTTTGTTGTATTTAATTAAGCACACAACAAAAGCAAATATCCATTATGGGCCTTTTCTGTGCTGCAGCTTCACGGCTCTCACGCCCTCAGCAGCTCCCGATCTCCAAGGAGACGCCGTCCTGGTCCGCCGACGGATCCAGAGGTCGGGTAAATCGGAGGAGATCAGTCAAGTGTCACGGGGATCAGACAGGTGACGACGAGTCACTTATGCAAGAGCCAGTGGTACAATGCGCTCGTCACGGGGGCCGAGGCCTCTCTCCTCTTGTCAAGGGTAATACCCACCCATCCACCCACCTCCCCCTCCGCTATTATCGTTTTATGGAAATGTCCCTTTTCCTGGATCTCTGAAATGCCTGAGGAACGCTCGATAATGGCGCTGTTTGCTGAGCTCCTCAAGCTCCTCAGACTAGACCTAATCCACAGGTTAATCTGTCACCTGTTCGGTGGTCAGGATGAGAGTTCGCCTGCGAATAAGATGAACCGAGGCTCCGAATCCGGACACGGACCAGAACCTCCAGAACCTCCAGAACCTCACGTTGTCTCTGGCAGTGCGATGTGGTCGGGTCTGAGCACGCACACGTCCATGACCACCATACACTGGTGCTTGTGTCACACCTGTGCATACACACGTCCATGACCACCAGAACAACGCCCTCAGGGCTGACCTCAGAAATACCTCAGCAACGCCATCGGCGTGGTTGAACTGGCAGCAGCACAGGTGTGACACAAGCAGCAGCACAGGTGTGACACAAGCAGCAGCACCAGCAGAACAGGTGTGACACAAGCAGCAGCACAGGTGTGACACAAGCAGCAGCATTATTAGCACAAGCAGCAGAACAGGTGTGACACAAGCAGCAGCAAAGGTGTGACACAAGCAGCAGCATTATTAGCACAAGCAGCAGAACAGGTGTGACACAAGCACCAGTACAGGTGTGACACAAGCAGCAGCACAGGTGTGACACAAGCACCAGTACAGGTGTGACACAAGCAGCAGCACAGGTGTGACACAAGCAGCGGCACAGGTGTGACACAAGCAGCAGGGCTATGACACAAGCAGCAGCACAGGTGTGACACAAGCAGCAGCACAGGTGTGACACAAGCAGCGACACAGGTGTGACACAAGCAGCGACACAGGTGTGACACAAGCAGCAGCAATATTAGTGCAAGCAGCAGCACAGGTGTGACACAAGCAGCAGCACAGGTGTGACACAAGCAGCAGCACAGATGTGACACAAGGAGCAGCACAGGTCTGACACAAGCAGGAGCACAGGTGTGACACAAGCACCAGCAGGGCTATGACACAAGCAGCAGCACAGGTGACACACACGCTGAGCCTCAAAGCTGAGGTGTCAGCTTTTAAATGTGTGTTTATGTCATATATCTACATCTCATGTGTTCTATTATAGGAACAGTAAACTTCTTACAGCGCTCACGAACTATTGGCAGAAAAGTAACTTTGCTCCCAGAATGCCTCTTCACACACATGCACACACACACACACACACACGCACACACACACACTCACACACACTCACAATGACTTACTGGGAGCTCTGGTGTATTTTTTAATGGCTCTTGAAGGAAAACCATCATGTTAGAGGCCATTTACTTTGCACTAAAGAGCAGTTGAATTATTATTTTTGTGTTGCTTGAAATGCTTTTTATTTTTTGGTTTATTGTCCAAATAAATTGTTGCTTATTTGATTGAAGAGAATTTTCTTTTAGTTGACTTAGATATGCAGGACATAAAAGCATGTGTATGTTTAAAGCTTTTAAAGCTCAGTCATATCTTTTCTATGGAAGTGAATTCATGTCCAAATCCAGAATCAACACAGATCCAGAAGTTTTCTCTTGAAAAGTTATTTATCTACACAATGCAGTCATTTGCACTGTAAACACACAGGAATTGATTCACTCTATAGATGATTGTTCTTTGAAACGTAAAGACCTGGAGAAAAAGAAATACAATGTAAAGCTTAGACATGGCGGAGGCGCTCTAAGTGATACGATCTATCAAGTATTGAATATTTAAATGACAATAAGTGTTGTAGAAACCGACACTCATGGGAATGTGATTTTACATTTATGTTTTCAAGTCCAATCCAAGGTTATTTATATGACAAGTGTAAAACACATTTAACAGCAGGGTTTGCACAAGCGCTGTGCACAAGAGACACCCCGAGAAAAGATGATAATATGACAGGAAAACCTGCTCTCACACGAGAGAAAAGGTGAGTTTTTAAAAAGACTGGATCACCGATAACGAGGGAGCAAATCTAATCTTGGGTAATGGCTTTTTATCTTGGAGGGTGGGTTATTCCCAAGCTTTAGGGAGGCCGTGGCAAAGGCTCCCTGTGTTTTAACCATGAAAGAGGAAGCACTAGCAGGGATTTATCTGCAGATCTGAGACCTTTAAAAGGCGCACAGTTTGAGAAGAGAGCTAGGATGCTCCCAAACCAGTTAGAGCTTTATAAGTAAGTCAATAATACAATTATAAAATTGATTCCAAATCATTCTGTGATCCTGTGCAGTGATGCTGCCACTTTCTGGGCAAGACAGAATGTACATGCTATTAAGTCGGAGTAAAATGTCAATAAATAAGATCTTATGTGGTCTGATACATGTCCAAATAGAGGCAGAAACCAGTGAAGAAAATTTCAAATTGCACCGATGCAAACTATCAATATATGGATTTTGTCTTCAAATTACACCTGTTCTCAGGTGCTCCACCGATGTACTCACATCTCGTTTGCAGGCGTCCTGTATCAACGCATATTGGTTAATCTTTCCATCCCTGGTTGGGTTTCATCTGCATAGAGGTGGAGCTGATCGCTGAAGCTGATGGAGCGCTGCAGTGGGAGATGAGGACATCACGGACGGCGAGGTGGGGAAGCACAAGAGCAGCTCTGTTGCCAGAAATCAGACAACGGAAAAAGGTTTTAAAAATTAAAATTGGCACAAGGTGGCAGGAGGTTGGATCACCCACATTCAGCTTTGTTTCCATCACTCAATATTACAGGTGTGGGAGGTGACGACGTCGTTAATGAGGAGGTTTTATTTGCTAGAGATCCTGTAGTACCAGTAAACGAGGCCCTGGAGGGGCCCTCAGTTGGGGCTGGCAGCAACTTCTGCTTGATCTTAAAGTCCAGCTTATCTCCTTTTCTTCCCTCTTGCGTCGTCATTTCCATCCCTCCAGTTTTCCAAACTGACAACGGCATTCGCTTCTCTCATCCGCCATGGTCGTTTTCTCTCTCGTAGAGTCTTAAAATAAAATGCAAATAATGATTTCAAATGCAAATCACCCGGCGTTTATTCAGAGAGGCGTTTACTGCTCCAAATGGGATCAAACCCCAGCAGCTATTAGGTACCCGGCGGATAGTTGCAGCTGGGCTGCTATTGGGAAAAAAAACTATGTACGGCATATGTATATACGCATGCATACAAATACACAAATATGTGTGTGTATACATAGACACACACATATATGTGTATATACAGTATATAAAGTACCTCAGAGCTGCAGGCAATTTCTCTGAGCCTCCATCCAGAATATAATTCCTGACTCGTATTATTATCATCATCTAAGAGAGATCAAAGAGCAAAATTAGCTCCATTTTCCCCCTAAAATGGCACAAGGGTTGACCTGTGAGAGTCTGCCAAGACTGCCAGAAATCATCTGGTAAGTTATGTTCAATTATGCTCACCATTTGTTGTATTCCACTGGGCCACATTAGAGTGGGAGGTTAAGGCAATTCCGGGGGTATCCCCATCACTTTAACTGTAACACTGTCCTTAAATGGATTGACCTATCACACAGATTAGTATAAAGAAACACATTTGGTGTCATAATTCACACCAGCATGAAATATATTACTCTATATTGGCATTTTCTAATAATCCCTTGAAAAGATGAAAAGAATTTACCATAAAATTAATACACATATCTCTATAACTGAAGTAAAAACATTTCTAAATTAGCATTATTGACTGAATTGCAATTAAGGGCCTGTGTAATGGTTAATGGTAGGTTAATGTTAAAGTCTCAAGGTAGCATGTGGGGCTTAAAACACATCTATTGATTCTATGGCTTAGTGGGTGATTTCATACACGATTAGATTGGGTTTCTGGAACCATTCATCAATTATGAAATACAAGATAAAATTATTATTGTTATTAATTAGTTAATTAGTGTAATTCTATTAATTATAATAATGCAAACTTCACAATATACTCATCATTAACAATGACTTTAATAAAACCTTTAATCTAAATGAAATTGTACATATTAAAATTTGGCCAGCAAATGGTATCCCCGGTGTTTATTTGAAGGTCCAACATGAGAATTTTATGCAGCTTCAATCAAAAAGACCAAGGAGCAGGGGGTCTGAGGTTACAGTTGTTTTTCTTCCTATTATTTTTATTGTGTTACCTAATTTGCTTGAAGTTGTCTTCAACGGAGCACAAGAGCGAAGGGAGCTGCTGTGCTGCTAGATTGTTGAAGTGTCTGATGGTTCAGTTTAACTGATGGGCCACGTCTCTATCAATGCATTTATCCTCAGCAGCTCAATCTCTTGGTGCAGGTAGTAATTGAATTAAATTCCTGAAACCACAAAGTGCTGGGAGCTGGAACTGGGAAGTGGAAAAGTTGGTTAAGTGTGTCTCACCAGTATGCCCAGACTTACTGGCTACAGGCCTGCTACACTGGGGTGTGGGTGGAGCCTAGTATTGATCCCAAGATCCTCCAGTAAACCTAACTGATCACTGAAGTCATCACTGAATGCATTTCCCACATGGACAAGGTGGACACACACACACACACACACACACACTTTTTTGGGGGCAGTTTTTGTGAAAAGGCTGATTTGCTGTATTTGTGTGGGCCTCAGCCAGAACCCCCCCCCCCCCCCACTCCCCGGCCAACCTGATCGTATAACGCACCTCAGAACGATCAGTGCAAAATGGCAGAGCTGCTCCAATTCCAGGGAACCCCAACACAATTCCCGGTGAAGGTCTCTGGGTCAGGGGCTGGTTACTGCTGGTGGGGGGCGTAAAGATACTCAGTTGCTGTGTGTCATTCCAGCCTTGACTCAGTGAATTTTCAGGTTTGATTGATAATTCCCTTCACCATTTACGTCTTCGCCCTCCACGTTCTGGTGAATCAGGAACACGTTTAGACCTGTACTACACCCCTCAAGGGTTTCCATTTGGCATCACCTTCATCAGACAGCACCAGGCATGAAGAGGACCAACTGTAGCACCAGGAGATCCGCTCCAGGAGCCAGTTTGTTCCTGGTAAAGCTTGTCCTCCCTCTGGCCTCAGCTTCGCTGGTCAGAAAAGAAACAATGAAAACGGCAAGTACGGAGCTGCGCGTATGCAGGTGTGAGGGCTGTTTGTAAGTGGAATATCACTCTCTTTCCCTCTCTATCTGTGTGTGTGTGCGTGTGTGTGTGTGTGTGTGTTGGGGGGGTATCAAAAGAACACCCAGCGTTGAGTGCATTCTGAACTCAGCTGAGGTGGACAAAAAGCAGTGGCATCAATTCAGCAAGATTAAAAGAAAACCAACTGTACTGTTGAGTGCATCAGTTCTAGGGTACAAAAGTGGGAGGTAAGTGTTGAGAAGAGGAGAGGGCCGGCCCCAGTCTCTCTAACCTCTTGTCCAACACAAAGCACGGGTTTGAACCTCTTAGAGCACATGCAGATCTGCTCGTCTGCATTTTAATTCAGGGGCAATACAAGTTCAAGTACGAAAGCCTTGATGTGACATGAAAACCATAATTTTTTTCATCCATACCGTGATGAGCTGGAAGGCTGATGCCGCCGTGACAGGAGGACAAAGTAACCCACCTCTGTCCTGCATAAACTCTTCGCAGTGTAGACGATAAAGTCTAAATTCTACAGACAATATTTAATCAGATCAAATTAAATCCTCTATCATATGGCTATAATGCTTCAGTTTCAATTTCAGCCTAATTTAACCATTTTAGGGCACGGTCTGGCAAAAATATGCTTACCACAAAAATGTGCTTGAGAATGGAATGATTTGAAGTCTCCACTAGCAACAAGAACTGATTAGTTCTGTCTTTTTCCTCTTGAGAACTTAAAAACCCCATTTAATACAGGTGTCACATTTAATCCTTGTGGGGAGAGAAGCAGAAACTCAAAATAAAACTCCATTAAGGAGGCAGGGGGCAGTCCACATGCCCCCGAGCTGAAGGAAAAATATATTCTTGGAATTAAGAATAAATACAAAAATGAATGAGTGAAACCACAGAAGAGAAAATATATGGCTCTATTTTACTTCTGCCTTTTCACGTGAATGCACAGCCAAGCTTTTCCCTGTAATGGTAACATATTAGCAACATGAAATGTTTTTCGGACAAAGAGACACAACATCGTGTGTTTTTCTATATGTATAGAAGGACAATGACTTTCATTTTAGCAGGCTTTTACCGAGAGGGCAAGGAATGTAAACTGCCTTTCTTGTGTTGCGTGTCACAACTATTTTGAAAGCTATTGATTTTGTGTCTTGAACTGAAGAGTTTGATGGATGCTCCTCATCATTGACTCTTTTGATCCAAAAAAAATTGCCAAAACTAGACATTTAGGGAAGTCAAAAAGGCTGAGACGCGTTAAAAAGCATATGATCATCTTAACCATGGGCTGCTGGGATATAATTGCACCTCAAAATGGCTGTGAAGTGTTCATCTTCAGATCTCTGATCCAAATAATTCCATTGCCTCTCCACAGCAATACTCCCAAATAAATCCTTATTTTTTTCCTTCAGAAGACTTTTATCACACAATTCAGCTATGTTTCACCCCAAATTATACAAAGACCTTAATGGAATTTACAGATTGTTATTCCAAATGTGTTGCTCTGTGTTTATAAAGTATCAATATAGTAGCAGTTATTCTAAACAGAGATGTAGAAAATGTTCATAAAACACATTCCAATGATAAAAGCACTGTCAAACATGGCAAAAATTAGACTTCATGGCCCATTAGCAATGTCTCTCAGGAGAGTTGGAATAGTGGAATTTCATTGTTTTCTGCATGTGGAGTATATGTCCGATCTTTATCTTCATCAAGAGTATTGACAAACACAGTGTTGATTCACACGAGAAGAATACGTTTATGTGAGACCCACGTAAAGGAGAGGATCTACGATCAAGAAAAGTTGGTTTGCATAAAGCTGGAAAAGCTTTCAGTGATTTAAAGAAACTCCCCAGTCTGGATTTAGACTAACAATCTACAAATGGAGACCCTTTGGGACTGGGGTCAAGAAGGTCAATGAGGTCAAGGAGCAACGCTGAGGTGCTGCAGAGCGCTGAAGGTGTCCGTGGAGCTGGCTAACGTCTGTGCTCATGAATCTACAGTAAAACAGCCAACAAGCAGGTTGTTTACGGCCGGACTTGATGAATGTCTGAGCTGAAGCAGCACAAAGACGCTCCAGGGTTGGGTTTAGGGCTGATGGAACAAGGACTGAACGGTTTAGAAAGAACATCCACGATGACAACATACGACAACAGTGGCGTTGACTTCATCAACTAGAGGTGTGTATTCAGAGTTGTGTATGCAGAGGTGTGTATTCAGAGGTGTGTATTCAGAGGTGTGTATTCAGAGGTGTCTATGTAGAGGTGTGTACTGGTGGGTTTGTACAGTGCAAGTTGTAATAATATATTTTTAAGTTATCTAAGAAATCTGAACAAATGCACCGTGAAGGTAAAGAGAAGCGTTTGTTTAGGTGAGTATCTCACCAGACGGAAGCGGCTGAGACTCAGGAAAGAGGGCGTGGCTCTGGAACTTTTCTTTTCTGGTTTTAGAGAAATAAATCAGCTGATGAAAGAGAGGACTGTAACAGACTATGACACTGTAACAGACTTGACTTGATGTTTCCACAAGAAGCACAGCAGTTGTCTTACGTTTGGGCAGTTATTGTGAGGAAAATATCCATCTATCATCCATCCATCCATCCATCCAACCTTGTGGGGTTCTGGACTCACATCAGGGTGACAGGATGAGTCTCCAGCTCATCAAAAACTGATCACCCATGCTCACATTCAGACCCAAGGACTATTCCACTTGACTCTTTTGGCTGTTAGGAATAGGCAGCACGTATTGACTTTTAATTTTACAATTATTCTGGCGCTATATGTATGAAATCACATAATTGCAGTGTCCTTATGTCATCACTCAGTAGTCAAACTCACGTTGTCATGGTCGTCATTTCATTATGCCAGCATTACTGTCTGGGATACTTAAAAACGACCTTCTGTGTCTTACTGTATACACCGGAATTCACCAGGAACTCATAAAGCACCATTCAGCCCCTCTTTTTATTCCATTTTTAAGAGAATTACTCAGTCTTGCATTTTTCTGTTTTTTACAGACCTCTATGAAGCTGTCAATTTTCTCCAAATTGCCATAATGGCTGGTGAAATTTGGTCACATTGTGCACACACAGTCTTTTTGCTTCAAGCAGCAAACACACCATAGAAATTTCCCTCGGCCTGTGGTTTGGAAAAGGTTAACTTTTTGATTCAGAGGAAAAACCCAAATTATAAAGGCTTGTTTCTTCAAATTTACCAAGACCTCGTATTCAGTGACTTCCAAAAGCACCCACTCTCAAAAGGCTCTATTACATTACAACCTGCAAATTATATGTTTTCTTTTTCTAATGAGGATTTTACGTAATTGATCTGCACAAAATATCCTGAGTTGATGACACAGTAATGGAAAAATAATTATGAATACATACATATGTAATCACAATCACAAATGTAATTACCTTTATAATTAACAAAAGATCCCCAACATGATCTGTTAGGACATAAACATCTTTTCTGACCAACGAGCCCCACGAGCAGGTCAGAGACAACGTTGTTGAGACGTCGGGTCGTAAAGAATATCCAAATCTGTCGATCAAATCCATCATCATCATCATCATCATCATCATCATCATCAAACAAGGAAAGAGCTGTCCAGCAGCACCGGGGGGAAGGACATTAATCAGGGAGGCACACCTCTGAAGATAAAACGGGGAAGGACAACCAAAGGTCGGGGACAGATGGAAGGTTTGGGCGAGGCTGCTCTGGTTGGATGAAACTAACTGTGTGGCCCTTTGGTGCACCCAGACACGCTCTGAGTGGTCGTTGTCCACCAGTGTCCAAAACCAGACCAAACCAGTTTGTTA
Source organism: Lagocephalus sceleratus (assembly GCA_911728415.1). NCBI lineage: Eukaryota > Metazoa > Chordata > Actinopteri > Tetraodontiformes > Tetraodontidae > Lagocephalus > Lagocephalus sceleratus. Next base: position 5,413,095 of record CAJVRN010000240.1, read on the forward strand.
GTCTGGAACATCCGCATCCGTTGGTGTTGTGCGACGGCGCTGGCTTTGAAAACGAGGCTGCCATCAGGGTCCGGTGGTCCCACCTGTCCACACCGACCAGCGATCACTCCTCTGAGCTGGTTTTAGTGGATCAAAGCTGATTATCAACACGGTTCAAGCTCAGGAAAAAAAAAAAAAAAACCTCTTTCAAATCGTACGAACCTTCACAGAAGTAAAATTCAAATAACGTCAGCCGTTTGTATTATTTAGTTTTGGGTATTCATCGCTCTGCGCCGTCTATCCTTCTAATCTCAACGGCGCTCTGGGACTGTTTTTGTTTTCAGTCCAACTGTTAATTAGCATTCTGGAGCATTCCACCTAAGAAAGTGCCTGCCAAACATATTATGTTTCCTACCAGCATTAGTATTACACTAATTCTCTGATGAGGCAACATTGCAGCTTTTAATAGCCTGTGTTTACACATTTGTTGCCAAAGGACAAAAAGTAAAAACTGCTTATAATGATCGGTTCTCGCAAAAGTAAATGCTTTTATGTAAATTTCTGTCCCAAAATGTGACCTGGAAACAAAGGCAACTAAGTGGTGAGTGTGCGGCTAAATGCATTAGTGGATCAATTAAACACTACTCTTCCTCTGCTCCGGTTACCGTGGCAACCAACTGGCAAATGCAGGGAAAGGATGAAAAACAGAGAGCGCTCACGGAGACCCTCCTAGTGCACCGTGTGAGTTTGTCTTCGTTCCTGCCGTAGTGCCGTTGGAATAACGCGTGTTGCAGCCGCACATTTAAATTCTAAAGGTCCAGTTCACCTGTACAGGTGGACGTGGCTGACAGCTTCTGCAAAGGATACAAACATCGTCCGGTCCTGGTGACTGTCGGCGCAGCTGTTGTGGGTCCTGTTCTGTCAGTGTTAAACATCCTTTTATCCCTCATCAACAGTCGTGTGTGTTTTAGCATGAACAACTCTTGTGCACAAGACCACCAGTTTGCAGAATGACCTGGTGAACTCAGTCAGATGGACCCTTCAGGGAAGTCTGTGAAGGCGCTCCTCGCCTCCAGTTGTACCCAGTTGTTACTCAATTGGAACAGAAAGATGGGAGCTGTTGTTACGAGTGTTATCTCTCATTGGTAGGTGGTAGTGTGCATCAACCGCAGGACAAAGAAGTCCAGATGTTCTCTGTGAGGGACACATGGGGAGTCCATTCACCAGTGACCCCCGATCACCTCTGTCGTCCCTGTTGTCCACACCTGAGACCTTCACACAACCCATCTCAGCCTTCAGGAGTTACACACAGCCCTTTAAGCCCCTACAAGTAACGACAATAACACAATGACAAACACCACCTGAGGACCAGTAGATCCAGGATGAAGACTACTGGGCCAATTATTTATTTAAAAATTAAAGAACTATACAGTTATTATCAAATGAAGGCATGGTGTGTTCAGCTGCTCAAGAGAAGGTTTGGAAAACTATCGAATTTGTGTTTGGTTTAAAAAAAAAAAACAGCACTGGGGGAAAAAGACATATTTTTTTTTAAAAAATTGATTTGACGAATAATAATAATAATAATAATAATAAATGTGAAGAACTCAAAAGTGCAACAATATGCTGATAGACACACACACACACACACACACACAGAATTAAAAACATTTTTTAAAAAGCGAATTGAGTTGGAGGAATGTAGTTAATAGTAACATGAACCAATGATGCGTAGAGATTTTTAGTACATTCACGTCTTTTCAGCTGTGAATAAGTGATGTCAAGGTTGAATGCTGAGAGATTATTTATCTTAAAGATCAAATGTGAGTGAAGCGCCGAGCAGTTATTCAGAGAGCAGCAGAGCGGAGACCAGGCTGGCTGCAAACCGTAGAAAAGCTCCGAACAAAATAGATCCCAGCGCAGAGAGCAACGCTCTCAGGACAGAAGAGGTCCAGGAGCACAAGTTGGTTGGTTTGTTTGAACAAAAAAGCCGCAAAATATGAGCAAAAGAAAACATGTGTAAAACGGGAATTTTTCTTATAATTTTTTGTTTGAAGCCAAACCTCCACAATTTCTAAATTCTAAATGCTCTCAAAGTTGCTTGTGTCAACACTCTTTAAATGAGGCTCAACACATGAATTTGCACAGGTGTAATTTATTCTTTGTGCTGTAAACTCAGATTAGATCCAGACTGAGTCAGGTACAGAATGTGCACCTTTACTACAGTTAAGCCATCAAAAAGGGTCCAAGCCGTCCACAAACGTCCCCAGACGTCTTCTGAGGAGCATTTTATTACTATTCTTTACAGTCTCTCACTAAATAACATAATTACTTCACTCTTTGAAATGTTTTTGTATTTTCACCAGAAACGGGAGAAATTTAGGCAAGGGTATTTTTTGGGCGGCACCCACGCAAACCCATGTCCATACAGCCATTAATAACAAACAACAAGCCCGGCGATGCCATAAGTATAATCTATTCATAAAGAGGATCTATTTTTTTCCTTTGGCACAGGGGTATTTATTGCACCTCCATGCTGGGGAGTGGAGTGCACAGCACTCTACTGGGGACCCAAATGGATTTTCAACTGTGGACTGTAAACCTTTCAAACCATAACGCAGCTGAATAGCAGTTAGGGGTTGCCATGCCAACGCCATCTAGAGGGACATTTCAGCTGCATCAGAGAGAAAGCTTGGCCAGATGTCTTCAACAATTTGCTCTGAAAAGATACACCATCCACGGCGCTCATTAGAGAGCAGCAATCAGGGAGCGAGGCGCTGCTGTGTGGATGGAACCCGTCTCCGTCTGTGTCCTGCCTTTAGAAAGAAGAGAAGATGGACCCAAACACGTCCGGCGTCCCCCACCGGCTCCTCTCCCTCCACATTTTCTTGAATAAAAAAAAAAAAAAGTGTGAGGCGCCGATGAGGAGGCGATCGGCAACTTTGTGAATTATTGATGGACAAAAGAACAAAAGGGTTGGAGGACGCAACACTCCTTCACCTTTATCCACCAACGTCCGTTTTTCTGGTTTTATGAAGAAGAGTGAAGTTTGTACTTGTGACTAAAGTCTGTTCGTTACTTCTTTGTCCTTCTGACCCCTCGTTCAATCAGGGCTCAGGTCGTACCCGACCACGCCCAGATGTGCAACAGCAGGACGAACAACCTGATTCGATCGTGTTGAAGAGAGAGAAAGGGACAAGACCCGCAAGGAACCGAGAACGGTTTTACGGCCTGGTGGAGCGATGAAGATCAGACGCTTCTGATCCTCCAACACCAGCAGTGGAACATCTGGAACATCAGGAGGCCTCAGAAGAGCAAAGAGACGAAGATTAAAGACGAAGCTTCAAGATAAAGGTGGAAGCACACACACACACACAAACACGGAAACACACAAACACAGGAACACAAACACATACACACATACGGAACTACACACACGCACACACAGAAACACACACACATTGAAACACAAGCACACAGAAATACAAACATACACAGAAAACCATTTACACACACATATAGACACACAAATAGACATACGTATAAACACACAAGCACACATAGGCTCAAAAGAGATACACACACACACACATACACACACACACACACACACACACACACACACACACACACACAGTGACTTCAGTCTGAAGTATTTCCAAACAATCGTTGCTGCTACTCCACTGAGATAACAGAGTGAATATGTTGTCAGTTCCGTAACCGGGTTTCGCTCCGCGTGTTTGTCAGCACCTCATTATGGGATGGCAGACAGCTAATTAGTTGTTTATACAGTCAGCTGATTAGATGATGGAATTACATTGTGTTCAAGCCTGGGAGCTGCAGCCACGGTGTGGAAACCCATTTCCTCTTCTCATCCCCTCATATGAGCTCCAGAAAGTTATCAACCAGTCTCTCTCACACACACTCACACACACACACACACACACACACACACACACACACACACACACACACACACACACACACACACACACATTCCAGCATTGAGCAACAATGGAGAATTAAAGGGTGGGTTTCTGAAGATGTGGGTTAATAAAGGACTGAGGATATTTTTCTTGTCTTAATCTGATTTTTAGGTTCACACTACGTGACCTTTGACCTTCAGTGTGTGACAGGCTCACCTTCCATGTACCCCCAAAAATCAAGTCATACTTAACAACCCAATTTATCCCCAGATGGTGATTATGAAACATTCTGTCAAATTTAAGCCACAAATTCTGTTTTGTTTTTTAGAGAAAACATAAAAGAAAAGTCTCTTTTAACCAAAGCTTTTTTTAAAATTCATTTAGAATCTTGTTTTGCATTTTAAACAGAATGATGTTTTTCCTGCATTTGTGGTCGCTGCGCTGGCATCATTTCACGGTGACTTTTCCTTTACGGTGCCTGACAACAACCTGCGGAGCGACAGCCGCGTCAGACACGTATGTTGTGGTCGGTGGTCATTTTTCTGTCACTTCCCCGTCCACTGGTGCATCAGAAGGAACGACTCACTCATTTGAATAAACATTGCTCACTGAGTATTCCTGCCTAAAAGGTTCGGTTGCTTTCATGATGTCCACTCGCTGCGTTTGCGTGCATCCGCTTTCACTTCACAACACTGAACATCTCTAAAACTCCCCTTGTGTCTTTTTAGGAAGGAGACGCAGACACCGCCAGAACAACCTCAGATTGTTCAGTCCCGTTAATAACGAAGTGGATTCGCACTTATCTGCTGAATTCTACAAATATGTGTAACAGACAGTATGTCCCAATTTAAACTCACAATAATCTCAGACTTTCATAACCGGAAAGTCTAAAACCAGAGTCCTGAAGAACCCGATTTCTTAAAGTGTTGCTACAACGAAGCGACGAGTGTCAGTAAATCTGCTGGTCCTCGGGGGGGTTGTCCAGCGCTAATGGGGACGGCTATCGAACAATCACGTTCATGCATCACTGTGTCCAATCGACAACAATAGAAACAACAATGGTAGAACAACAACAGTATAAACTACAGTGAAAACAACAATAGTAGAAACAACAACCGGAGAATTAAAGATGGTAGAAACAACAATGATACAATCAACAACAGTAGAATCAACAGTAGAAACAACAATGGTAGAAGAAACATCGGTAGAAACAACAATGGTAGAAACAGCCACAGTAAAAACAACAGTAGAAACAATGGTAGAATCAACAATGGTAGAATCAACAATAATAGAAACAACAACAGTAGAATCAACAACGGTAGAAACAACAACAGTATAATCAACAATAATAGAAACAACAACAGTAGGCTCAACAGCAGAAACAACAATGGTAGAAGAAATATCCGTAGAAACAACAATGGTAGAAACAACAATGGTAGAAGCAACAGTAAAAAACAACAATGGTAGAAACAACAATGTAGAAACAACAGTAGAATCAATAAAAGTACAAACAACAACAGTAGAAACAACAATAGTAGAAACAACAACAGTAGAAACAACAGTATAAAACAGCAATGGTAGAAAAACAGTATAACAACAAAAACAGCAACAACAATAATAATATTCTTAATCTTTCCATCTGAGAACTTTAACAGTGTTCATAAAGATGTCAGTCCTAAAGATCAACACCTTCATTTCAGAGTTCTACCTGTGTTGTCGTAAATGTTGTTGGCTGTGGTGAGTGTTGTTGGTGTTTAGAAAGAGAACAGTCTGAACTCCTGTGACGCCTGAACAGTTACGTCCACGTACGTCTCAGAACTGTTGCCTTCAGCAGGACTGTTTCCATGGCAGCAGAGGAGCCACATGGACGATCAACTGCCCGATGTCGAGCGAGCCGTTTCGCCTGTCGGTGTGAACATGCCCAGCGTCGCCACGCCGGGTCACGTGACCGCCACATGTTCAGGACGTGTCGGAAGACCGTGAGCAGGAACTCTTGGGTTCCTGGTGGTGGGTGGGATGGGCTGGGGCGGAGTCGAGGGGACGTCCTGCGGCCGGGGGGAGGGGGGGGGGTCACAAGGTTGCTGGAGCTAATCCCTGTCTGCCATGGAGGGGGGGCGCCCTGATGTTGAACAGCTGGAGGAGGGACCACAAGGTCACATGACTCCACAGACCCACCCAGGTCTCAAACTGGGGCCATCACAACACCTTCTTCATGACAGGGTGAATGCTTGGGTAGGTGAGGATGTCCTCCCTCCCTCATTTCTTTCTTTTTTCTTTCTTTTTTCTTTCTTTCTTTTGTTCTCCCTTTCTTTCTTTCATCTCTTCCCTGAGACTCTCTGCTGGACCGTGAAGACAAACTGCTCCACACCGTCACTATCGCTGGTATCGATCTCCAGTCATCCGTCGATCCGACGTCAGTCACGACTGTAATGACGCGTGGACGTCGTTTTTCCCCACACAAGCGGACGCGGTGGCGTCGGCGGCGCTGGGGCGGATGCGGCGCAGCTCATCTTCGTCAGGGCGCTCACAGAGGAGCGGCCCCAGCATCCCGGAGCCCGGCGAGGGGGCCGCGTGGGGCCGCTCCGTCAGCGCTCACACAGGGGATAATGTGTTATAAAATAAAGAGGAGGGAAACTCAAGCTCCGCTTATGGGGAACTATTGTCGGCGCGGACAATGGCGACGCAACAGTGGCTGGAAATCTGACTCTGCAATCTCTTCAATTTTATGTGCTGTTGAGAGACGGAGCTGTGCTGCTTCAGCCGCCGCAGACGACAGTAAACACAAACTGTGATCCTGAGTAGGTCATTGAGAGTCTTCTCTGCCTTCAGCTTAACATGACACTTAAGTGATACTACAAGGGCCAGAAGAAAAGGCAAGGCTGCACACATTACAAACTGCCTCTATTCTCCATTCCCAGGCTGAAATGTCAGAGCTATTCTTTCAGTAAAGAGGGAAGGGGTGGGGTGGGGGGGTGGGGGGGCCTCACAAAGGACGGGGATTCAATGGTGATTTGTTGCATTTTCATTATAATTACTTTGTGCAGGGGAGGTAATCATGGATCTAAACCAGGCCTCCGAGTCACAGTTTTCCACGCGTGTAACTTGAAGCAGTCGTCCTCTGGTCCTCCTCTTCCACCGTCCTGTTTAACACACAAATCAGGGTCCAAACACGCGTTAAGGTCTGTTAAAGGAATCGAGGCGAGCTCGAAGAGGATTAAAAAAAGGCCGAATCCAAGTGTAGCGGCAGAAAAAGGGCTCCTGTCGCATGTAAATGACACCATCTTAATGTCCTCAGTGTTTGATTAAAACCATTATGGGCGCCTGCTGTAATTCCAGTGTTCCCACTGTCAAGTGGCCGGAAAGGCAGAAATGGTTCAATCTGTCCATCAAGACCACTCAGCACTTGCTCGAGTGTTCCGACCCCTCTGGGAGGCCTTTCGCCGAAGCTCCGGATTTAATGCTGCTCGCCTCACTGGAGGAAACCCAGTCCTCCACCACGCTCACACGCAAATGGCATTTCTCTAAATGGCTTTTAATATCACCAAATACACACCACACACACACACACACACACACACACAGGGCTGTAAACAGGGTGTGTGTGTGTGGGGGGGGGGTCCTGTAGCCCCCGACGTCTCAGAGATGTAAAAACAGAATAAAAGAGTTTTAAATTAAACAGCTCAAAAGAAACCTGCAGTTTTTAGTTTACTGCCTGAAATCTGTTTTATTTTAGAAATGTAGAAACACACACACACACACACACACACACACACACACACACAAAACACACACACACACACACACACACAAACACACACACACACACACAGTGCCAGGTTGGGGACATTTCAGCCACTTTGAGACACTTTGCTGTAGACAAAGAGGTGAAACACATCCCACGGCGTCCTGGGTCTCCTCCCTCCGCTCCCCGCCACCAGCCGCCGCTCCATTAGGAGCTGCTGTTAATTACACCTGGACGGGGAGGCCGCCCCCCCCACACACACACACACACACAACCATCTCAGTAAAACAACACAAGCTCAAACGTGCTTCATTCTCTTAACTATATCATGGCTCCTCACGTCTTCACTGGTTCATATTCAAATTGAACAGTTTTGTTTTTGTAATTTGAAGGTTTATGAAGGGAAAAGCGTCATCCTGAGGACAGCGCTCATTTGAAAGGAAAAAGGGAGCAGCTTTCATTCCGAGCGTCTCCGGGTGAGCGGCACTTCCCTGATTGGGACGGGTATGTTTAATTAATTCCAGGCTTGATGGAATGACGGCCGGGGCTTACGTGCGTGGCACCGGGCTGACACTCCCGAGCCGTAAGCCTCAAACTCATCGCCATAATGTGTCCAGGACAATATCCTGCAGAGAGGCAGGACAGGGCTGCTGATCTTATCGGCGGGGGCCACTCCTTCCAGATTTAAGCCCGTAAGGTAACACCACCTCTCCCATCTACAGTAAACACACCGAAGAGCACGGGTTCGCCGCCCACGCCTTTTATTTCATGAAATCAAAAGAGAAAGCAGCAGAAAAGTTCCCAGTCCTCCGTCTCTGTCTCCATTAGTCCAACATGTCTGAGGAGTTTTGCGGTTCCAACAAAGAGGACTCTGTTTAAAACGGCCTGAATGTTGCGTGATTGCACGTTAATGTGAGCTGGGTAACCAGCCGCCGTCTCCCCCATCACGCCTCTCTCTCTTTGTCTGCCTCAGACCTGAGACAGTCGCACTGACGACCGGCCTTTTAAAGGAAGCCGCCTCGAACAAAAACGCAGAGCAGACACCTCTCTCTCCCCGTTTGGTGATAAAACTAATGGACTGTCATAAAAGGCAGAGATGGAGCAAAAAATAGCCATAAATATGCATTCCATTACACGGGGAAGAAGCAAATTCAGGGCAAATAATTTGAGAGATGAGCTGCAGCTGAAACAGTCTTAATGGACAGGTGTCCACTTAAAATCTCTGAAAAAGCTAAGACTAATGGATTGCTTTATATGCAGCACATTCAGAGAATGGAAAAGGGATTGGAGAGCTTAAGCGCCCGGAGCACCCCGCAGCAGAGTCCTGCTTAAATATGTTGCTTTAATTTCCACCGTTCAAGCAGTCACATGTAACCGTGCTTCCAAATCTGTTTCCAGACAATAAAATTAACCTGGTCGTCAGACGGACAGGGGCCCGCCGGGGGGCCTCCAGCGCCCGACCCCCCGACCTCCAGCTCGCCTCCCCAACATCTCTGGGACCCTCTGACGCTCGCCGTCACCGAGAGGACCTGGGGGCCGTTGCCGAGGAAACGTTTGTGGGGGGGGGGTGTTTCAGTTTGGGTGAAGGAGTGGTGTTGGCGGAGGAGCGGCCCAGCGGAGGCAGGTGGGTCACGCTGGGGGGGGGCGGTGGTCTCTGCTGCCCCCCCCACGTCCATGTCTCCATCCACATCTCTAATGATGATGTCATAAAGTGCGCCACTCTCCTGGTGTCATCTAGTGGCCACGCCGTCCAACTGCACGAGCGCGACGACCGGAGGAGGAGGCGATCAAGGCGGCGGCGGCGGCGCCTGCGACCCCCCGCCGGGCCTGGGCGCCCTGCTGGGGGAGCGCCGCGGCCTCTGGAGGTCCTCCCCGATGGAGCGCGCTCCTCCCGCTCTCTTGCTTAGGCGTAGACGATGAGCTCCCTCTCCTCGTTGTCAACAAAACATTCCTCGCGTCACAGTCCGTCACTTTAGCTCCCGTTGGGGGGGGGGGGGTCCTCAGACAAAACCATCAGAGCAACATGAAAACACAGCTTATTTTGGATAAATACATTTAAGACTCAAACATAAACAGGAGCCCTAATGTTCTCTAATCTCTGACCCTCCCACGGTGCCTACAGTCGTGTTAACTGGAATATAATTCCTGCTCCTTAGTTAATAACCGGCTCTTATTGAGAATCATTTCCTTATTTCTTCATTTTTGTCCCCATCTTGACAATCGCGTGATAAACCCCGCTATTGAAGTTCTCAGCAGACACTTTTGTTGGGAAATCACATCATGCTGACTAAAAGGAATTCATTTTTTCCATTCAGTCACTCAGTTGGAAAAAGGCTAAACAACACAAAGACACCAATCGAAGCCCACTATACAGCCAGCAGCCAGCAGGGAGGCTGCATTCTCCTGAGTGCAAATAAGTGAATGTTAATATAATTGCACTCCTTCACTCGGCAAGATAATGTTATTTTATGTGAATCAATAGTGTTGTGTGCGCCGCAGCAGCGGCGATGCACATGGAAGCATTATCAGAGGGAAAGCCCCTTGACAAATGTGATTAGCAACGATTTGAGAGGGCTGCTTCCAGAAGGACCTGCTGTCACACTGACCCCGCTTAACCTCTTGATTTTCTGGGTTCAAGTCCAATTAACCTTTGTGATGAAACAAGAGTGTCACCAGCCGGGTGGTCAATAGAAGCCCAACAGTAATCATTTCATTTTCTGGTTCATCAAAGCGGCCCGGGTTCCACCTCGCTAATCTCAAGCAAAGACACGATGATTCGTCACGGCCGACACGTGAGGGACCGAGCGCTGCTTAGAGTCCCGGGAGGGGACGCTGGCTCTCGCTGGGTCCTTCCCGAAGCCCCCTCAGAGCATCAGGACAGAACCGGGGGAGCTCCAAGGCTTCTGAGCGTCTGCTCTGATCTTCTGAGCATCTGATCTGATCTTCTGAACTTCTGCTCTGATCTTCTGAACATCTGCTTTGATCTTCTGAACGTCTGCTCTGATCTTCTGAACTTCTGCTCTGATCTTCTGAACATCTGCTTTGATCTTCTGAACGTCTGCTCTGATCTTCTGAACTTCTGCTCTGATCTTCTGAACGTCTGCTTTGATCTTCTGAATGTCTGCTCTGATCTTCTGAACGTCTGCTCTGATCTTCTGAGCGTCTGCTCTGATCTTCTGAAACATCTGCTTTGATCTTCTGAATGTCTGCTCTGATCTTCTGAACGTCTGCTCTGATCCTCTGAAGGTGTGTTTGTTAAAGGAGGACCAGGACTCGCCGCATCCACGCAGACCTTTAAAGCGCGCAGGAGCGCGTTTTGGGGCCGCTGGAGCGGCGGCGGCAGACAGAGGGGTCAGAAAGTCAATAAAGAGACTTGCTGGGTGTTAACAATGTGCTGCTGGGAGAGCGCGAGGAGGTCAGCGGCAGGATGAAGAGGCTTTGTTCTGCCACATGGCTTCCACGCTAAATATGGGCCATGAGGGAGCTGTTCACCCAATTGTTCTCCTCGGGGTGACATGCATCCACCTCCAGCGGCGCTGGTTAAGTAACGGCACCCCCACTGACAGATGTATCTTTATTCAAGGATTTATTTTCTACGTACTTCCAACAGGATTATGATTATTTAGAGGGGATTAGTGCTTTATACGTCATATCAGAGTTCACGTCAACAGGGAACAATGTCTGTTTTGTGGTTTTAGACCTGTTTGTTGTCATGGAGGTGTGTGTGTGTGTGTGTGTGTGTGTGTGTGTGAGAGAGAGAGAGAGAGTCTGTGCGCATGCGTGTTTGTGTGAGAGAGAAAGAGATAGAGAGACTGTGCGTGTGTGTTTGTGTATGAGAGAGAGAAAGAGTGTGTGTGTGTGTGTGTGTGTGCGTGTGTGTTTGTGTGTGTGAGAGAGAGAAAGAGTGTGTGTGTGTGTGTGCGTGTGTGTTTGTGTGTGAGAGAGAGAGAGAGTGTGTGTGTGTGTGTGCGTGGTGTGTGTTTGTGTGTGAGAGAGAGAGAAAGAGTGTGTGTGTGCGTGTGTGTTTGTGTACTCTTTTACTTGATACAGCACGGAAATCCTTTTTGAAGTGAGGACATCAATGAAAGACCTCACAAAGATAGAAGTACAGGTGTGTGTGTGTGTGTGTGTGTGTGTATGTGTGTGTATGTGTGCGGGGGCAGGTGTCAGCAATCAGGGCAGTCAAGGTGAGCGACACAGAAGACAAGACCAGACAGGAGGGAAGCCGAACTCTGAAGCTCGTCAGGACAGAGTAAATGGTTTGTGTTTGTGACCCCAGTGAGACGGAGGAGACCCTCGTTTATTTAATTAACTCATTAATTATTTAATTAATTATTCACTCACTCGTTTACAGCGTAAAGTCGCTTCATTTCCCCCAACCACCTGAAGGATGAACCAGAAGGCCATGATGGACTGGTCAGACTGGTCTTTTAAAGGGGACTTGTGTGCCCCCCCCCCGGTGGCCCCCCAGGCTGCTCTATTGAGGCCCAGCAGGCCGCCGCTGCGTCCGCGTGTCCGCGTTATAAAAGCCCCATCACGCCGCCGTCGTATACGCCCGCCAGCGAGGCTCCCGCTTCGTTTCCATCTGTAAAGTGTCATCGGCGTTCGCGTCGGAACAGTTGGTCAGGCAGTAATTACCGAGACGAGGGGGGTGTGTGTGTGTGGGGGCGAGCGCCAGGAGCACCCCAATCAGGGTCGCCGCCGGCGATACAGCTTTTCTGGAAACAAATGATTATTACTCTTTTGATTATGTAACTTTGATTCTTGTTCTTGTTCTTGAAAACAGCCACAACAGCCACAAAGTCAGAGCAGAAGTAAGGTCACACACACACACACACACACACACACACACACACACACACACACCCGTGTTTTTGTGTGTTTAACAAGTTTGTGTTAACAGTTTGATTTAGATTCTTTATCTTTATTTGAGGAGATCTGATATTAAAATAATCTCAACTTTAAAACCTCATGACTGTTTCCAGGAATAGGTGATTTGTTTCTAGGTGTTGTTTTAATTGTGTTTCTGGGTGTTGTTTTAATTGTTTCTGGTTGTTGTTTTAACTGTGTTTCTGGGTGTTGTTTTAATTGTTTCTGGTTGTTGTTTTAATTGTGTTTCTGGGTGTTGTTTTAATTGTATTTCTGGGTGTTGTTTTATTGTGTTTCTGGGTGTTGTTTTAATTGTATTTCTGGGTGTTGTTTTATTGTGTTTCTGGGTGTTGTTTTAATTGTATTTCTGGGTGTTGTTTTAATTGTATTTCTGGGTGTTGTTTTATTGTGTTTCTGGGTGTTGTTTTAATTGTTTCTGGGTGTTGTTTTATTGTGTTTCTGGGTGTTGTTTTAATTGTTTCTGGTTGTTTTAATTGTATTTTTGGTTGTTGTTTTAACTGTGTTTCTGGGTGTTGTTTTAATTGTGTTTTTGGTTGTTGTTTTAATTGTATTTCTGGGTGTTGTTTGAATTGTGTTTCTGGATGTTGCTTTAATTGTGTTTCTGGGTGTTGTTTTAATTGTGTTTCTGGGTGTTGTTTTAATTGTGTTTCTGGGTGTTATTATTTTTATTTTTATTGTGTCATTGTCTCCAGATGTGGTGATGATGTGAGCAGACACACACGTTGTTGCTTCATACCTCTAGGTTCTCCGTACTGGTGGTAGAGGTGGTGGTGGGATTCCCAGCGTAGTTCCACCAGAGGGATTGTGTCTGGTTGAAGCCCCCCCACAGAGACCCCCCCACACACACCCCCCCCTCCCATTGTTGTCCACCTCCTGACAGGACATTCAACTGAGGCTCCATCCTGAAGGCTGCAGATGTCACATCTGTCCTGAACTTCGAGGACTTTCTGACCATCAACTGTTGGGGGGGGGGGGGGCATCAGGAGCTCCTCAGACCAGTCCACTACCATGTGGGTCTGTGTTCACGACTGCACCTGCAGGAGGTCCTGTTGTCTCCTGCACAAACATCTGGATCTGCTCCTGCTCTCAGTCTTTTCCTGTCTGATTACTTTATATCTTCAGTGCTGCTGTGTGACAGAATCTGAGCCAGATGCTCCTAAACTCTTCTGACCCTGCGGGTGACGATTGTGTGAACTCGACCTGGTGTGTGTGTGTGTGTGTGTGTGTGTGTGTGTGTGCAGCCCTGTTGTGGTCCAGCTTCCTCTGGCCCAGACTTCATCCTGCTCCGTCATCGCCTGGACGGGGGCTGGAGGCCGAGTCCCATCCTGTCTGAGGAGGCATAAAAAGCATCCTCATCTTTGCCAATTGTTGTCTTTATCAGGCTGTGATTGAGGGCTTCACCGCGCACCGCTGACAGACGCTTCCTTTCACGGCCAACAATAGCGCGGTCGCTGCTGCTGTTGTCCAGCGCCGCCGTGACGTCACGACCTCCTCGAGGAGAACGTTGTGAGGGACCGTCACTCGAGCTGACACAGCAGCTTCAGGTCATCCGTCGCATTCTCCTTTTTTAAAGAAAAGTGTTTGTTAGATGAGGTAAATGACACAATATGGAGGGTAAACATAAACACACACACACACACACACACACACACACACCATTGATTACGACTGACTGAAAGCTTTGATCAGAAGATCAATGGACAGTGAAACACTGCAGCAGACGTGTGTCTTCTCTCTTCGTTAGGGCTCTTCAATGTGAACGATCACAACAAAAATGAAACATTTCCTCCTCAAGAAAACATCGTTTCCGTCCCTTCGTTGCTCCGATACGACAACACTGGCCCTGGGGGGGGCGGGGGGGGGCGGGGTCATAAGTTCTGCTTTAATGAAACAGTTGATGCTGATGTGCCGAAGGCCAGAGCGTGAGCAGAGTTAATGACACGGACAGAAGCAGGATTGATGGACTTAATGAAGCGGAAGTAAGAGAGGAGATTCTCCGCTCCGTGACTTCATGAAGGCCAACCTTGGGACAACACGTGAACCGCCCAGGACACGCGTGTTGGTGTCAGATGCTCCACGGCCCCCCGGGTCAGCGCTGACTGGACCACGTCTCTGATCTGACCTGGGCAAGGTTGGTCCCGCTGTGACCGGAGGAGACAGCTCTCGACCCCCCCACCACTCTCGACCCCCCCCCCCCCTCACTCTCAAGCCCCCACCATCGACCCCCCCCCAGCTGTGTGTGTTGCTGTGGCACAAGAAGAGACGGTGTGAGCAGTGCAGCAGCAGGTCTGAGGCCTGGCGCTTATCCAGATGTTAATCTAATCGAGGGACGTGCCCCCCCCCCAGATACCAGGGCTCCAGGCGAGTGTGTGGGTGGCGGGGGGGTCCAGTCCTCCACCTTCAGTCCTGCTGTTTGGGCCAAGACGATATGAGGACGCTGGTCTTCACACGTAACGCCTGATTGGTGTAGCTGACACTTAATTTTTGTGATCTAGAACTATGACGATTTCATTACAACACACACACACACACACACACACACACACACACGCGCACCTTTGATGTCCGTCTCCTTACCTCTGCCCGTCTTTGTTCCGCCTCTGAATCCAATCTCAGCTCAATCAGCACAAGTGCTGGTGTTTTCTTCTCCGTGCCCACAGATGTTGCTCAAGAAGTGAAGCTTGTAACCGATCTCCCCCCGTTTCATCCAGTTATGCGGGCTGGTTGCAAAAGACTTTATCAGATGATTCACGTGCAGATAAACGTGGATGGAAGTGTGGGGATGGATCTGATGAGGGAGCCGACAGGTGGGGGGGGCGCCAGCATGCTCTGCCCCAGCCGCGGTGGAGGTGTTACAGTTTCAGACTCAACATCCAGAAGAACTGAGGACGGATCCATGAGTCACCTGACGGAGCCGTGATCCAATAGACGAAAAGAGGAGAGGAGTTCATGTTGTTCCTGGAGAAGCCTTCACTGAATTCATACGTTTATTATGCGCTAATCTAACTGTAACACGTATTTGTTACATTTGTTACATGTTTTGATGCATTTTTATGAGTTATTAAAAAATTATGTCTGTATTTTTGGGGGCTTGGAACGGATTAGGACATTTACGTGGAAAACGCGTCCCTACTTACGTGATTTAGGTTACGAAACAACTTCAGGAACCACTTAATGTCGTAAGTAGAGGTCCCGCTGTATCGATTCTGACTCAATCAGGACAGACTAGGTCCTCCTCATCATCATCATCATCATCATCACCATCATCATCACAGGATCATTCACTGGAACAGAAGCAGCTGGGCAGGAGGTCAGAGGTGGGCGAGGAGCAGAGACCAAGGTGGGTCAGAGGTCACGGACTAGAGTTGATGGAGGGCGGCGATGAGGCGCCTCCCAGACAACGGCTCCCACGCCGACGGGTGGAAGCACAGAGAGGCAGAGCAGGTACGGGGATGAAGAACACGTGGAGATCGCCCTCCTCCCCCCACCAGGTCAGAACTGGGACGAGCACAGCGCCAACCAGTGGTCGGGGTGGGAACTGCAGCCTTGAGGCAGGTACAGGGGCCCTACAGGGGCCCATCTTCATCACGGTGGTGGTGCAGAGGGGAGCAGCAGCAGTGTGTACAGGATATACAAACATTTGTGCGAGTGCGCGTGTGTGTGTTTGTATGCACAAATGCACCTATTTTACAAAAATGTGGACAAAGGCTGCGGCCTTGGCATTTTGTTCATAAGCCACATTTGTAGACCATCTAAGTAGAGTTTGTGGTGGAAGGCATGTGTTGTCCGAGCTATCTAGTGTCAGCGTTCTGAAAATAGAGCTATTAGTCCTTTAATGGATCATGCTGGGTTTTGTGTTGCCATTCAGCCGGACTGAATAGCTCGGGCTTGCTGAGGAACAATTGAAGGAAGAATGTGACATATCCAAATACCAGTTGCTTTTCAAGTGGCCAAACAACATGTGGTTTACAAGCTCCTATATGCAACACGTACAGAAGCCCGGGATGATGAGGATAATCATTATATTGGGCTTAATGTATTTTTACTACTATATTCCAGAGGCGCAGGTATCTTTTGAAGCAAACTTCATTAGTCTTTCGGCTGCGTGGGCCGTGTCATATCTGACAAAGACATATCAAAGTGGGAATGGTTCTTATCGGGAGAATTCAACAGTGCTTCAGATCTCTGTTCACGTTGGAGTGGTTTCTCCCTCTGGTTCATCTACTGATGGTACTTTCACTCACACAGTCACCAGCATCCGAATATCCACAAACGGAAGCACAATGGCTCACAATGCAGTGTGAATACTTAATTTTGTGTGTGTGCGTGTGTGTGTGTGTGTGTGAGGGTGTGTGTGTGTGTGTGTGAGGGTGTGTGCCTCCCAGGGAAGTGCACTTCAGTATCAATTCAAGCCCATCTCTGACATATTCCATGGCCTTGAAGTCTGTGTAGAGCAGTGGCGGAGCTCTCTGGGCTTTGTTTACGGATCATGGCTTGTTTACTATGGAGCCCCGCACCAACCCTGGAGAGATGTGGGCCCAAGATGTTTTATCTCTTGTCAGGGCTTGCTTCAATTAAATTAATGGAATCCATTCAGCTCTCCCCTATCCCTTTCAGGCCCGAGCCACAGACGAATACATTAACAGGATCTTAGAGCTGTAAGATTGTATATCATAGTATTAGCTTTAGTCAGTCATTTTTCCGTAGATTTAGTGCTTTTTTCCCCCTTAGCGAAATGAAAATAATAAAAGTGATGTCCTGCTTCCTGGGTGTTCTGTTTGTGCTGGGCAACAATGTACAATGTAGATGTTTAAAATTCTATCTCAAAGAAAGATCTTTTTTTTTTTAACCACTTAGTCTAAGTGACTAATATGTCTTTAATCATCAAGATTAAGAACGTAATTACACTTATAAGGTCTCCTGAGCTCACACAAAACTGCTTTGTCTGCATAAATGAGGGCGTCTCCAGAAACGTTGATCGGTTAATAAAACCCAAGATTTTAACTCAGAGCTTTTGAATCGATCTTTTTCTATCTTCGTTGACGCGCTCTAAAACATTCTGAATTTTCAGCGCTAATTGTTCCATCATTTTGTTCATTTTACTCTTAAATCAAGATGCAATTGGGCGAACCGGTCCCCCAGATGTGCAGATGCAGACGACTGTCGTTACGTTTTCAAATCAGCGAGCGCTCGCCGAAGATCAGCAGAGCGTTCGATCTTCTGTGTAAATGTGAAACAGAACCAAGAGGCAATGAAGTCGGGAGTTTTCTGCGTTTATTCGTTCGTCAGCAAAACTGCAGGTGAAATTGATGTTGTTGAATAAGGAACGGCTCGCGGTGATGGCGAACATTACATGTCTGACAGCGTTATCAGGCAGACGAGTGTATCCCATGTCAGCTGGTACTGACACTTGGCACAGTCAGACTAGCAAAGTATTTATGTTGTCATGTTTTGACAGAAAATCACCTTCCCATTCTGTCTCGGTTTTCTCCCACCATGATAAGCTCTAATTTCAATGTCTGCACTATCTTGGATTTTTGTGGATATTTACTCAGCAGAAGATGTAATATCAACATTGTGGGGGTTAGAGGCACCGGCCAAGAACGAGCTTCACCAGTAATTTCCCCCTGACAGCTGATAAGTAATTTTCATGTCCATTTAGAGATGGACCTCAGCTATGATTAGGACAATGAAAGCAGGTAATACCTCTTCTCCCATTTTAATCCTCAAATCTACCGCATTTTCACGACAAATGTCAAAGAAATACAGCCACTTCACCACGTAGGTTTAATGTTATAGTCACGCTACAAAGATTTAAGTTTCACATAAAGCTCATCAGTGTGTGTGTGTGAGAGAGAGAGAGAGACTGTGTGTTTGTGTATACAAAAAATAAAAAAATATGTATGTATGTATGTATGTATGTATGTATGTATGTATGTATACTGTATATAGATGGCATTCATAAGCAATGTGTGTGGGGGGGATGAAGGAAAAAGAAAGACAGAAAGGAAGAATGAATGAAAGAAAGCATCAGTGTGACAGTCGACTGAGGAGAATCAAGTGAAATGTGAGAAAACTGTCTTCCAGTCGACAGTAATGCAAATTTGAAAAACTACATTTTAAATAGAAGAGTCACTGGAAATCTATTAGGAGCTGAAACTGGGCAAAAAGCTAAAATTACTAATTGGTTTTCTGATCAGTGGTACTTTGTTCGATTGATTTGCAATTAATTCTAGTTTGTGGTCCACGAAAGACAGAGGCTGGCGCCAACCTTGGTGCTAGTGGATACCTTATACTCACTGAGAGGGTGAAAGGAGGAGAACATCAATACGTTGTTGTGAGTCTGCCCTGATACTGTCGTCTTCATTTGTTGGGGCTGTGAGGCCCAGTGTAACAATAGTTTTTCTGAAATGGAAATAAAGGATAATTTATCCTCCTGAGCGCAGATGGTAGGTTCCCTGACCTGCCGGTGCTGCTGCTCTGAGTTTACACTTTATGACACACACCGAGGAATGAAGGGATGACGGGCTGAGGACACATGTGAAACAAAGCTGCAGGACAGACACACACTGAAATACACCCTGAAACTGTACAGCATGTTGTTACTTAAAGATAAAAATACACATGCATACATATATGTAACCCTAACCCCAGGAGATCCATTCAGAGTGTGCTTCATCTCAAACATATTAAATATTTAAATACGTACTGACTTAGAGGCCCGACACACCAAGTCTCTGACGTTGACACTGAGGACAGACTCCTGAGAATAAGAATTTAGAATTCATTAGAATGTCCTCTGTGTGCGTGACCACTGTGACAGCAGGGATCCGAAGAACCAGGGGAACGTTGTCCGTGTTCATCACTTCTGGGTGAGCTTGATGTTTCCAGTGATGTCCTCCGTGTCTTTGGTGCTTCTGTGTCCACTTTCTTTTGGGGTTCCACAGGGCTCACTTTAAGGGCCCCTGCTTCTCTGATCGTATCTGTTGCCCCTGGATCCCAGGATTGCCTTTAGAGTTGAGCTCCAGAACCTTCAGCTGCTTCTGGATCTCCTCGTCCTGGTTCCCCTGACTGTCCCTGAGCCCCTAGTTAGCCATGTGCTCCTGACCTCTTAACACACATCACTAGAGCTAAAGCATTCTTAACTAACCTGTTTCCTTGATGTCTCATTTAAATATCCGTGACATGCTTTGGTCTAAAGATCAAAGGTGGACAGAGCCAGACTCTAAACTCACCCGTTTCTCACCCTCTTCCTCCTCAGACCGTGACTCTCTGGTTGAGGCCTCAACAACAGGAGACTTTTTGATGGTGTCCCAGACCACAAAGGAGACTGTAAAATTACTGTAAAACAACTACAACTCCATTAAGAGTAATGAGGCCATTTAATAATGTCCTGAAATGCATTATGGGGAGGTCCATTTTCATTTACATCTGTCTCTTGATGAGGATCTAGTGACGCTGCGTCAGCTTCTTCTCTGGCTGGTCAAAGCGTCCAAAGACCTCCTTTAATGCAGCATCCTCAGACCAACTTGTCCCCCAGTCACCTCCCATCAACTCAATTTATTCTCTGACCACTCTGAGGTCACATCAACAGCCCGAATGTTGATGGTCCTTACAGGGTGTGAAAGAACAAAGAACATGTCTCTGGCCCTCTCCATCCCCACCCTGATACCTGCAGCAGCCTCTGCCTGTCTAGAGTGGTGAACCACTAGATGAACGGTAGCTTCTCCTTGTCGCTTTGACTTCAACAGATTAGGGACGTCTGCCCTACCTTTACATTGAAGGTAGGAATCCACACGTTCCGGATGAATGTGTGTGTGTCCCTGACTGTTCAGCCTCTGATGAATGCGCCTCCAGTCCTGATGCCCTTCAGAAAGGCCCTTCTTTTTAGAAAGCATCTGAGGAATATAATGAGAGGTTCGCAGCATCATAAACCATTTTCTTTGTGCTCCATCTTTATGTCTGTATGATTCCTTGACAGGTTGTATCAGAAGGCCGATGTGGATGAAACTTGAAAAACAATTCTCGCGTGTTTGGACTTTGAAACAATTATATCGATCCTGGACCAACCCTGTCACTGCAGCAGCTTTTCTTCTGCTCGTGGCTCCAACACTTGGTCCCACAATCGGCCTCGGCTGGTGTTTTCTCCTCCCAAACCCCCCGTTTCTTCCTCTCACTTTTCTCCTTCAGATGTTCCTCCCACCCTCGTCTGTATCACCGTCTTTGTCACCAACATTCACGCTAGTAAAGCCTTTCGTTTTAAGTCTATCATTTTACACTCGTCATTTTGTCCCTCCTGTTTTTTTTATTCCGCTTTCACAACACATTAAATTATAATTTGACTGGTCAACTCATCAGATCAAGAAAAAGCAGCCAAAAATGTATTATAATAGTATTGTTCTTCCAGAGTTAACCCGCCCGTTTGTTTTTTCATTTCTTTGGTCCTTTACCTCTTTTTCTTGTGGCTTATCAGATTGATCAATATGTAACCTACAGAGTAACAACCACCGAAACACACCAGTAAATCCCTCAAGGACCTGAAGCCCTGGAATGACAGACAAAACCCAGACCTTCGCCTTTGGACTCAAAGGTCCAACATCTGAAAGACTTCTGTGTTGAGGGGCTCACAGGCTGGTGTCAGACTGGTAGATGTGTCAGAGTCCACGTTACTGTTGTGAGTTTTGTCCTTTTAACCTTTGAGTACAGAGACGAGATGTAGCACATATCATGGTCCAGGGTTAGGGTGACTGCACTGAGGAGGATGAGCAACGTTTAGAATCACAACTTCTCTGTTGATGAGTGAAACCGACCAGCAGCCTTCAGGAGAGTTCCTGTCAGAACCCGCTGGAGAGGCCATCAAGGTCACTCAAGATCAGACCATCAAGGTCACTGAGGTTAGAACAGAGCATGATGGAGGGTTCATGTGTGAGAAAGCCATGTAGGGAGGACCGATTCTCCAGCCTCAATCTTTTCTACATTAAATTACTTCATTTCTAGATTGCTTCTATGTGTTACAGGAAACATCCCACATTTCTGGGTACGAGCAGACGGAGGCTGAGCTGTCAGTCTTCACATGAACATTCCTGTTCACAGCTTCGGCTTAATGAGGAGAACAAAAGGTTGCTCACCTGCAGTTAAAATAAGATCAATAAAAACAAGAGGATTGGTATACAGGTACATATTTTAGTTACCATTTGAAGGAGAATAGTGAACTAGTTGAATTAAATGCTTCTCACGTCTTGACTGGAGGTGATGGGCTGGTACCGGACGACTAGAAACTTGGAAAACAAATAAAAATGTGGATTCCAATATTCGATCAATACAAAAATGTCCAGACAAAATGTTTTAATAAACTTCGACTGAACAAAAAAACAATCTTTTCAGCCATATATATCAGTCATTTGTATCCACACTCAGGTCTGAGGCCATGTTTACTAGAAAATAAGATGTTTCTTCTCTGGTAATACATTTGGAACAATTGCTGATCGATCTGGATGTTGATTTGTTCAAATCTGCCAAACACTGCACCAATCATATCCCATTAACTATGTGAATAATGAAATTGAGTCTGTAGACAACAAAGATTCAGATTAGGTTTTAGTGTCATTCATTGTTTATGAATTATTATTTCAG
The DNA here is from genome assembly GCA_911728415.1 of Lagocephalus sceleratus. Taxonomy (NCBI): domain Eukaryota; kingdom Metazoa; phylum Chordata; class Actinopteri; order Tetraodontiformes; family Tetraodontidae; genus Lagocephalus; species Lagocephalus sceleratus. The sequence continues at coordinate 5,435,265 of CAJVRN010000240.1, forward strand.
GAATAAAATGTACCTGTTGGAGAACCTTATAGATCTGGCTCAGAGGAGAACATGAAGCCTTTTTTCCTGCCCCTCACGTGTCCTCCAGCAGATTCGGTGTCGTCCTGCAGGAGGCAAAAATGATAAAGTAGTGAGAAAATGGAGAGAGAGACGTATTGACCACAGATGCTTTCTGCGTTCAGACTGTTGGCTTTTCAACTCTGTGTATCCTGATCTAGTTACTCCAATGTGTCAGCACCACATTCACAGATACACTAGAAGCATCCCCCAAGGGGCCGTGGGTAGCTCCACTGTCTCCAGCACGGCGAGGAAACAGACATCACAATGTTTGACCAGCTCCCCTCCCCCACGCTCCCACCCTCCCAGCTCTAACCACAGCTCCAACGCGGCACACACCAGAATCAGACATTTGAGACTTTCTAAAAGACTGATATTAAATATTGATTCAGAAGACTCTTCGCCTGTCTTCATCCTGCACCTGAAGACGGCGTTTGCTTCTTTGGGCTGATTCTGGGGAGGAACTGGGGGAACTGGGGCCCATTTCCCAGCTTCAGCCTTCAATAGTTCTAGTTGTAGGAGCTAATTGACGTAAACAGCCAGGACTACTTTGAGACCTTTCAGTGGAATACAATAGTGTGGGCACTGGGCGGGGGGGGGGGGATTAAACCATCGCTGGAACACCTGAACGTGCTACAGTCAGACGGCAAGAGGCCGAAACACCTCGGTCATAAACAAGGCAACCGGGAACACAAGTTCAGGAATCTTTTAGAGAGCCTCACTTACCTTCTGGATCTTATACTTAGCCTCTGTGTGTTGCATGCACCCCCCCCCGTATGGGGTCTGCCCCCCCCTCAGTTGCCTCCTGTGTATTTCAGGTGTCCTCACCTTTTCTCCGAGCCCACCATTGTGGCTCATGTTTCAACAGTCTGTCCACAGGCTGACTGGGTCCACATGAAGAGTCTTATTAAACCAGCACAGCAAGCGAACATCAGGGACTCCTGATTATGATTCCACTCTGGGAACATCTTTAATGAGCAGAGTCTTTCATACTTCATACTTGCTGTGGTGTTTAAAGGCCAGGAGAGATCGTTTGGGAGAGTCTAGTTTCACCACCTCACCCCCGTTGGCTGACTCACCTCCTCCTGAGATGAGTCCATGATGGCATCATCAAAGTGATGTGATGATGATGCCATCAGATGAGCTGGTGTCCAGAGAGCACAACAGAGGGCCCAGCGCACACCCGTGTGGGGAACAGAGCGTCATGCTGGGGGAGACAGAGGGCGGAGTTCGGCAGACTGGGTGGGTCTGCGTGTTCCCATGATGGGAGACTTGAGCCAGAGGGTCCTGGATGATTGTGCTGAAGGTGGCTCTCCAGACGGTGTAGCTCACCTTCTGCTCCAGACGCCTCAGCAGCGCATGAAGAACGACGGCGATGCCTGGACCTCTACACGAACTGGGGGGGGATCAAGCGAGGTTGGTCCTCGACATCGAAATAGTTTAATAGTGCGATACCAATACCAATGCCTTAGCAGGACAAACTGACTAACAAAAGCTCAACTCCTGCAGGTAAAACTTCACAGTCAACAGAGAAACCGTTTTAAACTTACCACCGACCAACTACTGACGACAGCAAAGTGGCCCCGCGGTGACGAATCAATCGGGATTTAAAGTCGTCTGATTAAAATGGAAACCAGCCGTGCATCGTTTCCCGTATCGCTCTCAGCTGGGTACGCCCTTTGCAACAAAAAACACAAGGGGGTCATAATACACAACAAAGTACACAACAAAGTACACAACAATCATGAAAGTAAATTAAAATAGCTCAAATCAATTCCGTCATGAATTATGTAAAGACATTAAAGCCCACACAGTCTGTAGATCTATCTTTACTTCATTAAGGGGTCGTTTGGGGTGCGACACTCATATGTCCAACAGTCCTGAATGCACCATGGCCATACTGCTGATAAAGCCCTCCTCCTGAGTGTGCCACCCACTGGGCCCAGTTCAGGTTCTGTCTTCCAAAGGTGGGTGTTTGTCTCTTTCTTTCTTTCCTTTATTTTCTCAGTGGTGTGTTGCTGTGTGTAAATACCAGAAGGTGAGTTTACCAGACCTCAGTTGACTGCTGCAGTGTAAAAACATTCATTTCAGCTTTGCTCTTATGCTGCTACAGTTTGTACATTTTAGGTGATTTTAGTTTAAATGGTTTTCTTATTGAATTTATGCTTATAATATTGGTCCATGCTGTTTTTCAGAGCATGATTTAATGAACCACTGTCACCTGGGAATCTCTTGCGTGCTCTTTAATTGGAGAGAACCACCTCACCACTTCATCTTGACCAGTCCAGGAAACAATTTAAGCCTCTCCCTTTTGACCCCAAGACGTTTCAAAACCATTAGAAGTTTTTGGGGTTCTAGGATTTCCTCATATCTTCTGTGATTTGTCAGTAATTCCAGGTTTGCTTCCAGGTTGGTGGGGCAGTTACCTGGTCTACAGATACACACCAGCAACTCACTTGTTCACTCATCCATTCTCACGTTTCATGAAATGTTCAGTGTCCGTCTCACATTCTACTTGTGTCTCATGATCATTTCTTTGCCTGCAGCTCCGACACGTCGCTCGTTCCGACCTGCGTCGCTTGGCCTTGTCTCTGGCCCGTCCCCACTGGTCCTGTCCACTGTGGCTCCAGCCTGGGTCTGCTGTCTCGTTGTCTTTTCTTTCATTAAAAGAACTATAACTGGTCCTGCTGCCTGCGTGTTTCAGGTTCAGTCTGCATCTGTCTCAAGACTCTAAACGGGTCTTGACAGGAAGGAAATCAATCTTTAATCACAGAGCCACTGAAATGGTTTTAAAACTTGTGTAACGTGTCCTCCTCCTGGTCTGTCAGAATTCTGACTGACTCCTAGAAATGTTGCGACCCTGAAACATTTCTTCTTGGGTGACCAGAAAGCAGAGTTGCAGTAATTAACGCAACTGGAGATAAAAGCCTCCATTCCTTTTATTGGTGTTTGCAGAAGAAAGGGCAGACTCTGGCTATGTTCCTTAAATGGTTAAAACTTTTACTTGACGCATGGAATTAAATTCAAACTCTGGAGTGTTTCTGCGCAGGGTGAACCTTTGCATCCATTTTGTCCCCATGCAACCAACCTTGTGTGTCCTTTGTACAAGGCTCCGTGGGGCGAGGGGACCAGTGACGAGGTGGATCATCTTCCAGAGGGGGACGACCCTTTCCTTACATGCTGGCCAAAACCGTACCATTGGCATTCCCTTTGCCAATTCCCCTCACAATGGACAACTCCAATTATGTAGTTGGGCTTTGTGTGAGCACCTGAACGCTGTCCAAGGTCATGCCTCTGTGCTGCTGGTTCCAGATGTTCAGCGCCGTCTCAGTATCTCTCCCTCGTAGCTGTTGGTACTCGGTCACGTTACCATGGGGACGGACCTCTCGGTGGTGGTGAATGTCAAGGTTCTTCTGTCAAACCCAGGATCATGTGAGAGGAGGTCTGGATCACCCCATCACATCCTGGGCTGACTGGTTGACCTTTAGTTTGAAAGTCTCCCACTTCTCAACATCATCTAGGGTGGTGAAGATGATGGAGCAGCAAAGATTGAGCTGAAGTTGAGCAGCACCAGGCTGAAGACCCTTCAGCTGGTGACGGGATCACCACTGGTAGGAGCTGATGACGTGGTCAGTCTCCTCCTGGGTTCTTCTGTCCAGGCTGTAGCGGGTCCAGTGGTGGACAAGTTTGTGAGGGAACAGTGTCCATAATACGATCACAAGACTGAGCGAGGAGGAGCAGGCCTTTGCTTTGTCTTAGTGGTGTTGTCATGACACACCTGTTTGGACATGGCTAGAACCACCTGCTCTGGTGGTGTTGTGGAAGAGCCCGTCTTCTGATGAAGGTCACTCCATATTCCTTGGTCTCGTCCTGGGGTGGGCAGCCCAGGTTCAGTCAGTCTGGTAACACTTGTTGAGTGGGTTGTTACCCCTCTGCAGCACATTCAGATGATCGGGGGGCCGTGAGCTTAGCAGTGAACCATAAACCTAGACAAGTAGATTTCTGGTTTGGCGAGTGAGAGATACACCTGCGTTGGTAGCAGGCTCCTCAATCCACATGAATCAGCCGTGAATACCGAGTTAAACTGACTGTAGAGTTGAGGATCGGTTATTGTGGCGTGTGTGCTGAGGCTCAAGCACACCCCACCTCACCCCAAACACACCTTTGAAGTTTGAATTCATACAGTGGGTCTGCTGGGGCCTCTGAAATGTCAACAGAGGATATTAAAATGCACAACAGACTATCAACACAACAACACAAGGGGTGACTAAACTAAATGTACAACTTTAATGATGAGTAAGCTGAGTGGAGACACGACAGCAGCAAGCAGAACCGATGGACTGATGCGGACTCAGTAATGAGAAACAACGCTCTGACCTGCTCAGGCTTAGGCTTCCTGTGTCTGAGGATCTGATTCCAAGGAAAGGTGCCGTGAAAACCGTTAAGAATTCACAATCGGGACAGACAATGCAATAAAATCAGTAGGAAAACTGAAATGACGACACAGAAACCAACAAAATTCACCAATCCTCATTGGTGCAGGCTGTTTTCCACATTTTATTATATTGTTTTCACAGATATTTTTACATGTCACTGTTCTCAGTATGATGGGAAATGTATAGAAATAAGTAAACCTCAACAAATGAAAACCAATTAGTGCTCGTTTGATTGTTTTAAAT
>CAJVRN010000240.1:5445000-5450000 GCA_911728415.1 Lagocephalus sceleratus
GGTGAGGAGGGCTCCGGCGCACCTGCAGAGGGAGTCGGTCCGCGCCTGCGGGAGCACGAGCGCGGCGAGCACGAGCGCGCCCAAGTTCCATCAGAGGAAGGAGGTGAGCGCGACGCCCTTGAGAAGCTTTTAAGAGGTAACACGAGGAGAGAGCACAAAGAGTAAACAAGCATTCTTTAATAAATGTAGATGATGAACACACACAACCTTCAGCTGCTTCACACACACGTACACACACACACATACATGTACACACACACATATGTACACAGACACATATATACTCACACACACATGTACACACACACATACATGTACACACACACATATGTACACAGACACACACACATATGTACACAGACACACACATACACACACACGTATACACACATATGTACACAGACACACACATATGTACACAGACACACATATGTACACAGACACACACACATATGTACACAGACACACACATATGTACACAGACACACACACATGTACACAGACACACACACATATGTACACAGACACACACATATGTACACAGACACACACACATATGTACACAGACACACACACATATGTACACAGACACACACATATATACACAGACACACACACATATGTACACAGACACACACACATATGTACACAGACACAGACACACGTACACAGACACACACATATGTACACAAACACACACACATATGTACACAGACACACACACATATGTACACAGACACAGACACACATGTACACAGACACACACACATATGTACACAGACACACACACATATGTACACAGACACACACACATGTACACAGACACACACACATATGTACACAGACACACACACGTACACAGACACACACATATGTACACAGACACACACACATATATACACAGACACACATGCACATATATACACAGACACACATGCACATATGTACCCAGACACACATGTACATATATACACAGACACACATGCACATATGTACGCAGACACACATGCACATATATACACAGACACACACACATATGTACACAGACACAGACACATATGTACACAGACACACATGCACATATATACACAGACACACATGCACATATATACACAGACACACATGCACATATATACACAGACACACATGCACATATGTATGCAGACACACACACACGTACACAGACACACACATATGCACACAGACACACATGCACATATGTACACACACACACGTGCACACACACACACACGTGCACACACACACACACACACACACACACACACACACACACCATCTGAGTCTGAGTGTGTTCACACTTCTGGTCCGCCCTCCTCTCAGGACGACAGGTTGATGATCAGGCCCCAAAAGGCTCCTGGAGCACCTGAGATGATGTGAGTTCATCGATGGGTTGATGCTGCCTCACCCTGAGGAGTCACACGGCCCTGGAGAGTTAACACTGGTGGAGGGCAACGCCCGACAGCATCCAGCATACACCCAGCATACACCCAGCATCCACCCAGCATACAACCAGCATACACCCAGCATACACCCAGCATCATACCAACATCCAACCAGCATACAACCAGCATACAACCAGCATCCAGCATACAACCAGCATCCAGCATACAACCAGCATACAACCAGCATCCAACATACAACCAGCATACAACCAGCATCCAACCAGCATCCAGCATACAACCAGCATACAACCAGCATACAACCAGCATCCAGCATACAACCAGCATCCAGCATGCAACCAGCATCATGCCAACATCCAACCAGCATACAACCAGCATCCAGCATCCAACCAGCATCCAGCATGCAACCAGCATCCAGCATACAACCAGCATCCAGCATCTAACCAGCATCCAACATCCAGCCAACATCCAACATCCAGCCAACAGCCAGCACCCAACATCCAACCAGCATCCAGCCAGCATCCAACATCAAACCAACATCCAATATCCAACCAACCATCCAACCAGCATCCATCATCCATCCATCATCCATCCATTCATCACCCATCATCCAACATCATTCATCATCCAACATCCATCATCCAACATCCATCCACCATCCATCCATCCAACATCCAACTCCAGCATCCAGCATCCAGCATTCATCATCCAACATCCATCCATCATCCATCCGCCATCCAACATCCATCCATTATCCAAGATTCCATCCATTCATCACCCATCCATCATCCAACATCCATCCAGCCATCATCCATCCAGCCATCCATCCAGCCATCATCCATCTGATCATTGTATTGATCACTGGTCTGATCACTGTATTGATCACCTGATCACTGGTATGATCACTGGTCTGATCACTGCATTGATCACCTGACTGGTATGATCACTGGTATTGATCACTGATTGATCACTGGTCTGATCACTGCATTGATCACTGGTCTGATCACTGTATTGATCACTGGTCTGATCACTGGTCTGATCACTGCATTGATCACTGGTCTGATCACTGTATTGATCACTGGTCTGATCACTGGTTTGATCACTGGTGTGATCACTGGTCTGATCACTGTATTGATCTCTGTCTTCTTCAGTGAAAGGCTCAGATTCTCCGTCACTCTTCTGTTTTTTCTGAACTCACTCAGGCGGATTCATATTTGTGTCTGTAAATCTCGCTGCATTTGCAGATGACTTCATGTCCCTGCTCACATGGTTACTCAGATATGTCTGTAATGGTGCGTGTGTGTGTCGGGGGGCCGTGGTGGAGGACGAGGGCCTGATAACGCTAAAGTGTTTATTCGCCGTGCAGCCCGCTGGCTAAATGGCATCCTGTCAAACAGCTGCTGGTTCCTGCTCAAATATTTGTTCATTCTCACTATCAGCCATCATGTTTGGTATCAGCGCTCAAACATCTTATATAAACACACACGCACACACACACACGCGCGGATGACTGAGCCGTGATCCTCCATCATCGCTGGAAATAAAGATAAAGCCAGCGTCACTGTGAACATCTACTCAGCATAAAACTGATAAGAGCTTATCAATACATGTGATCGGTGTGGACCAGGGTCTCCTCACTGCTGATGGATCCTCATAAACGCTGAAGATGGTGAAGACCTCTGACCTCCACCTGTAAAACAACTTCGTCCTCTCGGCGTCGTCATTGGAAACGTCTCCAGGAGGTCAAAGGTCAGCTCCATGTACCCCGGCTTGTGTGTACGTGACCCTGTCTCCCCCCTCCCCCCCCCCCCCCCCCCCCACCATCTGCCCACTCTCACCCCTCAGTCGGCCCTCCGCTGGTCCGTCTCTTCCTCGAGGCCTCATCCAGCCGTGACGTGGATGGGAACCAGAGCGCCACCTACAGGACCACCGGGACCACCATGACCACCAGGACCACCAGGTCCAGGACCACCAGGACCATGATCACCAGGACCATCAGGACCACCAGGATCAGCAGGACCAGGACCAACACCACCAGGTCCACCAGTACCAGCACCACCAGGTCCACCAGGACTACCAGGACCAGGACCACCAGGACCATGAACACCAGGACCCCCAGGTCCAGGACCACCAGGACCACCAAGACCAGGACCCCCAGGACCACCAAGACCAGGACCCCCAGGACCAGGAATACCAGGACCACCAGGTCCACCAGGACCCCCTGGAACAGGACCCCCAGGACCACCAGGTCCACCAGGTGCACCAGGACTACCAGGTGCACCCGGACCACCAGGTCCACCAGGACCCCCAGGACCAGGATCCCCAGGACCCCCAGGACCCTCAGAGCCACCAGGATCATCAGGACCCCCAGGACCGTCAGAGCCACCAGGACCACCAGGACCAGGACCCCCAGGACTCTCAGAGCCACCAGGACCACCAGGACCCCCAGGACCCTCAGAGCCACCAGGACCACCAGGACCAGGACCCCCAGGACCCCCAGGACCCTCAGAGCCACCAGGACCAGGACCCCCAGAGCGGCCGTGAGGTCTCTGATCTGGCCCCCTTAAGCACAACACCAGGCAGCAGCAGATGTTGCTCCACTGTCAAATGGCCTACAAAGCACACTCACTGCTTTAATCCCCAGTGTAGCCAGCATTAAAAATTGGATTGAGGCGGATAAGATTAGATTATGCCTGCAGGATTTGAAAAAAACTAAAAGCCTCATTTGAGCTTTAACATAATCTTCTTTTGCTCCCAGTGAGCATCAAGCCTCCCGACAGATGCCAAATACACTTTAGTGAGATGTTCCAGTATTTGCACTTGTTTTCTTCATGAATCGGGATCGCTTGTTTGGACCCCGAAATATTCAGCTTCACAAAAGACACACAAGGATAAATTAGATGAGTATTATTATTATTATTATTATTATTATTATTATTATTATTATTATTATTATTATTGCTATTATTGCTATTATTATTATCGTTATCATTATCATTTATGTCATTATTATAATAACTATTATTACTATTATTATTATTATTATTATTATTATTATTATTATCATTATCATTATTATTATTATTGCTATTATTATTGGTAGTAGTAGTACTAGTAGTAGTGGTAGTAGTAATAGTAGTAGTAGTAGTAGTGGTAGTAGTAGTAGTAGTGGTAGTACTAGTAGTAGTGGTAGTAGTAATAGTAGTAGTAGTAATAGTAGTAGTAGTGGTAGTAGTAGTAGTAGTAATCCTAGTACTAGTAGTGGTACTAGTAGTAGTATCATTATTGTTGTCATCAGTGTTATTGGCTGTGTGTGTTGGTCTACACTCGTACGTATACTGTGACTGTACATTACTCCAGCTGTACTCTCCTCCTGCTCCGTCCCCGTCCTCGTCCCCCCCCCTGGGTGGAGGACATCTGAGGGATTAGGGTTAGTTTTGAGAAGATTTCCTCGCGGCCGATATGAGCCGGTGATAAATACGAGCACACTTTCTCTCTTCATCTCAGGCCGCTAATCTGTGAACAACTTGGCCATTTAGCAGCAGAGAAGGGTCTGGGGGGGGCAGGGGGGGCAGGGGG
>CAJVRN010000240.1:5457500-5497500 GCA_911728415.1 Lagocephalus sceleratus
TCTTCACCTCCAGACTGGAGGGCAGCAGCCCCCTCAGCCTGTCGCTGACGCTGACCAGGGGACTCCAGTTCCCACCTGCAGGAGGAGACAACGTCCTCAGCCCTCAGCACGACCTTCACGACCTTCACGCCCACTGCCGGGACTCGCCTTCACACTTGTCCCGGTGGGACTTGAGCACGTTGGCCTCGGCCAGCAGCAGGAAGTGCTCGCTTCGCTTCCTGAGCTGCTGCTCGAAGGCGATGCGGAAGGCGTCGGCGACCATCAGCGCCTCCTCTCTGCGTGAGGACTGAGCGTCCAGCTGGAGAGCACACAGTGAGGCCTGAGTCTGGCTGCACACACACTCACACACACACTCACACACACTCTCACACACACACAGAAGATAAAGACCTCTCGCTGAAGCTGGAGGAGCTGCTTCCTGGTGGCCGCGGCGGTCCGGCTGCACGGACAGGCGGGGGTCGCTCCGGGACACCGACAGGCCCCCAACACCGCCAGCTACACATGAAGTTTAAGTTTAAGTGTGTGTGTGTGTGTGTGTGTGTGTGTGTATGGATACGAAGGATTCTCCTGAAACCGTGACCTCGGCGTTCCGCTCTGACCTCCAGAACGCCGGCATCTCCGCTCTGCACGTAGCTGGGCTTCGTTTCCTGGTAGATCTTCTGGTCCTTCACGTCCAGGATGGAGATCAGCTCAGAGCACTGCTGCTTCAGAGCTGCTCACACACACACACACACACACACACACACACACACACACACACACACACACACACACACACACACGCTCAGTGGCCAAAGGCCACAAACCGACAGGCGAGTGACCGTTTACCTGAGTTCTCAGTCCGCAGCAGCTGGAGCTCCGCCTCCCTCTTCTCCAGGGTTTCAACCACCAGCTTGTTCTCACTCAGAATCCTGATCGCAAAGAACAAAGACAACAAAGACAACAAAGATGAAGGTGAACGTTGGAAAGAAGAAAGAAGAAGAAAGAGAAGAAAGTGTTGGAGGTAACTGGAGGTGTTGGAGGTAACTGGAGGTGTTGGAGGTAACTGGAGGTAACTGGGGGTGTTGGAGGTAACTGGGGGTGTTGGAGGTAACTGGGGGTAACTGGGGGTGTTGGAGGTAACTGGAGGTAACTGGGGGTGTTGGAGGTAACTGGAGGTGTTGGAGGTAACTGGGAGTGTTGGAGGTAAATGGAGGTGTTGGAGGTAACTGGGGGTGTTGGAGGTAACTGGGGGTGTTGGAGGTAACTGGAGGTGTTGGAGGTAACGGGGTGTTGGAGGTAACTGGAGGTGTTGGAGGTAACTGGAGGTAACTGGGGGTGTTGGAGGTAACTGGAGGTAACTAGGGGTGTTGGAGGTAACTGGAGGTGTTGGAGGTAACTGGGGGTGTTGGAGGTAACTGGAGGTAACTGGAGGTAACTGGGGGTGTTGGAGGTAACTGGAGGTAACTGGGGGTGTTGGAGGTAACTGGAGGTGTTGGAGGTAACTGGGGGTGTTGGAGGTAACTGGAGGTAACTGGGGGTGTTGGAAGTAACTGGAGGTGTTGGAGGTAACTGGAGGTAACTGGGGGTGTTGGAGGTAACTGGAGGTGTTGGAGGTAACTGGGGGTGTTGGAGGTAACTGGAGGTGTTGGAGGTAACTGGGGGTGTTGGAGGTAACTGGAGGTAACTGTGGGTGTTGGAAGTAACTGGAGGTGTTGGAGGTAACTGGAGGTAACTGGAGGTAACTGGAGGTGTTGGAGGTAACTGGAGGTAACTGGGGGTGTTGGAGGTAACTGGAGGTAACTGGAGGTAACTGGAGGTGTTGGAGGTAACTGGAGGTAACTGGGGGTGTTGGAGGTAACTGGAGGTAACTGGAGGTAACTGGAGGTAACTGAGGGTGTTGGAGGTAACTGGAGGTAACTGGGGGTGTTGGAGGTAACTGGAGGTAACTGGGGGTGTTGGAGGTAACTGGAGGTGTTGGAGGTAACTGGAGGTAACTGGAGGTGTTGGAGGTAACTGGAGGTGTTGGAGGTAACTGGAGGTAACTGGGGGTGTTGGAGGTAACTGGAGGTGTTGGAGGTAACTGGAGGTAACTGGGGGTGTTGGAGGTAACTGGAGGTAACTGGGGGTGTTGGAGGTTCCTGTGGTTCCTCTGGTTGAGGCCAGTGGTGGGGGCGGGGCTGCAGACTGACCTCTGGTACTTCTGCTCCAGCGACTGCACAGACTTCTTCACCTGCGTCTGACTGAAGCTGAGCTCCCACTGCAGACTGTTGACCTCCTTCAACAGAAGACGCCCGCGTCAGCGACACCGTCGACGGTTGAAACAGGCGCACATCAAAGCATCAAAGACCAACAGTTTATCAGGATTACTTCAACTCATTTCATATTTAGTGTGACGGGCGCTGTGGGGTCACGCTGCTCCTCACAACCGTGACCCCATTTGAAGCATTCGAGGCCACGCCCCCCCGAGCAGCAGCGCCGTGGAAACGGTTCCTGGACGTTCGCGCAAGCGTGACCCTGACGTGTCTTCTGACGTCGCTGCCCTCAGAATGTCAACAGAATCTGACGCCACAGCAAACCGCCGCCGCTCACGCCCGACGGAGCAAACAAAGCGTGAGCGCTCCTCCACCCGCTGAGGCCGACGCCAACGGTCTGGGGTTGACCTTCGGCGATGGGGTCGACGCTCTGGGGGCTCTGGTGGGTTCACCGAGGACACCTCCCCAACCCGAACCCTCAGACCAGGTGGTGGCGCTGGGTGAGGGTCAGCACCACTGGAGAAGACCCTGACCTCCACACACGGCCAACCCCCCCCACCCACGTAGAAGGTCACGTACCTTCTCCAGGACTTTGGCCCTCTCCTCGGTCTTTTGCAGCAGGTTCTTCGTGTGACTTGTGGCTTTGTCGAGAATGGCCTGAGGAGATCAAAGCAGCGTCTCTTCACCCGCCTGACCTTCCCTCCGCCCGTCGCCGAGGTTAGGCGGCGTGGAGCGCTACTGCACCTTCCCCTGCAGGATCTTCAGAGCTTCGTATTTGCCTTCCAGGTATCGCTGCGCCACCTCGAGCTCGGAGAACAGCACGTCGATCACCTTGGCGACAGAGTACAGGCGTCAGTCCGGGGAGACGGGCGGAGCGCCGTCAGCTGCTGCTTCACCTCCTCTACCTCGATGGCTTCCTGCAGCCTGGTCCTCATCTCGTCCTTGGACATCTTCACCAGCGAGTCTGCAGGACAGAGACCTTCAGCACCGGGCAGGAGCCCACCTGATGTGGCGCTGGCCTGGTCGCCACCACCTCAGCACTCAGCATGGTGTCTGGTGGTCCCTGGACCAGTACAACTGGCCCCTGGACCAGTACAACTGGCCCCTGGACCAGTACAACTGGCCCCTGGACCACTTTAACTGGCCCCTGGACCAGTACAACTGGCCCCTGGACCACTTTAACTGGCCCCTGGACCACTTTAACTGGCCCCTGGACCACTACAACTGGCCCCTGGACCACTACAACTGGCCCCTGGACCAGTATAACTGGCCCCTGGACCACTATTACTGGCCCCTGGACCACTTTCACTGGCCCCTGGACCACTTTAACTGGCCCCTGGACCACTTTAACTGGCTCCTGGACCACTATTACTGGCCCCTGGCCCCTGGACCACTACAACTGGCCCCTCTCAGCTCCAGCTTTGATCACTATAATTGATGTATTCACATGTTGATGCATCTGTTCTCTTAATGTTCTTCTCCTCCTTCACTCATCTGTCCATCATCAGGACCCCCCAGTGGTCCAGGTCCAGGTCCTGGTCCTGGTCCAGGTTTCTCCCTGTTCAAGGGGAGTGATTCTGGTTCTGGTTCAGTGAGGCCCCTGGAGCCTCAGGGCGTGTCCATCGTGGACCATCGTGGTCCAACGGTGTCCAGACACACGACCTTGAGCAGGGAGGTCGTCGGGGCTCTTTCAACCTTCTCAGGCTCCGGGGTCAAAGGTCAGGCACACCTGGACACCCCTTCCCTCGGGGGTGGACAGAAGCACGTACCTGAGCGTGAGGGGCCCCAGCGGGCCCTCCACTGCGCCGCCGTGGCCGAGGGCCCCGGGAGCCTGGTGGACTCGGCGCCTGTGCTGGTGTTCCTGAAGCGCCCGGCCCTGCTCGCCACGCCGTCGGCGGCGCCCACACAGCTGTGGGCTTTCCTCCGGGCGGGGCTGGGAGACGCCCGGACCCCCGTCCCACAGCCCAGGTCCCCGTCCAGCAGGTCCTCGTCCATGCCGTGGCCCTCTGGGTCCTCCTGCAGCCTGGCCTCAGATTAGGCTCAGATTACCTTCACTGAAGAACGTCTTAATCCGGGTTTGACTCACACTAATGCACACACGCGCGTTCTTTCCCCACTTTTATTTTCCTTTTCAAGATAAAAGCTTTTGTTGCTACCTGTACAAGGTGTGTCGTTAATGGCCCTTTTGTGAGGAGAAACAGGTTTTTAGGTCTCTTCTTGAGAGACTTTAACTAAACCTGCCATATGCGCCCGTTTAACCGTGACCTAATCCCACACTTTGATAATCCCACACGCTGATAATCCCACACTTTGATAATCCCGAATAAGAACGGAGCCTAAACTCGTTCGTGTTGTACGTCTTAAAGTTGTGAGAAGCGGTGACTAGTTAGTTGGTTAGTTAGTTAGTTATAGTCCGATCACTTCCTCTTACCTGCGACGATGATGGAAGCCGACGATCCTCGATGTTCTGATCCACTACAAACCCACAGAGCCCAGACTTCGGCCCGGTTCGGCCCGGTTCTGCCGGGTTCTCCCTCAAACACCGACAGCCGTCCTGTCAGAGGCTCTCAGCCGCCAACTGGAGCGGTGAAAAGACCGACGGTCAGTTAACGCACCACCCGAGGGCGCTGGAACGTCCGACGTCCCTGAAGTATCCGTGGGAGCCTCATGTTAAAGACACCAGCGAAAAACCACGTAGAAGTAAAGAAAACAAGGTTTACGTCTGGTCTCGCTGTGTTCTGCTCTTAAAATTAGATACGGAAGATACTTTGAGACGTAACTTATCTCTGGTTAAACACATAAGTAATTGGATATGAATCCACTTCAAAAAGGAACAAAATAGCAGACGTGGAGGTGGAAACCCTTCAAAACACAGAATAAGGGAGAGACCCCAGAGGCAACATGTAGAAAGCTACATGGTAAACGGCTGCTGAGTAAATATTGAACAAATGGGTGTGTTACAACAAGAGAGGACGGACGAGGAGGCGCGCAGGCAACCTTGACTTCACACAGCTTATTCACATTTTATTCAGAAAGTAAACACATAGTTAACAGGTGGAAGTGGTGACACACAAAAGAAACACCCAGCTCACATCAGTCCAGTGAGACAAACCTCAATGGTTTTCCTTTCAGTTCTGGGACACGCAGACTGAACTCGTCTGCATAATGATTCATCCTAACAACATTTCAAATGGTAAAACAGAACCGGAGACGCACCTTCAATAAGTTATTTCAACAGGATTTACAGTTTGGGAGGCTCAGCTGGGAACAAGAGCTGTACTAATGAGGCTGCTAGTCGCTGTCATACTCTTCTATCAGCAGCTCCTCCTCGTCCAGGAGGCTCCGGCCTGCTTCAGGCTGGGGCCCCTCGGCCCCGTCCTGACCGCGCGCGTCCCCCCGGTCCTCCTCGGCGTCCATCTCCAGCTCTCCTGGGTCTTTATCGGTCAGGGCTTCCAGTTTTAACCTGCACACAGCAGACACACGGGATGGTGACGGTGCTCGTCCTCATCAGCGCCACACGACTAGATGGCTCTCGTGACTGCCCCAGGTTCAACTCTTCAGTGTTGACAGGGACGTCATCCAAACCTGTGACCGTTTGCTCGAGGACATAAACGACTCATGGTCCAGCATCTGCAGCTGAGCCTGAAGAGGCCTGGAAGGTGGATTGTGTACCTGCAGGGGACTCTTCTGAGGGACATCTGGGCCACATCCTGGATGAAGCTGGACTGAGCTGCAAAAACAAACCCACAAAACGACGTAAGACGAAGACAGCGCGCACGTGTGAGTGGTTGAAACAGGCTTTGAGCCGCCTGAGAAGAGGTTCATTCACATTCTATCCCCTCTGAGGGTTGTTGTGAGCCTCCTGAACATGAATAACGAAGAGGTGACGGAGGACGTGAGGGCCACGTGGTCAGGGGCGTACCTTGGTTCCTCTGGGGGCCGCTCAGTTTGGGGAGGTAGGGCAGCAGCTCCGTCTGCAGACTCACGGGCGTTAGGCAGAAGCTCCGGAACAGAGCCTGAGCCGCCAGGCAGTTCTGCTGGTGCTAGCACAGGAGAACCAGCCTCAGCTTCACGCTGCGTTTACAGAACAGGACCGACCCAACGCAGCAGCCCAGATGTTTCTTACGGTCCTGTTGACCAGGAGCCAGTTTGGCTTGTGCAGCGGTCTGAAGCCCACGGGCGTCTGCCGGGTGTTGGAGTAGAGGATGCCCCTGGTGGCCACCGAGGAGCTGTAGTCCCTCATGGTGCTGCGGGTCTGGACACACACCGTCACCACACACCCCATCACCACACACACACCGTCACCACACACAGCCAGCGGAGGGCGCGGGCGAAGAGCTTCTGAACGAGGGCGGAGGAGACTGACCATCCAGCAGGCGGCGAGGAGGTCTGCGTCAGACAGGTAGGTGCTGGCCTGGGCCACGTCGTCCACCTCGCTGAAGAAGTCCAGGTAGTTCTGGTGCAGGTACAGGCTGAAGACCTCCCCGGACAGGTGGGACTGCTCCAGGACCGCCTGTCCAGAAGACACCGGCGTTACGTCAGGGCGGTTGCTGCCGCCGGGCCTCGGCTACAGCGAGAGACGCCGGGGAACCTCGGGGCTGATGAGGAGCGGATCCCTGTGGTGGAGGGCCAGGTGGGGGGGGAGAGCAGGTCCAGGAGCAGCTTCAGGACCCTCAGGGCTCCCTCCTGGGGTCAGAAGAACCAGAGGCGTGAACGCGGCGTTCCCCGAGGGGGAGGGGCTTCTGCCGGAGGGAGCGCTCACGTTTGCAGTGCAGGACCTTCCCCAGCGCCCTGAACAGGAACAGGGCGGCGTCCTTGCCCCCGATGGCGGGCTCTTCGCTCAGCTGCTGCCGCTTCTTGGGCCTCGCCTTCCTCGTCTGCTTCGGTCCAGGAGGCGCGGCCGCGTCTCTCCTGGCCCGCGGCGTTTTGTCTGAGGACGGGTTTGAGGACGCTCGTCAAACGTGAGCGTGAACACCCCGATGGGCCGGGCCTCACCTGGGAACGCCATGAACTGGAGACTGTTGATGGCGCTGCGGACGTCCCCCGAGCTCCCCGAACACAGCGCCTCCAGCGCCGCCGCGTCCACGCCGCACATCCTCCCGCCGCTCTGCTTCCACCAACACACGTCAGGCGTCAGGACCTCCCCCAGTGCCCCCCCCCGAGGCGTCTGCTCACCTTCGCTGCCTCCGCGGTGGAAATCCTGGTCAAGACCTTCATCAGCGCCGTCGGAGCCACAGGATTGAAGCTGGAGGGAAGAAGAAGACGAGGGGTGAAAGAGCAGAACTGGACCTTTACTAGACCCCCGGCTCACTCGGTACCGGGCCTCCAAGAAATGATTGAATATTTACGTTGTGTTTATCATCCGAGTCTGAACAAGCTTTTATTTTGAAAAACAACCAGATTATCTCGGTCACTTGAGCACCAAAAGCATCAAAATGAGTGAAAAACAGACGTGAAAGTTTATTTTGAAGGGGAAAAGGCCCAGATTTAGATTTAGATTGGACATATCAACAATCTATGTGCCCCCCCCCCCGATTGGTGAACTGCAGGAGAAAGGACACCCGCGGTCTCACCCAAAGGAGGATGTTTGAAGTTTGAGAGTTTAAATAAGAGGACTGTGAGAAGGGGTTAAAGCCTGTGAGAAGAGTGTGTAAAAGTGTGTGTTTGGGGGTTTAAGGCCTTAAAGCGTGTAAAATAAGTGTAACAATAAAGCTGTTGGCTTCAGGACTTCGCCGATCGGGGTTATTTGAGGAGCGTGACCCCGACAGGCGGGGGTCCGCTGTGCTCACACCTGATGCTGGTGACGCCCAGCTCCTCCTGGAGGTCTTTGGGGAAGAGAGAGCGAGAGCTGCCGTCTCCGCTGAGGCTGTCGGACACGACGAAGACCAGCGGACATCGGCTGCTCTTCACAAACTGCCTGAACACAACAGTTTATTGATCGTTAACAACAAGGACAACAACAACAACAATAAGGCCCCACGGGGCCTCCCTGAGGTCGGCGCGGCGTGGGAGAGGTCGTGACCTCACCTCAGGATGTCGTGCAGACTTCCTGGTTGTCTGTAGAACTGGTTGGGCAAATCCTAAAATCACAAGAGTAAACCTGGACGATGGTCCGTGGTAGGAGCCCCCATCAAAGGCTCTGGGACCAGCGGTACACCAGTGAGGGGCTACTGGGGGCACTGGTGCTCCTGCCATGTGGTCACGGAGTCATGTGACCCCTGGCCCCTCCTGACGTCCTGGGGACACCCGTCCAGCCTGGGAGGGGCCCATGCTGGGCGGGGCTCAAGGAGCCGTCACACACACCACACACACACCGCATCACACACACCACACACACACCACACACACACCACACACACACACCACGTCACACACACCACACACACACACTGCGTCACACACACCGCGTCACACACACACCACAGCGCGTCACACACACACCCCGTCACACACCACGTCACACACACTGCGTCACACACACCACGTCACACACACCGCGTCACACACACCACGTCACACACACCCATCACACACACCGCGTCACACACACCACGTCACACACACCCATCACACACACACCACGTCACACACACCGCGTCACACACACCACGTCACACACACTGCGTCAAACACACCACGTCACACACACTGCGTCACACACACCACGTCACACACACACCACGTCACACACACCCATCACACACACCGCGTCACACACACTGCGTCACACACGTCACACACTGCGTCACACACACACCACGTCACACACACTGCATCACACACACCACGTCACACACACCCATCACACACACCGCGTCACACACACCCATCACACACACCGCGTCACACACACTGCGTCACACACCACATCACACACACACCACAGCGCGTCACACACACAGCGCGTCACACACACAGCGCGTCACACACACACCCCGTCACACACCGCGTCACACACCTCCACCAATATCAGCTTCTTGTCCGCTGCTCCGTGGTCGCCCACAATCCTCAAGCTGTTGTACTTGTTGGCTCTGAGGAGGAAGTCCCTGAACTGGGAGGACTGGGAGGACTGGGAGCTGTAGAAGCCGTTCATCCAGAAGTCTGGAGAGATACAGGTGAGGTAGAGGTAGAGTGAGTGAGTGTGTGTGTGTGTGTGTGAGTGAGTGAGTGAGTGTGTGAGAGTGAGTGAGTGTGTGTGTCTCACCACTGCTGCTGTGTGTGTGTCTCACCACTGCTGCTGTGTGTGTGTGTGTGTGTGTCACCACTGCTGCTGTGTGTGCGTGTGTGTGTGTCTCACCACTGCTGCTGTGTGTGTGTGTGCGTGTGTGTGTGTGTGTGTGTCTGTCTCACCACTGCTGCTGTGTGTGTGTGTGTGTGTGTCACCACTGCTGCTGTGTGTGCGTGTGTGTGTGTGTCTCACCACTGCTGCTGTGTGTGTGTGTGTGTGTGTGGGTGTGGGTGTGTGTGTGTCTCTCACCACTGCTGCTGTGTGTCTCCAGGTTGCTGGAGTTCGTCCACTCCTGGATCCTGATCTTCATCTCCTGAGACAGAACACGGACGGTGGTGGTCTTCCCACAACCGGACGGTCCCGTCAGCAGCAGGACACCCCCCTGGAAACACACACCCTCAGTCAGGACGGACACACACACACACACACACACACACACACACACACACACACACACACACACACACACACACCTTCAGTCAGGCCACACACACACACGCCTTCAGTCAGGCCACACACACACACACACAAATGCTCTCATACAATCACACACACTGACACACAAACACACAGAGACAGACACTCACCCACACACACAGGCTGACTGTAACTACGGAGCCGTTGCCCCGGTAACCAGAGACACACACCTGTGGGGGGGCGGTGTGCCCCCTCAGCCAGGCCTCCACCTCCTCGCTCTTCCTCTTGTGGACCGCCAGCTCCGCCTGACGGACGCAGACGCCGTCACACATCTGGACACATGTGGACCAGACGCCCCCCCCCCCTCACCTGACGCGACGGCGCGTATCGCTCCACCCAGGCCTCGTCCCGGTCCGTCTCGGCCGGGGGGGGCGGCGGTCGCTCGGCAACGCCCTTCCTCTTGCGGCTCCGCCCCACATCGTCTCCACGCTGCGGCGGCAGGTCGGCGAAGGACGGGTCCACCCAGCGGCTCTGCTGACAGACAGCGGAGTCAGACGTTATCGGGGGGTGGTGAGGGGGTGGGGGGGTCAGGGGGGTGAGGGGGGTGAGGGGGTTTAAAAGTGAAAGTGAAACAGATGAAGGTGTGAAACCACTTTAAGAGCCCCCCCCTCGACCCGCTCCGTGTTCCAGATGTGCAACATCTTCATCATGAACATTTTGGGGGGGGGGGGCGCATCTGGGGGGGTGAGGGGGGGTCACGTGGTTCAAAAGTGAAAGAGAAAGTGAAACAGATGAAGGTGTGAAACCACTTTAAGAGCCCCCCCCCTTGACCCGCTCCTTGTTCCAGATGTGGAGCATCATGAACATCTGGGGGGGGGCACATCTGGGGGGGGCACATCTTGGGGGGGGCACATCTGGGGGGAGTGAGGGGGGGGTCACGTGGTTCAAAAGTGAAAGAGAAAGTGAAACAGATGAAGGTGTGAAACCACTTTTAGAGCCCCCCCCTCGACCCGCTCCTTGTTCCAGATGTGCAACATCTTCATCATGAACATTTGGGGGGGGTGAGGGGGGTCACGTGGTTCAAAAGTGAAAGAGAAAGTGAAACAGATGAAGGTGTGAAACCACTTTAAGAGCCCCCCCCCTTGACCCGCTCCGTGTTCCAGATGTGGAGCATCATGAACATCTGGGGGGGGCACATCTGGGGGGGCACATCTTGGGGGGGGCACATCTGGGGGAGTGAGGGGGGGGTCACGTGGTTCAAAAGTGAAAGAGAAAGTGAAACAGATGAAGGTGTGAAACCACTTTTAGAGCCCCCCCCCTTGACCCGCTCCTTGTTCCAGATGTGGAGCATCATGAACATCTGGGGGGGGGGGCACACCTGGGGGGGCACATCTGGGGGGGGGCACATCTGGGGCGCAAAGCGACGTTGACTGACCGCTGTGGCAGCAGGTTTATCCCCCAGACTGAGCCGGCTCATCCTCGGTCATGCTCGTCAGCATGGGTGGTGGAAGCTGCGGGGGGGACCGGGACCGGATCAGGACCAGAACCGGGACCGGGACCAGGACCGGGACCGGGGGAATCCAGATGTTCGCGTCTGGAGGAGGGAAGGCGCTTCGCACACAAGCACAAGTGTTCTCGAGAGGGGTGCGTCTCAGTTGGGACGTCTGAAGACACACAAACACGTTGGTTTCTCTTGTGACGTCACAAGTCCAACTTTTAACGGCGTCTCAACTCACCACCGCGGCTTTGAACGCCAGCTCCCGGGGACCCCAAACCTCAGCTCCGGGGCACAAGCTCGGTCCGGGAAGTCGACCTGTGGTCCAAAGTGAACCTTTGGGCCAGAAAGTGAAGGTTTAAAGTCTTCATTTGCGTCCTCGCATCGTTGGATGAATCCGGGTCGCAAACGGAAATCAACTGCGCTGCCGTAAACCGCCCGCTGCCGTAAAGTGTCGCGACCCCACACACGCTTTTCTGCCGCCAGCAGAAGTTCGAGTTTAAACCTCTTTAAACGTCTTTAAACCGGTTTAAACCCGTTTAAACTCGTTTAAATCCGCTCAAACGCGTCTGATCGGGTGTGACTGGGTTCGGGGTCCGGTTCCCTGGGGTCCGTGGACGTTCCGGCCGCCTGCTCGTCATCTTTCGGCTGATTTCTCGGGTCTTTTCCTCTAAAGGCGCTTTTCTCCCACCTGAAGATGAAGAGGCCGAACATCCTGCTCACAGGTAAAGGGGGAGGAGTCTCACCTGGACAGGTGAGCCGAGGGCCCAGGTGATCCGCAGGGTTTGTGTGCAGGGACGCCGGGAGTGGGGAAGACCACGTTGGGGAAGGAGCTGTCCCAGAGGACAGGACTGGAGTACGTTAGTGTGGGGGACATGGCCCAGGAAGGTACACACACACTACACACACACTACACACATGTATATACACACTACACACACACACATGTATATACACACTACACACACATATACACACACATCCAGCTCTGGTTCTGTCCCAGAGGACAGGACTGGAGTACGTTAGTGTGGGGGACATGGCCCAGGAAGGTACACACACTACACACACATATATATATACACACTACACACACATGTATATACACACTACACACACACACACACATATATACACACTACACACACATATACACACACATCCAGCTCTGGTTCTGTCCCAGAGGACAGGACTGGAGTACGTTAGTGTGGGGGACATGGCCCAGGAAGGTACACACACACTACACACACACACATATATATATACACACTACACACACATGTATATACACACTACACACACACACACACATATATACACACTACACACACATATACACACACATCCAGCTCTGGTTCTGTCCCAGAGGACAGGACTGGAGTACGTTAGTGTGGGGGACATGGCCCAGGAAGGTACACACACACTACACACACACATATATATACACACTACACACACATGTATATACACACTACACACACACACACACATATATACACACTACACACACATATACACACACATCCAGCTCTGGTTCTGTCCCAGAGGACAGGACTGGAGTACGTTAGTGTGGGGGACATGGCCCAGGAAGGTACACACACACTACACACACACTACACACACACATGTATATACACACTACACACACACACACGTATATACACACTACACACACATATACACACATCCAGCTCTGGTTCTGTCCCAGAGGACAGGACTGGAGTACGTTAGTGTGGGGGACATGGCCCAGGAAGGTACACACACACACACACACACTACACACACACATATACACACTACACACACACACATGTATATACACACTACACACACATATACACACACATCCAGCTCTGGTTCTGTCCCAGAGGACAGGACTGGAGTACGTTAGTGTGGGGGACATGGCCCAGGAAGGTACACACACACTGCCACACACTACACACATGTATATACACACTACACACACACACGTATATACACACTACACACACATATACACACACATCCAGCTCTGGTTCTGTCCCAGAGGACAGGACTGGAGTACGTTAGTGTGGGGGACATGGCCCAGGAAGGTACACACACACTACACACACACACTACACACACACATGTATATACACACTACACACACACACACGTATATACACACTACACACACATATACACACATCCAGCTCTGGTTCTGTCCCAGAGGACAGGACTGGAGTACGTTAGTGTGGGGGACATGGCCCAGGAAGGTACACACACACACACACACACACACACACACATATACACACTACACACACACACATGTATATACACACTACACACACATATACACACACATCCAGCTCTGGTTCTGTCCCAGAGGACAGGACTGGAGTACGTTAGTGTGGGGGACATGGCCCAGGAAGGTACACACACACACACACACACTACACACACACATATACACACTACACACACACACATGTATATACACACTACACACACATATACACACACATCCAGCTCTGGTTCTGTCCCAGAGGACAGGACTGGAGTACGTTAGTGTGGGGGACATGGCCCAGGAAGGTACACACACACTGCACACACACTACACACATGTATATACACACTACACACACACACGTATATACACACTACACACACATATACACACACATCCAGCTCTGGTTCTGTCCCAGAGGACAGGACTGGAGTACGTTAGTGTGGGGGACATGGCCCAGGAAGGTACACACACACTACACACACACTACACACACACATGTATATACACACTACACACACACACACGTATATACACACTACACACACATATACACACATCCAGCTCTGGTTCTGTCCCAGAGGACAGGACTGGAGTACGTTAGTGTGGGGGACATGGCCCAGGAAGGTCACACACACACACACACACTACACACACACATATACACACTACACACACACACATGTATATACACACTACACACACATATACACACACATCCAGCTCTGGTTCTGTCCCAGAGGACAGGACTGGAGTACGTTAGTGTGGGGGACATGGCCCAGGAAGGTACACACACACTGCACACACACTACACACATGTATATACACACTACACACACACACATGTATATACACACTACACACACATATACACACACATCCAGCTCTGGTTCTGTCCCAGAGGACAGGACTGGAGTACGTTAGTGTGGGGGACATGGCCCAGGAAGGTACACACACACTGCACACACACTACACACATGTATATACACACTACACACACACACATGTATATACACACTACACACACATATACACACACATCCAGCTCTGGTTCTGTCCCAGAGGACAGGACTGGAGTACGTTAGTGTGGGGGACATGGCCCAGGAAGGTACACACACACTACACACACACACACACACTACACACACACTACACACACACATGTATATACACACTACACACACACACACACACACATCCAGCTCTGGTTCTGTCCCAGAGGACAGGACTGGAGTACGTTAGTGTGGGGGACATGGCCCAGGAAGGTACACACACTACACACACACATATATATACACACTACACACACATGTATATACACACTACACACACACACACACATATATACACACTACACACACACATATACACACACATCCAGCTCTGGTTCTGTCCCAGAGGACAGGACTGGAGTACGTTAGTGTGGGGGACATGGCCCAGGAAGGTACACACACTACACACACACATATATATACACACTACACACACACACATGTATATACACACTACACACACATATACACACACATCCAGCTCTGGTTCTGTCCCAGAGGACAGGACTGGAGTACGTTAGTGTGGGGGACATGGCCCAGGAAGGTACACACACACACACACACACTACACACATGTATATACACACTACACACACATATACACACACATCCAGCTCTGGTTCTGTCCCAGAGGACAGGACTGGAGTACGTTAGTGTGGGGGACATGGCCCAGGAAGGTACACACACACACACACACACTACACACACACATATACACACTACACACACACACATGTATATACACACTACACACACATATACACACACATCCAGCTCTGGTTCTGTCCCAGAGGACAGGACTGGAGTACGTTAGTGTGGGGGACATGGCCCAGGAAGGTACACACACACTGCACACACACTACACACATGTATATACACACTACACACACACACATGTATATACACACTACACACACATATACACACACATCCAGCTCTGGTTCTGTCCCAGAGGACAGGACTGGAGTACGTTAGTGTGGGGGACATGGCCCAGGAAGGTACACACACACTGCACACACACTACACACATGTATATACACACTACACACACACACATGTATATACACACTACACACACATATACACACACATCCAGCTCTGGTTCTGTCCCAGAGGACAGGACTGGAGTACGTTAGTGTGGGGGACATGGCCCAGGAAGGTACACACACACTACACACACACACACACACTACACACACACTACACACACACATGTATATACACACTACACACACACACACACACACATCCAGCTCTGGTTCTGTCCCAGAGGACAGGACTGGAGTACGTTAGTGTGGGGGACATGGCCCAGGAAGGTACACACACACACACACTACACACACTACACACACACATGTATATACACACTACACACACACATGTATATACACACTACACACACATATACACACACATCCAGCTCTGGTTCTGTCCCAGAGGACAGGACTGGAGTACGTTAGTGTGGGGGACATGGCCCAGGAAGGTACACACACACTACACACACACTACACACATGTATATACACACTACACACACATATACACACACATCCAGCTCTGGTTCTGTCCCAGAGGACAGGACTGGAGTACGTTAGTGTGGGGGACATGGCCCAGGAAGGTACACACACACTACACACTACACACACACACATGTATATACACACTACACACACATATACACACACACACATCCAGCTCTGGTTCTGTCCCAGAGGACAGGACTGGAGTACGTTAGTGTGGGGGACATGGCCCAGGAAGGTACACACACACTACACACACACACACACACTACACACACACTACACACACACATGTATATACACACTACACACACACACACACACATCCAGCTCTGGTTCTGTCCCAGAGGACAGGACTGGAGTACGTTAGTGTGGGGGACATGGCCCAGGAAGGTACACACACACACACACACTACACACACTACACACACACATGTATATACACACTACACACACACATGTATATACACACTACACACACATATACACACACATCCAGCTCTGGTTCTGTCCCAGAGGACAGGACTGGAGTACGTTAGTGTGGGGGACATGGCCCAGGAAGGTACACACACTACACACACACTACACACACACACATGTATATACACACTACACACACACACACACACATCCAGCTCTGGTTCTGTCCCAGAGGACAGGACTGGAGTACGTTAGTGTGGGGGACATGGCCCAGGAAGGTACACACACACTACACACACACTACACACACACTACACACACACATGTATATACACACTACACACACACATGTATATACACACTACACACACACACGTATATACACACTACACACACATATACACACACATCCAGCTCTGGTTCTGTCCCAGAGGACAGGACTGGAGTACGTTAGTGTGGGGGACATGGCCCAGGAAGGTACACACACACTACACACACACACATGTATATACACACTACACACACACACACACACATCCAGCTCTGGTTCTGTCCCAGAGGACAGGACTGGAGTACGTTAGTGTGGGGGACATGGCCCAGGAAGGTACACACACACTACACACACACTACACACACACTACACACACACATGTATATACACACTACACACACACATGTATATACACACTACACACACACACGTATATACACACTACACACACATATACACACACATCCAGCTCTGGTTCTGTCCCAGAGGACAGGACTGGAGTACGTTAGTGTGGGGGACATGGCCCAGGAAGGTACACACACACTACACACACAGACACACACACATATATACACACTACACACACATATAACACACACACAGAACCGGGTCATAACCCAGCTCTGGTCCTGTCTCAGGTCAGCTCTACGACGGCTACGATGAAGAGTACCAGTGTCCCATCCTGGACGAGGACAGGGTGAGTCCAAGCCGTCACCATGACGACGGGGGGGGGCAGAGGGCCCCCAGTGCCCCCCCCCCATTGTGAGCTGGGCTGAAGCAGTGTTCTTCACCTGTGCTCTGCAGGTGGTGGACGAGCTGGAGGAGCGCATGGAGGAGGGGGGGGTCATCGTGGACTACCACGGCTGCGACCTGTTCCCCCAGCGCTGGTTCCACATCGTCTTCGTGCTGCGCACCGACAACACGCAGCTGTACACGCGGCTGGAGGGCAGGTACGACCCCCCCCCATGCTGTCCTGACCACCAGTAACGCTGCCCCCCCCCAGGGGATACGCGGGGAAGAAGCTGCAGGACAACGTGCAGTGTGAGATCTTCCAGACGATCTACGAGGAGGCGATGGAGGCGTACAGCCAGGACATCGTCCACCAGCTGCCCAGCAACACGCCCGAGGACCTGGAGCGGAACCTGGAGCAGATCGTGCTGTGGACGGAGCAGTGGATGAAGGACCACAACTAGACCCCCCCACCACCACCCCCCATCACACCCCCCCAGGACTCACAGGGCGAGACCACCAGCGCCCACGGGTAGAAGTGAAGCGTGAAGATCGATTCTCTCTGCACTTGGTGAGATGTTTGGGAGGCTGGGACTTCCTCTGGAGCACCGGGACACCACGGGGGGGGGGGCTCTGGGTCTGAGGCAGCAGGTCTGATGGAAACCAGAACCAGGCCTCTGATGTCCTGGTGACGGGGGGTGGGTGGGTGAGGCAGGACAGGCCTGGGTCCGAGTCCCCCCAGTGGTGGATCCTCCACCTGGACTCACCCCAGGTTCTCCATCCACCTGGACTCGCCCCAGGTTCTCCAGCCCCCACGAGGACTCGCCCCAGGTTCTCCAGCCTCCACGTGGACTCGCCCCAGGTTCTCCAGCCCCCACCTGGACTCGCCCCAGGTTCTCCAGCCCCCACGTGGACTCGCCCCAGGTTCTCCAGCCTCCACGTGGACTCGCCCCAGGTTCTCCAGCCTCCACGTGGACTCGCCCCAGGTTCTCCAGCCCCCACGTGGACTCGCCCCAGGTTCTCCAGCCCCCACAAGGACTCGCCCCAGGTTCTCCAGCCCCCACAAGGACTCGCCCCAGGTTCTCCAGCCCCCACCTGGACTCGCCCCAGGTTCTCCAGCCTCCACCTGGACTCGCCCCAGGTTCTCCAGCCTCCACGTGGACTCGCCCCAGGTTCTCCAGCCCCCACGTGGACTCGCCCCCAGGTTCTCCAGCCCCCACAAGGACTCGCCCCCAGGTTCTCCAGCCCCCCACAAGGACTCGCCCCAGGTTCTCCAGCCCCCACCTGGACTCGCCCCAGGTTCTCCAGCCCCCACCTGGACTCGCCCCAGGTTCTCCAGCCTCCACGTGGACTCGCCCCAGGTTATCCAGCCTCCACGAGCACTCGCCCCAGGTTCTCCAGCCCCCACCTGGACTCACCCCAGGTTCTCCACCTCCACCTGGACTCGCCCCAGGTTCTCCAGCCCCCACGTGGACTCGCCCGAACCTGGGCCGACCTCCTGACCTGTCCAGGGTGCGAGCAGCTGCCTCTGGTTCTGTACCCACAGTTTAATCGGCCACATTTAAACGAGTCCCAAACGCGTCTGCGTCTCCACAAACTGTACGTGAGGTCACGCGTACGTTGAAAAGCGCAACGCGGCGATGTTCCTGGAGGCGACGGCCCCGTGGTGACCTCAGTGTTGCTTTTAACTTTGACCTTTTCATCGTGTTCCATTTACGAATGACCTCCACTTTGACATCACCACCTTGGTGTGTGTGTGTGTGTGTGTGTGTGTGTGTGTGTGTGTGAGATAAGAGTCGACCCATCAGATCTAAATAAAGATGAAATAAAGGAGGCGGACTGAACAAAGGTGATGTCATTATTAATGCCGCTACAGCCGGTCCACCACCCGTTAAAAAGTTAAAGCGGGGGGGGGCTCCCGGAGCGGGGGGCCCGGGGAGAGGGGGCCGGGCCCGGGGAGAGGGGGAGCGGGGGCCCGGGGGAGCGGGGGCCGGGCCGGGGCAGCGGCCGGCGGCTGCTCGTCAGCGCGGCGCCGCGGTGCACTCTGGGAACACACAACAAGATGTCGGCGAGCAGGAGGCTGGCCAAGGTAAGCCTCCCGCTCCGAGGGGCTCCGAGGGGCGCCGCCGCCCCGGCCGAGCCCCGCCGAGCCCCGGGGACGGGCCCGGAGCCGCCCGGGGGCTCCGCGGGGCTCCGCCGGGGCGGCGGCGGCGGCGGGGCGCCCGGTTCGGGGCGGGTTTTCGGCGCCGAAGCGAGAGGTCACAGCCGGTCCCGAGCCGCCCCGACCCCCCGCGGGCCGGGGGGGGGCCGCGGGGGGGTCGGGGGGGGGGCCCGGGGCCGCGGGGGGGCCGGGGCCGCGGCCGGAGGCGCCCCGGCGGGGCTCGGCCCCGGCCGGGCGCGAGGCGCCTCCTGGGCGTCGAGCTAACGGGCTAACGGGTGTAGCCGCTTAGCTCCCCGGGACGGTCCCCCAGGGGCCCCGGGCGGCCAGGGGCCCCGGGGGGAGGGGCCTCGGTCACCACGGTCACTACGGTCAGGGGCCCCGGGCCCCCCCCAACTGGGGGCCCGGGCACCACGGTGAGGAGCCCGGGGTTAGGGGCCTCGGTCACCACGGTCAGGGGCCCCGGGCCCCTCCCACCGGGGGCCCGCTACCCGCGGTGAGGGACCCCGGTCCCCGCAGGGGGCCCCGGGCTGGGGGCCCCGGGTGATGGGGCCCCTGAACGGGGTGTTTTCAGCTCGTTCATAATCAACATTATTTTCTGATCAAGTCTCGTTCTGCACGACTGCTGGTTCTGGTTCTGGTTCTGGATCTGGTTCTGGATCTGGTGCTGGTGATGGTGCTGGTTCTGGTTCTGGATCTGGTGCTGGTGCTGGTGATGGTGCTGGTGCTGGTGCTGGTTCTGGACTCTGGTGCTGGTGCTGGTTCTGGATCTGGTGCTGGTGCTGGTTCTGGTGCTGGTTCTGGTTCTGGTGCTGGTTCTGGTTCTGGTCGTTGACCTGTGGTTCTGGTGCTGGTCATTGACCTGTGGTTCTGGTTCTGGTTCTAGTCGTTGACCTGTGGTTCTGGTTCTGGTTGTTGACCTGTGGTTCTGGTGCTGGTCGTTGACCTGTGGATCTGGTTCTGGTTGTTGACCTGTGGTTCTGGTGCTGGTCGTTGACCTGTGGATCTGTTCTGGTTGTTGACCTGTGGTTCTGGTTCTGGTGCTGGTCGTTGACCTGTGGTTCTGGTTGTTGACCTGTGGTTCTGGTTCTGGTGCTGGTCGTTGACCTGTGGATCTGGTGCTGGTTGTTGACCTGTGGTTCTGGTTCTGGTTCTGGTTTTGGCCTGTGGTTCTGGTTCTGGTCTTGGCCTGTGTACACGTGGGGGTGGTCTAATTAAATTCAGGGATCAGGTTTGGCGCCGGCGGCCTCAGGAGCTTCGGTCGGGTCGGCGGTGAACTGGGCCTAAAGCCCAAAACATGAAGCCTGAGTTCGTGACCCGGTTCTTCTATAATGTCATAGGTGGGTCCAGAGGGGGGGGTCAGTGACCCCTGCTCAGGTTAAGCTGCTGCCCTGATCTGTTGTTTCAAACATCCACACAACCCGAGGGCCCGGGGGTCTGGGGCCCTCGGGTCTGGGGCCCTGAGGGCTGGGCCCGGGGGTCTGGGGCCCTCGGGTCTAGGGTCCTGAGGGCTGGGGTCCTGAGGGCTGGGCCTGGGGTCTGGGGCCCTCGGGTCTGGGGCCCTGAGGGCTGGGCCCGGGGGTCTGGGGCCCTCGGGTCTAGGGTCCTGAGGGCTGGGGCCCTCGGGTCTGGGGCCCTGAGGGCTGGGCCCGGGGGTCTGGGGCCCTCGGGTCTAGGGTCCTGAGGGCTGGGCCTGGGGGTCTGGGGCCCTCGGGTCTAGGGTCCTGAGGGCTGGGGTCCTGAGGGCTGGGGTCCTGAGGGCTGGGCCTGGGGGTCTGGGGCCCTCTGGTCTGGGGCCCTGAGGGCTGGGCCCGGGGGTCTGGGGCCCTCGGGTCTAGGGTCCTGAGGGCTGGGGTCCTGAGGGCTGGGCCTGGGGGTCTGGGGCCCTCTGGTCTGGGGTCCTGAGGGCTGGGGCCCGGGGGTCTGGGGCCCTGAGGGCTGGACCCGGGGGTCTGGGGTCCGGGGCCTTGGGGCTGCGTCTGGGGTCCGGGACCTTGGGGCTTGAGGTCTGGGGGCCTGGGTCCTGGGGCCTCAGGCCTGAGGTCCTGGGGCACGGGACCTCGGGCTTGAGGTCTGGGGTCCTGAGGTCTGGGGTCTGAGGTCCTGGGGCCCGGGACCTTGGGCTTGAGGTCTGGGGGTCTGAGGTCCTGGGGCCTTGGGGCTGAGGCCTGGGGCCCAGGTCCTGGGGCCTTGGGGCCCGGGTCCCAGGGCTGCTGGTGGAGGTTGAAGGGGGGCGGGGCTCGCTGGGGGTTCCAGCGTTAACGTCCATCAGCACGACGTCCCCCGAGAGGCGCTCAACGCCGTTGCACTCGCCCCCGTCGGGGCCCAGCTCCACCCGTCGGGGCCCAGCTCCACCCGTCGGGGCGGTCGAGGCCCGGAGCCGAGCGTCCGCCGGGCGTGTCGTGTATCGCGGACGGAAGGCCGTCGGGCTCGGGCGCGGCGCGGGCCGAGGGGTCAAAGGTCACGGGGGTTATTCCAGAGTCCCTCTGACCGTCCTCGTCCCTCTGACCGTCCTCGTCCCTCTGACCCGTCCGTCTGACCGTCCTCGTCCCTCTGACCGTCCTCGTCCCTCTGACCGTCCTCGTCCCTCTGACCCGTCCGTCTGACCGTCCTCGTCCCTCTGACCGTCCTCGTCCCTCTGACCGTCCTCGTCCCTCTGACCCGTCCGTCTGACCGTCCTCGTCCCTCTGACCGTCCTCGTCCGTCTGACCCGTCCTCGTCCCTCGACCCGTCCTCGTCCCTCTGACCCGCCCTCGTCCCTCTGACCCGCCCTCGTCCCTCTGACCGTCCTCGTCCATCTCGTCCCTCTGACCCGTCCTCGTCCCTCTGACCCGTCCCTCTGACCCGTCCTCGTCCCTCTGACCCGTCCTCGTCCCTCTGACCCGCCCTCGTCCCTCTGACCCGTCCCTCTGACGGGTCCTCGTCCCTCTGACCCGTTCCTCGTCCCTCTGACCCGCCCTCGTCCCTCTGACCGTCCTCGTCCATCTCGTCCCTCTGACCCGTCCTCGTCCCTCGACCCGTCCTCGTCCCTCGACCCGTCCTCGTCCGTCTCGTCCCTCTGACCCGTCCTCGTCCCTCTGACCCGCCCTCGTCCCTCTGACCCGCCCTCGTCCCTCTGACCGTCCTCGTCCATCTCGTCCCTCTGACCCGTCCTCGTCCCTCTGACCCGTCCTCGTCCCTCGACCCGTCCTCGTCCATCTCGTCCCTCTGACCCGTCCTCGTCCCTCTGACCGTCCTCGTCCCTCGACCCGTCCTCGTCCGTCTCGTCCCTCTGACCCGCCCTCGTCCCTCTGACCGTCCTCGTCCATCTCGGCCCTCTGACCCGTCCTCGTCCCTCTGACCGTCTTCGTCCATCTCGTCCCTCTGACCGTCCTCGTCCATCTCGTCCCTCTGACCCGTCCTCGTCCCTCTGACCGTCCTCGTCCCTCTGACCGTCCTCGTCCATCTCGTCCCTCTGACCCGTCCTCGTCCCCTCTGACCGCCTCGTCCCTCTGACCGCCCTCGCCCATCTCGTCCCTCTGACCCGTCCCTCGTCCCTCTGACCGTCCTCGTCCCTCTGACCGTCCTCGTCCATCTCGTCCCTCTGACCCGCCCTCGTCCCTCTGACCGTCCTCGTCCCTCTGACCGCCCTCGCCCATCTCGTCCCTCTGACCCGTCCTCGTCCCTCTGACCCGTCCTCGTCCATCTCGTCCCTCTGACCCGTCCTCGTCCCTCTGACCGTCCTCGTCCCTCTGACCGTCCTCGTCCCTCGACCCGTCCTCGTCCGTCTCGTCCCTCTGACCCGCCCTCGTCCCTCTGACCGTCCCTCGTCCATCTCGCCCTCTGACCCGTCCTCGTCCCTCTGACCCGTCCTCGTCCCTCGACCCGTCCTCGTCCGTCTCGCCCTCTGACCCGCCTCGCCCTCTGACCCGTCCTCCCCTCTGACCGCTTCGTCCATCTGCCCTCTGACCGCCCTCGCCCATCTCGTCCCTCTGACCCGTCCTCGTCCCTCTGACCGTCCTCGTCCCTCTGACCGTCCTCGTCCATCTCGTCCCTCTGACCCGTCCTCGTCCCTCTGACCGTCCTCGTCCCTCTGACCGTCCTCGTCCATCTCGTCCCTCTGACCCGTCCTCGTCCCTCTGACCCGTCCTCGTCCCTCGACCCGCCCTCGTCCGTCTCGTCCCTCTGACCCGCCCTCGTCCCTCTGACCGTCCTCGTCCATCTCGTCCCTCTGACCCGCCCTCGTCCCTCTGACCCGTCCTCGTCCCTCGACCCGTCCTCGTCCGTCTCGTCCCTCTGACCCTACCTCGTCCCTCTGACCCGTCCTCGTCCCTCTGACCGTCTTCGTCCATCTCGTCCCTCTGACCCGTCCTCGTCCCTCTGACCCGTCCTCGTCCCTCTGACCGTCTTCGTCCATCTCGCCCTCTGACCGTCCTCGCCCATCTCGCCCTCTGACCCGCCCTCGCCCCTCTGACCGTCCTCGTCCCTCTGACCGCCCTCGTCCATCTCGCCCTCTGACCCGCCCTCGCCCTCTGACCGCCCTCGTCCCTCTGACCGCCCTCGCCCATCTCGTCCCTCTGACCCGTCCTCGTCCCTCTGACCGTCCTCGTCCCTCGACCCGTCCTCGTCCATCTCGTCCCTCTGACCCGTCCTCGTCCGTCTCGTCCCTCTGACCCGTCCTCGTCCCTCTGACCGTCTTCGTCCATCTCGTCCCTCTGACCGTCCTCGTCCATCTCGTCCCTCTGACCCGTCCTCGTCCCTCTGACCGTCCTCGTCCCTCTGACCGTCCTCGTCCATCTCGTCCCTCGACCCGTCCTCGTCCCTCTGACCCGCCTTCGTCCGTCTGACCGTCCTCGTCCGTCTGACCGTCCTCGTCCGTCTGACCCGTCCTCGTCCGTCTGACCCGTCCTCGTCCCTCTGACCGTCCTCGTCCGTCTGACCCGTCCTCGTCCCTCTGACCCGTCCTCGTCCGTCTCGTCCCTCTGACCCGTCCTCGTCCCTCTGACCGTCCTCGTCCGTCTGACCGTCCTCGTCCGTCTGACCGTCCTCCGTCTTCACAGGAACTTGAGGAGATCCGTAAATCTGGAATGAAAAACTTCAGAAACATTCAAGTTGAGGAATCGAACCTGTTGTCATGGCAAGGGCTGATCGTCCCTGTAAGTGTCCCTGGGGGGGGTCCCTCCGCCCCCCCCCCCCCTCACCGCTGTGCTCTGCTCCCCCCCCAGGACAACCCTCCTTATGACAAAGGTGCGTTCAGAATCGAGATCCTCTTCCCCACCGAGTACCCGTTCAAGCCCCCCAAGATCACCTTCAAGACAAAGATCTACCACCCCAACATCGACGAGAAGGGCCAGGTATGTCTGCCCGTCATCAGCGCCGAGAACTGGAAGCCCGCCACCAAGACTGACCAAGGTGGGTTCGCCGCCGCCGCCGCCGCGCTCCTCCCCGGGCCCCGCGGGGGTGTCCTGACGGCGTGTGTCTGTGTCCGCAGTGATTCAGTCGCTCATCGCGCTGGTGAACGACCCCCAGCCCGAGCACCCCCTGAGGGCAGACCTCGCCGAGGAGTACTCAAAAGACCGTAAAAAGTTCTTGAAGAACGCCGAAGAGTTTACAAAGAAACATGGCGAGAAGCGGCCGATGGACTGAGCGCCCGACCACGTCACCCGCCACCCCCCGTCTCACTCGCCCGATCAAACGTCAATGTCTCCGTCACCCCTACTGCCCCCCCCACGCTCAGTCTCCTCGCTCACCCCCTCCCCCCCCCACCCACACGCGTCCTCCCTGCACACGGCAGGTGGAGGGCAGCGTCCTTTTGCATCCAGGACTCTCTGAGAACCAGACAGCCCCCCCCACCAGCCCCCCCAGCCCCCCCCCACCCCCAGCCCCCCCCCTAATGCTGAAAGCGAAGCGCTCTGGAACTGTCCACATGAAGACTTAGATGCAAATACTCCGTAACGTTAACTCTTCTGTATCAGTCACTCGTGTTGAATAGCTCTGTTCCCTAGATTTGTTTTTCTGAAGTATTTAATTTTTGCAGAGCAGGAAATGGTTTGATTTGTTTTTTTCATCCTCTCTTCCATCATCATCATCATCATCAGTGATCTTTTACTCTAATAAAAGCGTGTGGAAGAAGCCGTAGCTAGGCCCTGTAGGTGTGTGCTCACTGAGATACCCCCCCCTTTCCTAACCACCCAATATAAACGACGCGCACTCTTGTTTCTGCTGAACCTAATTGGGACAGTTGTAGAGTGAAACCGGTGCAAACGCTTCTGTTTCCACATCCTCGATTCAGGTCTTAGACAGGTAAAAGACAAACGCCCCCCCCCATGTTCTCGGTCCCCTTCAGGATGAGCTCAAGTCCAGATTCTGTGGCTTCGGTGGGGACCTGCGCGTGACGGGCTCTCCCCCGCACGACTTCAGCGATCAGGCGCTCCAGTCGCACGCCGCCTCCGCTCGCCGACGTAAGAGTCACCTGAACACCTGGGGGGGGTGGGGGGTGGGGGGGGTACACTCCAGACGGAGGCTCGGCTCCCAGGAGGTGAGACAGAAGCTGCAGGGACGTCAGGACGTGGAAAAGGGACTTTGAGGCCACCCACCATGTAACAACTGTCTGATCTGCTCCCGGTGTTGTTTCATAATAAACATTGCTGGCCGTTTGGCTTCACTGTAGTCTGTTGGTCACATGACTGCCTTTCTCTGCCCCCTCCCACCCCGGGGTGGGGGGGGGGCAGCTTCACGACTTTAACACAGGTTCAGCCCCGTCACACACCAGTGTCAGATGTGAGGACCTTCTTACCCCGCAGCAGCTGCCCCCCCCCAGAGACATCCTTTACCAGGCTGAAACCCCTGCTAGACCCCCGGCTGGCTGGGGGGGGGGGCTGCGGACCCCCACAAACGGAGGGGTCAGAGGAGGAGAGGCACACACACGGAGCAGTTCTGCTTTATTTCTAGAAGTTCTGTTACAGTCAAGAGTCTCCAAAACCCTGAGCCTGACCCCCAACACCGGGGGGGTCCTCCTGCTGGTGGGTGCTTCCTTCACCACAGGAGTTTAAGAACAGGACAATTAAATACGACATGAGCGAGTGCAGTGTTGATGTGCAGTAAAAGTACACAGGGAAGGGCCGGACTCGCTGCAGGTGAGAATGTAATGGAGTATTCTGCTGGTGTACTTGTAGTGTGTAGGGCGAGTGTTCAAGTGTCATCGGAGGGTGAACCACTGAGGACTGTGCTTCTATCAGTCCCATGGAACATCTGTCCACATCTGTTTGGCTTCTTCGGTGCCTCGAGGTGTCCCGGGGGGGCTGTCAGTGTCTCCACTACAGGTGTGAACGGGTCCACACCCCCAGGACACACGAGACACCAGGACGTCCCGTTGAGACACCAGGACGTCCAGGTCGGGGCTGGAACCTCTCACCTTCACCTGCAACGAGCCCAGGGCCTCCCCAGATGGACCCCTAATCCTGCCCTCTGATTGGCTGACACCTCTGTGCCCGGAGGAGCAGGTGCGTTCCCAAAAAAATAAAGATCTAATGGTGATCGATCAATCACTGAGCTAAAAAAATCAACCTTTAAAATCCCTCAGCTATAAAAATAGACTTCCTGGTTTGGTTACGTTGGCGTCGACCTCACGTCTCGATCACGCGTTTTCGGTCCTCGGCGTCGAGAGCCCGGAGGTCGTTGAAGGAGCAGAGCTGCACGCCCTGCTGCCGGTAGAGCGCCAGCACCGACGGCTGCGTCAGCACGCTCAGCTCGTGGCGCCGCTCCTCCGACTGCGAGAAGTCGTCCGGCCCCTCCCCGCAGCCGCCCTCCTGGGGGAGGCTGGGGTGTCCCGGGTGAACCATGAGCTCCGCCGTGACCACCGCCCGGCCGGGGGCGGGGCCCGGCGGGGCAGCGGCGGCGGCGAGGCTGAGCGCCCGCTGCAGGCTGGAGGGGGACATGTTCTGGCCCATGGTGGTCAGGCCCAGGTACGCGTCTGGCCACCTGGGGACAGGTGCAGGGGTCAGGTCTCAGGCTACGGCGGCGGCTGACCCCAGATCAGACGCAGGTGCGTCCGACTGGGACAGGGGGAGGCGGTCGGGCGCACCTGATGCCGTGTCGTGTGAACACGGGGATGGAGTCCAGGGCGTCCTTCTCCACGCGCGTGTAGAAGTCCCGCAGGTGCGTCGGCAGCCACGAGCAGCTGTGCAACCCCGTTTCCACGGGAACGCGCGTGTAGGGAATCCCGAAGTCGGACAGGACCTTGGCGAACACCTCACGGACCTCTGCAACGACGAGCACAGGTGGCCACGCCCTCAGGCCCGCTCGCACCGGGCAGGACCGATGGGGCGTTCGAGGGACCAAAGTACAGTAGGAAACAACAGCGTTTATGGGTTTACAGCAGAGGCCCGCGGGGGGGGGTACCTGGCAGGACGTGGACATGCTGGTGTCCATCCATGTGGTGGGGCAGGTGACCTGTGAGCTCCTGGAACAGCTTCACCTGGGCCCTCAGCTCCAGCTCCACCTGAGACGGCCCACAGGTACACTCAGTACACCCGGAGGGAGGCCCCCCGCAGACCCCCCAACAGACCCCCCAACAGACCCCCATCAGCTGACCCCCCCAACAGACCCCCATCAGCTGACCCCCCAACAGACCCCCCAACAGACCCCCATCAGCTGACCCCCCCAACAGACCCCCATCAGCTGACCCCCCCAACAGACCCCCCAACAGACCCCCATCAGCTGACCCCAACAGACCCCCATCAGCTGACCCCCAACAGACCCCCATCAGCTGACCCCCCAACAGGCCCCCATCAGCTGACCCCCCAACAGACCCCCATCAGCTGACCCCCCAACAGACTCCCCCAACAGACCCCCATCAGCTGACCCCAACAGACCCCCATCAGCTGACCCCCCCAACAGACCCCCCAACAGACCCCCAACAGCTGACCCCCCCAACAGACCCCCATCAGCTGACCCCCCCAACAGACCCCTATCACTTGACCCCCTCCCCCCCAACAGCCCCCAGAGGGAGTGCTGCCCCCCCCCCCATGCCTTGTGTGTGTGTGTGCTCCTCTCCTCTTTCTGACCCCCCTCTTTCTGACCCCCGAAACTTCCACCAACTGTTTTGACTGGGCCTTATGCTGCGTTCCATTCATACCCGGAGGTCAGGAAGCCCCCCCCAGTCTTCCAAAGATGCCCCCCCCAGGAGCTCCAGTAATAATCCCTTTATTAACAGGGGGAATACCCACGTCAATAGTCCTGGCTGTATTTCTGACTCCGTAATCCTCCGGGCTGATCGCCTCATCCCTTTAATGTGTCACGTTGGGGGGGGGCAGGGGGGGGGGGGGGGGTGATGCTCCTCTGGTGTTCCAGATTATCGTCGTCAAGGCCGTACACCGGCGTGGTGTGGGGGTAGCTGTGTTGTCATGACAGCGGCGTGGGGGGGTCGTACCTGGCCCAGGCTCAGCTGCCCCCCCTCCAGGGCCCGGCGGAAGCCCTTCTTCCCGCGGAAGAAGCCGCGAGGGTCGGTCAGCGTGGACGCCTGTTGGCGGCAGACGGGCGTCCCCTCCGAGAGGTTGGCATGGAGACCGACGGGGAGGCCGTGCCTGGCGAGACACACCGTCACTCGCCCGCCCCGGCATCAAGGCGCCTCACCTGTGGGGGGGGCGGGGCTACCTGTGGGCCAGGTCGGCCGCCTCCTTGCTGGCGGAGGCGTTGACCAGCAGCGAGGCGCTGGTCACCCCCCCGGCCTGGAAGCACTCCACGATGCCCCGGTTCCTCCGCGGGCAGTAGCCGAAGTCGTCGCCCGTCACCACCAGCATCATCCTGGGCCGCGGCATGGCGGCGCCCTCCTGCAATCACCGATCAATCACCGATCAATCACTGATCAGTCACCGATCAATCACCGATCAATCACCGATCAATCACTGATCAGTCACCGATCAATCACCGATCAATCACTGATCAATCACTGATCAGTCACAGATCAATCACTGATCAGTCGCCGATCAATCACTGATCAGTCGCCGATCAATCACTGATCAATCGCTGATCAATCACTGATCAATCACAGATCTCTCTCCCAGGACTGTGACTCCAGCTCCGTCCTGTCCTGAGGTTACGCAACCTCTGATAAATCAATAACAAAGTCAGCTGAGGTGTCCCGAGTGGGAGGAGCCAAGCTGGCCCCGCCCCCAGCCGTGACATCACCCCTGGAGCTACGGGAAACCGGAGATCAAATTAACCTGCAGGTTCAGAGAAGAGGGCGGGGCCTCTGCTCAGGTTCAGAGAAGAGGGCGGGGCCTCTGCTCAGGTTCAGAGAAGAGGGCGGGGCCTGCTCCTGGCCCACAGGTGTACATCACGTGCCCCACCGGGAGGAGGCGGACACACCCCAAAGACACACAGGTGATTCTCCCTCCACGAACCAGGATGTAAACACACGAGGCTGACGAGGGTTAATGTTTTATTGAGAGTCAACACCACACACACCCGGACAACACACACACACACACACCCGAACAACACACACACACACACACACACACCCGAACAACACACACACACACACCCGGACAACACACACACACACACAACCCCCAACACACACACACACCCGAACAACACACACACACACACCCGAACAACACACACACACACACACACACACACACACACACACCTGAACAACACACACACACACACACACACACACACCCGAACAACACACACACACACACACAACCCCCAACACACACACACACCCGAACAACACACACACACACACACACACACCCGAACAACACACACACACACACAACCCCCAACACACACACACACCCGAACAACACACACACACACACAACCCCAACACACACACACACCCGAACAACACACACACACACACAACCCCCAACACACACACACACCCGGACAACACACACACACACACACACACAACCCCCAACACACACACACACCCGAACAACACACACACACACACACACACAACCCCCAACACACACACACACCCGAACAACACACACACACACACACACCCGAACAACACACAACCCCCAACACACACACACTCTCTCACTCCTCACTCTCTCTCACTCACTCCTCACACTCACTCACTCCTCACTCACACACACACACACTCTTCACTCTCTCTCACGAACACACACTCATGACGTCACCGCCTGTCCAGCTGTCATCGTCTCGTGGTCTCCGGTAGCTCCACACACCCCCACACAGTCCAGGACGTGAACCGCGGCTCTGTCACCCAGACACACACGCGACGCCCCCCCCCGTATCCCCCCGCGTTGCCATGGCGACGAACAGGTGGGTGAAGGACAGGTGAGGAAGGTCGTTCTTACCCGGAGAGTCTCGGCCGACCGGAGGAACCGGGGACAGCCCTGCACCTCCCCGGCCCGGCGCGGCCCACAGCGCCGCCCCCCGGCGGGGAGGGGAACCGCACCCCGCGTAACCGCGCACACGCACGCGCACGGTCCCGGAGCGGCAGAGGGTCAAAAGACGCCTGGCGACGTTAGACGTTTGGGGCCGTGACGTCAGAAGTTTGGAGCCGTGACGCCAGACGTTTGGAGCCGTGACGCCAGATGTTTGGCAGATGTTTGTCAGATGTTTGTCAGATGTTTGGCAGATGTTTGGAGCCGTGACGCCAGATGTTTAGGGCCGTGACGCCAGATGTTTGGAGCCGTGACGCCAGATGTTTGCCAGATGTTTGGCAGATGTTTGGCAGATGTTTGGCAGATGTTTGGAGCCGTGACGCCAGATGTTTGGAGCCGTGACGCCAGATGTTTAGGGCCGTGACGCCAGATGTTTGCCAGATGTTTGTCAGATGTTGATCAGAAGTTCAGGGGCCGTGACGCCAGATGTTTAGGTCCGTGACACCAGATGTTTAGGGCCGTGACGCCAGATGTTTAGGGCCGTGACGCCAGATGTTTGGAGCCGTGACGCCAGATGTTTAGGGCCGTGACGCCAGATGTTTAGGGCCGTGACGCCAGATGTTTGGAGCCGTGACGCCAGATGTTTGGAGCCGTGATGCCAGATGTTTGTCAGATGTTGATCAGAAGTTCTGGGGCCGTGACGCCAGATGTTTAGGGCCGTGACGCCAGATGTTTGGAGCCGTGACGCCAGATGTTTGTCAGATGTTGATCAGAAGTTCTGGGGCCGTGACGCCAGATGTTTGGGGCCGTGACGCCAGATGTTTGGAGCCGTGACGCCAGATGTTTGGAGCCGTGACGCCAGATGTTTGGAGCCGTGATGCCAGATGTTTGTCAGATGTTGATCAGAAGTTCTGGGGCCGTGACGCCAGATGTTTAGGGCCGTGACGCCAGATGTTTGGGGCCGTGACGCCAGATGTTTGGAGCCGTGACGCCAGATGTTTGGAGCCGTGACGCCAGATGTTTGTCAGATGTTGATCAGAAGTTCTGGGGCCGTGACGCCAGATGTTTGGGGCCGTGACGCCAGATGTTTGGAGCCGTGACGCCAGATGTTTGGAGCCGTGACGCCAGATGTTTGTCAGATGTTGATCAGAAGTTCTGGGGCCGTGACGCCAGATGTTTGGGGCCGTGACGCCAGATGTTTGGAGCCGTGACGCCAGATGTTTGGAGCCGTGACGCCAGATGTTTGTCAGATGTTGATCAGAAGTTCTGGGGCCGTGACGCCAGATGTTTAGGTCCGTGACACCAGATGTTTAGGGCCGTGACGCCAGATGTTTGGAGCCGTGACGCCAGATGTTTGCCAGATGTTTGCCAGATGTTTGCCAGATGTTGATCAGAAGTTCTGGGGCCGTGACGTCAGAAGTTTGGAGCCGTGACGCCAGATGTTTAGGGCCGTGACGCCAGATGTTTGGAGCCGTGACGCCAGATGTTTGCCAGATGTTTGCCAGATGTTGATCAGAAGTTCTGGGGCCGTGATGTCAGAAGTCCCCCCCGCCCCGCCCCGCCCCGCCCTCGGGCCCGTGACGTCACAGCCATCCCGTGCAGCGGTGGCGCGCCACGACGAAGTCCTTCCAGATGTGCAGCAGCTCCGCGGGCGTGAAGCGGTTGACGAGCACGCGCCTGTCGAAGGCGCACGCGTCGTAGGGCAGGCGCCGCACCTCGAACAGGTCCCGGTAGGGCAGCAGCGTGCGCGCGTACGCGGGGCGCACGCGCAGCTCGCGCAGGCACAGCCCCACGAACACGTCCTCCAGCGGCACCGCGCGCACGCGCCGCGCCGCGCGCACGATGCGGGGGGCCAGGTCGGCCGAGAAGACGTAGCCGGCCCCGGACAGGTAGGGCGGGAAGGCCGCGGCGGGGTAGCGGCGCCGCGACACGGACCAGCGGCTGGAGGGGTCGCGCCGCGGGGCGCCGTCGCGGATGAGCGAGCCCGTGATGAAGGCGCGGCGCGGCGCGCGGCGCAGCTGGAGCAGCAGCTGGAAGACGTTGACGAAGACGTCGGCGTCCGCCTTCATGGCGAAGGCGGCGCGCGGGCAGGCCTCGGACAGCCAGCGCAGCATCAGCAGCGTCTTCAGGGTCAGGTTCCCGTAGCTGTCCCGGAAGTCCAGCTGCACCAGGTCCGCGTGCGCGCGGCTCTCCGCCTCCAGGGGCCCCCGGGGGCCCCCCTCCGACTCCCCCAGGAAGAAGAGCGTGAGGCGGTCCTCGGCCGGGGCCCCCCAGGTCCTGCGCACCGCCTCCCGGGCCTCCCTGTTCCCGGGGGCCACGGGCACCAGCAGGACCAGGAAGGGGGTCCGGGCCCTGCACGCGTCGGGCTGGTTCAGCAGGTAGCGGTAGGCCTCCGGGGCCAGGCGCTCCTCGTCGGGGGGGGGCCCCTCCTGGGGCCCGGGCTCGGACCACAGCCCCTGCAGGGCCAGCAGCAGCGCGGCCGCGGCGGCCGCCGCCTTCAGCAGCCTCCGGCGCATCTCTCGGGACCCGCAGCTCCGCGGCCAAGGGTCCGTTTGCGGAAGCGGCGGGCCGGTGGGCGGGGGCCAGGCGGGGTGTGGCCCCTGTGGGGGGGCCGCTGGGCGGGGGCCGCTGATTCTGGAGGACAAGACCTCATAAAGGCGTCATTCTACCAAATATCTGAAGTTTATGTCAACGAAAAGAGCTTAAACCCAGACCTTAAAGTGTATATGTATGCTTTTATTCTGTTAGATTTCACATATATGTAGTTTTATTCTTTCAGATTTCATATATATTTAGTTTTATTCTTTCAGATTTCATATATATGTCGTTTTATTCTTTCAGATTTCATATATATTTAGTTTTATTCTTTCAGATTTCATATATATGTCGTTTTATTCTTTCAGATTTCATATATAATCAGTTTTATTCTTTCAGATTTCATATATGTATGCTTTTATTCTTTCAGATTTCACATATATGTAGTTTTATTCTTTCAGATTTCACATATATTTAGTTTTATTCTTTCAGATTTCACATATATTTAGTTTTATTCTTTCAGATTTCATATATATTTAGTTTTATTCTTTCAGATTTCATATATATTTAGTTTTATTCTTTCAGATTTCACATATATTTAGTTTTATTCTTTCAGATTTCATATATATGTATGCTTTTATTCTGTTAGATTTCACATATATGTAGTTTTATTCTTTCAGATTTCATATATAATCAGTTTTATTCTTTCAGATTTCACATATATGTAGTTTTATTCTTTCAGATTTCATATATATGTATGCTTTTATTTTTTCAGATTTCATATATATTTAGTTTTATTCTTTCAGATTTCATATATGTATGCTTTTATTCTTTCAGATTTCATATATATGTCGTTTTATTCTTTCAGATTTCATATATATGTAGTTTTATTCTTTCAGATTTCATATATATGTCGTTTTATTCTTTCAGATTTCATATATATTTAGTTTTATTCTTTCAGATTTCATATATAATCAGTTTTATTCTTTCAGATTTCATATATGTATGCTTTTATTCTTTCAGATTTCACATATATTTAGTTTTATTCTTTTAGATTTCATATATATGTAGTTTTATACTTTCAGATTTCATATATATTTAGTTTTATTCTTTCAGATTTCATATATAATCAGTTTTATTCTTTCAGATTTCATATATGTATGCTTTTATTCTTTCAGATTTCACATATATTTAGTTTTATTCTTTCAGATTTCATATATATGTAGTTTTATTCTTTCAGATTTCATATATATTTAGTTTTATTCTTTTAGATTTCATATATATGTAGTTTTATACTTTTAGATTTCATATAGATTTGGTTTTATTCTTTCAGATTTCATATATATGTATGCTTTTATTCTTTCAGATTTCATATATATGTCGTTTTATTCTTTCAGATTTCATATATATA
The DNA here is from genome assembly GCA_911728415.1 of Lagocephalus sceleratus. Taxonomy (NCBI): domain Eukaryota; kingdom Metazoa; phylum Chordata; class Actinopteri; order Tetraodontiformes; family Tetraodontidae; genus Lagocephalus; species Lagocephalus sceleratus. Next base: position 5,492,581 of record CAJVRN010000240.1, read on the forward strand.
TAGTTTCATTCTTTCAGATTTCATATATATGTAGTTTTATTCTTTCAGATTTCATATATATGTATGCTTTTATTCTTTCAGATTTCATATATATGTATGCTTTTATTTTTTCAGATTGCATATATATGTATGCTTTTATTCTTTCAGATTTCATATATATTTAGTTTTATTCTTTCAGATTTCATATATATGTAGTTTTATTCTTTCAGATTTCATATATATTTAGTTTTATTCTGTTAGATTTCATATATATAGTTTTATTCTTTCAGATTTCATATATATTTAGTTTTATTCTTTCAGATTTCATATATAATCAGTTTTATTCTTTCAGATTTCATATATATTTAGTTTTATTCTTTCAGATTTCATATATATTTAGTTTTATTCTTTTAGATTTCATATATATGTAGTTTTATACTTTTAGATTTCATATAGATTTGGTTTTATTCTTTCAGATTTAATTTATATTTAGTTTTATTCTTTCAGATTTCATATATATTTAGTTTTATTCTTTCAGATTTAATATATATGTAGTTTTATTCTTTCAGATTTCATATATATTTAGTTTTATTCTTTTAGATTTCATATATATTTAGTTTTATTCTTTCAGATTTCATATATATTTAGTTTTATTCTTTTAGATTTCATATATATTTATTTTCATTCTTTTAGATTTCATATATATGTTGTTTTATTCTTTCAGAGTTCATATATATTTAGTTTTATTCTTTTAGATTTCATATATATGTAGTTTTATTCTTTTAGATTTCATATATATTTAATTTTATTCTTTCAGATTTAATATATATGGAGTTTTATTCTTTCAGATTTCATATATATGGAGTTTTATTCTTTCAGATTTCATATATATTTAGTTTTATTCTTTCAGATTTCATATATATTTAGTTTTATTCTTTCAGATTTCATATATATTTAGTTTTATTCTTTCAGATTTCATATATAATCAGTTTTATTCTTTCAGATTTCATATATATGTAGTTTTATTCTTTTAGATCCATCTATAATAACCTTTGATGTCCTGGTCTTTAATCTCAAGCGCTCAGGCACCGTACCTGACTCCAGGATCTACTTTGCTTTACACCTCTAATACATTTAAAATCAATCTGTGGATTATTTAATCCCCTTATCCCCCATCGTTAGTCCACCTTAAATAAAGGAGTTTGTACCACATCTTCATTTTAAACAACATATTTTATTGTAATACAGACAAACATCAGCTGTTCAGTCAGTTACAAACAACAAACAAAATTCCATATAAAATGTTCACAGTCCCTGTAGATGGTAAGTGGTTTAGTGTGTGTGTGTGTGTGCGTGTGTGTGTGCATGTGTGCGTGTGTGTGTGTGTCGGGGGCTGCGGGGGAGGATACACACTTACATTCTCTAGTTTTAGACTGTCCACTATCGTCTGAATATAACTATGGAGACCACGCTACATCAAATGGACTTCAGTTACAACATGCGTTTTCACGTTTTTCTTCAACGCCTCACGTGTGAAACACACTTTTCCTGTTCGACATAAACGCATCACACGATACGACAGGTCCTGCCTCGAGGAGCCGAGGACAGCGGCTCCGTCCCCCCCTCCCGGAGCGTCTCTGCGTCAACGCGGGCCGCCTCCTCCCAGAGGTGTGCAACATCTGGCCGCCTCAGAAACAGCTGATTAATGTTCGGTGTTACGAGTGAGCCGGGCTGTACAGGGGTTAGGGCGAGAGGGCGCCCGGTGGCGGGTGGGGGCCCGGGGCCGAGCAGGGGTCGGTCTGTCCACGCGGGGGGGGGTCCCAACACATTTTTGCCCAAGGGGAGCGGGCCTGGAGGGGCTGACGGGCTTGATCTCTTTGGCGCGTGGACACTTTGTGAGCATGCTGACTGTAACCCGGGACCTGGCTGCCCACCCCCGGACGGGGGCTCCGCTGTCGGGACAGGAAACGACCGAACGCCGCCGCAGGGGTCGACCCAGTCCGACCCTACCTTAGAACATCTTATTCACACCGCCGACTTCATCTCTGTAAATGTGCTCTAGTTCGGTAAGAACGTACAACTTAGCTATGGACGTTCACTCTAAACGATCTTCACTGGAAACATCATTTAAACACTAAAACACGTCCCTTGATCAAAAAGCTTCTCTCGTACGTCGTAAACCAACATCTCGCCTCCCGTCCGCCTTGTGCCACATATAACCAGCTACGACTTCACCATCATTCAACGTTTGGAGGTAGGAACTGGTGACTGAATGCAAACTGGAAAATGATCCGAATGTCGTGATGTGACACACGGCAAAAGCTCCAAATGTAGAGAACACAAAGCCTGTTTCAGACTTAAAGTCCTGCTCCGAGCAGCTGCAACGGCAGCAGCGCTCAAAGGTCATCAAGCCCACAAAACCAGGAATTCAGCCTCTGGCGCGGTGAACAAGCCTAAAGAGTTTAAATGTTGAAGGGGAAGGTACGCCTTTGCTGCTTTTGGTTGGGAAGAAGAAACCGGAGTAGAAAAGTGTGCTTGTTGAGGGTTTGTGCTTCAACTGTCAGGACCAACAATAACAACACCAGCGAGCGCGACGGCCTCACGACACGAACGCCCGGAGAACAGGAAGGAGTGGAAGGTTGATCCTGCCTGAAGGCGCTGATGCACCGCGCAGCTTCTTTGGGCAAAGAGCAAAGAACAGATGTTTCTGGATCAGTGAGAGAGGCCAAAACAGGGTTTTCCTGTCCCGACAGAGAGGTGACCCTACAAAGGTGACCTTACAGAGGTGACCCTACAGAGGTGACCCTACAGAGGAGACCCTACAGAGGAGACCCTACAGAGGTGGCCCTACAGAGGAGACCCTACAGAGGAGGTGACTCTACAGAGGAGGTGACCCTACAGAGGAGACCCTACAGAGGTGACCCTACAGAGGAGACCCTACAGAGGAGACCCTACAGAGGTGACCCTACAGAGGAGACCCTACAGAGGTGACCCTACAGAGGAGACCCTACAGAGGAGACCCTACAGAGGTGACCCTACAGAGGAGACCCTACAGAGGTGACCCTACAGAGGAGACCCTACAGAGGAGACCCTACAGAGGAGACCCTACAGAGGTGACCCTACAGAGGAGACCCTACAGAGGTGACCCTACAGAGGTGACCCTACAGAGGAGGTGACCCTACAGAGGTGACCCCACAGAGGAGACCCTACAGAGGAGGTGACCCTACAGAGGAGGTGACCCTACAGAGGTGACCCTACAGAGGTGAGCCTACAGAGGTGGTGACCCTACTGAGGAGGTGACCCTACAGAGGTGACCCTACAGAGGAGGTGACCCTACAGAGGTGACCCTACAGAGGTGACCCCACAGAGGAGACCCTACAGAGGTGACCCTACAGAGGAGGTGACCCTACAGAGGAGGTGACCCTACAGAGGTGACCCTACAGAGGAGGTGACCATACAGAGGTGACCCTACAGAAGTGACCCTACAGAGGTGACCCTACAGAGGTGACCCTACAGAGGAGGTGACCCTACAGAGGTGACCCTACAGAGGAGGTGACCCTACGGAGGTGACCCTACAGAGGAGACCCTACAGAGGTGACCCTACAGAGGAGGTGACCCTACAGAGGAGGGGACCCTACAGAGGAGGTGACCCTACAGAGGTGACCCTACAGAGGAGGTGACCCTACGGAGGTGACCCTACAGAGGTGACCCTACAGAGGAGACCCTACAGAGGTGACTCTACAGAGGAGGTGACCCTACAGAGGAGGTGACCCTACAGAGGTGACCCTACAGAGGAGGTGACCCTACGGAGGTGACCCTACAGAGGTGACCCTACAGAGGAGGTGACCCTACAGAGGTGACCCCTACAGAGGAGGTGACCCTACAGAGGAGGTGACCCTTCAGGGGTGACCCTACAGAGGAGGTGACCCTACAGAGGAGGTGACCCTACAGAGGTGACCCTACAGAGGAGACCCTACAGAGGTGACCCTACAGAGGAGGTGACCCTACAGAGGAGGTGACCCTACGGAGGTGACCCTACAGAGGAGGTGACCCTACAGAGGAGGTGACCCTACAGAGGTGACCCTACAGAGGTGACCCTACAGAGGAGACCCTACAGAGCAGACCCTACAGAGGTGACCCTACAGAGGAGGTGACCCTACAGAGGTGACCCTACAGAGGTGGTGACCCTACATAGGTGACCCTACAGAGGAGACCCTACAGAGGTGACCCTACAGAGGAGGTGACCCTACTGAGGTGACCCTACAGAGGAGGTGACCCTACAGAGGTGACCCTACAGAGGTGGTGACCCTACAAAGGTGACCCTACAGAGGAGGTGACCCTACAGAGGAGGTGACCCTACAGAGGAGACCCTACAGAGGGGACCCTACAGAGGTGACCCTACATAGGTGACCCTACAGAGGTGACCCTCCAGTAGGTCAGTGAGGTCACAGTGGAGGTATGCAGCCAGGTCACGCCCAGATTTCTGTCCAATGTTTAACATGCATATAAACTTCACACTGACGGCTGAGCTGTGGGGGGGGCAGTAAGGGGACACGTAAAGACGCATGAGTAAGAAATGTGTTGGCTGTTTTTTGCAAAGCTGCAGGCTCTTGGCAGTGACTTTGGGACGTGTGGATGTTGAGGTGGATTATTGAGTCCAGGCAGAGTTAACAGCAGCGCTGTTGTTGGGGGGCGGGGTGGGGTGGGGATGGGGGGGGGGCTGTCTAAGAGCGTTTCCGTCTTCCCTCCAGGTTCCTAAAGTTGGAGGGCCTCAGCTTCATCTCAGCAAACTCAATGGAGTGCTCGTGGCCTTTCCAGTGGAACCAGTTGATGCCCTGAGGAGGACAAACACCATGAGGGAAGCTGCAGGAGCTCCAAGCCATGACGACACGGATGATGGCGGCGTTACCCAGGCAAGGAGTAAAGGTGTACTTTTACCAA
>CAJVRN010000240.1:5502500-5507500 GCA_911728415.1 Lagocephalus sceleratus
GGTGGAGGGCCGGGGATGCATTGTGTCTATGAGGGCCTCACAAAGGCAGACGTACAAGTAGGGGTGTGTGTGTGTGTGTGTGTGTGTGTGCGATAACTCAGCAGTAATGATCAGACTTTACACACACACACACACACACACACACACACACACACACACACACACACACACACACACATCTTTGCATGGATCTCTCTTTTCCCGTAAACACACTGATGTGCCTGATTCAGGTTGACCTGCTGGTGAAGCTACGACACACAACAGGTGGGACCAGTCTGCCGTCCTCAGCTGGACTGGTCTTTTCCTGGTGTTCACCAGGTTCCTCGTGTCTCCACGAGGAGGTCCCTGTTGCAGCTGTGCGTGCTCCACGCTGGGCGTGGTCGACCCCGACAGGAGGAGCAGATGACCCTGAGCAGCAGGACGGAGGTGTGACCTCCAACCCTGAGGCCCAACCAGGCACCCTGGGGACCGCTGGCGTGTCCACCTCCACCAGATCCAGGTCTGGAGGAGCCCCCCCCCAGAGACCACCCACGGTGTCCTCAGGAGCGTGTCCACTGGGTGGTCCACCCCCCCAAAGGTGCCCGCCCGAGCCCCCCCCGAAGGACCCCGAGGCTGACATCTGAAAAGCTGCTCCGACCTTCTGAGCTCCAGACGCGGCGTTCAGGACCTGCTCAGGTGGACATGCTGAGAGTCGGGAGAGGAGGCGAAGAGGCGGAGCGAGCGGAGGCGGAGGCGAGCGCTCAGGTGGGGAGCTCCTCCCACTTTACCTGTCCTGACCCCTCCCCGCACAGACTTGGTGCTCCGCCCAGCGCTCAGGCCGAACATTTCGATCCTGTACTCCGTGTCCTCGGCGAGGTTTTCCACGGCCACGCTTCGCCGCTCGCCCCCCAGCACCAGCTCCCTGGGGTGGCCGGGGTCGTGGGCCGGGCTGACCATGATCACGAAGGTGTCCAGCGCGTCCTCGTCGGCCGTCCACGCCAGCACGAAGCTCTGGGGGGTGACGTGGGAGACCAGGAGGGCCTGGACCTCCGGCTCCGCCTCTGGGCGACAGGGGACAGTTTAGGAGGCTCCTCGGGTCACGAGGAGATGCAGAATCAGAGGAGAGAGGTTGAGTCCAGAGGAGGAAGACGTTGGGGACGGGGGGGGCCGGGGGGTACTCCTATATGTGTCCTATAGGCCCCAGAGTGGGCGTGAGGCCTCAGGGGGCCGCATCCCCCATTAGGACGTAGAGAGAGCAGGAAGGAAGGAAGGAGGCCCGGGCGAAGGTCTCTCCTCCTCCTCCGAGGAGCTGAGGCCAATTAGGAGTGAAAACACCTCCAGCGGCGGGAGAGGAACGCGTGGAACGGCCTGCTGATGGAGGCTGCTCCGAGGAGCGGCTCGGCGAGGCGAGGCTGGCGGCCGCCGCTCATTAGAGGAGCTCCGCTGGGGGGGCTGTGGACTGGGCTGAACCTGCGCCCGTCTTCTCGGGGACCTCCCCCCCGACGGAGGAGGACCCAGGCAGCGCAGAGCTGTCACTTGTTATTAACCGCGGAGGCCCTCCGCCCAGCCGCATCCATCAGCTAACGTGTTCTCACCCACGATCGATCCTGCCCCCCCCCCCACGAGCCCCCCCGAGACCTGGAGGAACCAATTTACACAAACAGGAGGGCCGTTAATGGAGGCTCCCGCTGGCTCACCTGCTGGAGGAATACACCCCCAAGTTAGGACAACTTGTGCAGACGTTAATTAAAGACCGAAAAGACTCACTCCAGGCTTAATCCCCCCCGACCCCCCCCCATAATATCGTTAAATGAGTAGACACTGGTCTTCACGGCTTGTTTGGGTCTTTCTTGGACGAAGCGGTTCAAGTGAAAAATGTTGAGCTGGTTTCTGCGGCGTCATTAGCATGCAGACGGCGCCCACGCCGGAGCTCACGCCCCATTATGCGTGGCCCGAGGAGCCCTGGCAGCGCCCAGGCCCGGAGAATGGAGGGAGCCCATACTGGGAGAACTGGGGCTGCATACAGACGAGGAGCCCCGCACCAATGGCAACAGCAGCTCCCTCTCCTATCTGCCCCGTCCTTCTATCTGCCCCGTCCTTCTATCTGCCCCGTCCTTCTATCTACCCCGTCCTTCTATCTGCCCCCGTCCTTCTATCTGCCCCCCCGTCCTTCTTCTATCTGCCCCCCGTCCTTCTATCTGCCCCGTCCTTCTATCTGCCCCGTCCTTCTATCTGCCCCCCGTCCTTCTATCTGCCCCCCCGTCCTTCTTCTATCTACCCCGTCCTTCTTCTATCTGCCCCCCGTCCTTCTATCTGCCCCGTCCTTCTATCTGCCCCGTCCTTCTATCTGCCCCGTCCTTCTATCTGCCCCCGTCCTTCTATCTGCCCCGTCCTTCTTCTATCTACCCCGTCCTTCTATCTGCCCCGTCCTTCTATCTGCCCCGTCCTTCTTCTATCTACCCCGTCCTTCTATCTGCCCCGTCCTTCTATCTGCCCCGTCCTTCTTCTATCTACCCCGTCCTTCTATCTGCCCCCCGTCCTTCTATCTGCCCCGTCCTTCTTCTATCTACCCCGTCCTTCTTCTATCTGCCCCGTCCTTCTTCTATCTGCCCCGTCCTTCTATCTGCCCCGTCCTTCTATCTGCCCCCCGTCCTTCTATCTGCCCCCCCGTCCTTCTTCTATCTACCCCGTCCTTCTTCTATCTGCCCCCCGTCCTTCTATCTGCCCTATGCCCGTCCTTCTATCTGCCCCGTCCTTCTATCTGCCCCCGTCCTTCTATCTACCCCGTCCTTCTATCTGCCCCCGTCCTTCTATCTGCCCCCGTCCTTCTATCTGCCCCGTCCTTCTATCTGCCCCGTCCTTCTATCTACCCCGTCCTTCTATCTGCCCCGTCCTTCTATCTGCCCCCGTCCTTCTATCTGCCCCGTCCTTCTATCTGCCCCCGTCCTTCTATCTACCCCGTCCCTTCTATCTGCCCCGTCCTTCTTCGTCCTTCTATCTGCCCCGTCCTTCTATCTGCCCCGTCCTTCTTCTATCTGCCCCGTCCTTCTATCTACCCCGTCCTTCTATCTGCCCCGTCCTTCTATCTGCCCCGTCCTTCTTCTATCTCCCGCCTTCTATCTGCCCCCGTCCTTCTATCTGCCCCGCCTCCTTCTATCTGCCCCGTCCTTCTATCTACCTCCTTTCCTTCTATCTGCCCCGTCCTTCTTCTATCTGCCCCGTCCTTCTATCTGCCCCCGTCCTTCTTCTATCTGCCCCGTCCTTCTTCTATCTGCCCCGTGGGGGTGCAGGTGGGTACCTGTGATGGTGTCGGCCAGCAGGGGGCCCACCAGGCCCCCCCGGTGGAGCCCCAGCAGCTCCACCTGGTACCAGGTGGCGGCCGACAGGTCGGAGACGGCGAGGCTGCGGGCGCCAGCGGGCGCCGTGAGGTTCTGGAGGTCCGACCCGGTCTCTGCGTCCGTGACCTTGACCAGGAAGGCCTGGAAGGCCCCGTCCTGGGCGGACCAGGACAGGCGGACGCTGTCCCAGGACACGTCGGCGATGGTGAACTGGCTCAGGACTGGCTCCTCCTCCTCTGGGACATCAAAGCAGGGTTACAGAAGATCAAAGCACCAAAGGGAAGAGCACGCCGCGCTCCTCCCCAGAGGCTCGGGCGTGGCCTCCCGCGCTCCTCGGGGAGCCGATGCGTGTTCATCCGACCGCGGGAGGTCTCCTCTGACCTCGTGAGCGGGGCCGAGGACGCCCCCGGCTTTACAGCCAGCTCAGCTCCGTTTCCATGGAGACGTCTGAATACAGGAGACCTCAGGTCTGGATATCACCACCCCGACGGAGATGCATCTCCAGCTCCGAGGCTGAACCTTCACCAGAGCACACGAGCACGTCTCCGTGTGTCGGGGCCGAGCTGCCCCCAGATGTTCCTCACATCTTCACATCAGCAGAAGCACCGAGAGAACACCAGGAGGCCCTCCGTCTGGAGGGGCTCTCGCCTTCTGCCTCCTCCTTCACAACTGTGATTGTGCACACGTTGAACCCTGGACCTGAGCTCACACCCAGAGCGACTTAAAGGACACACACACACACACACACACACACACACACACACACACACACACACACACACACACACACACACACACACACACACACACACACACACACACACACACACTCACACACACACACACACACACTCACACACACACACACTCCTCACACACTCACACACACACACACACACACACACACACACACACACACACACACACACACACACACACACACACACTCACACACACACACACACACACACACTCACACACACACACACACACGCTCACACACACACACACACACACTCTCACACACACACACACACCTCACACACACACACACACACTCACACACACACACACACACACTCACACACACACACACTCACACACACACACACACACACACACTTCTCACACACACACACACTCACACACACACACACACACACTCTCACACACACACACACACACACTCACACACACACACACACACACACTAAAGGACGCGTTGATAAAGATCAGTTATTCGCTGTTTCTCTTTTTTTGAGGTAATCCTCGGGAGTAGGGGCGGAGCTTCGAGGGATTTGCTGAGTGTGTGTGTGTGTGCGCGTGTGTGTGTGTGTGTGTGTGTGTGTGTGTGTGTGTGTGTGTGTGTGTGTGTGTGTGTGTGTGTGGTGTGTGTGTGCGTGCAGTGTTTAACTGGGCGGTACCTGTGAAGGCTGAGGCGGTGCTGGGGGCGCTGGTCCTGCTGCCCCTCTCTGCGCTCAGGCTGATGCTGTAGAGCACGCCGGGGCTGAGCTCCAGCAGGCTGTAGGAGCTCAGGTCCCCCGCCAGCACCCGCTCGCTCCTGCGGCCGTCCGCGGACACGTAGACCAGCCGGTAGGAGTCCAGCTTGGCCTGGGGGTGTCTCCACTCCAGCAGCATGGTGGTCTCTGTCACCTTGGTAACGGTGAGCTCCTTCGGAGAGTC
>CAJVRN010000240.1:5512500-5530000 GCA_911728415.1 Lagocephalus sceleratus
GTGTGTGTGTGTGTGTGTGTGTGTGTGTGTGTGTGTGTGTGTGTGTGTGTGTGTGCATGCGTTATGAATGATGTAAAGCACATTTCCACCAGCTGACGTCCATCACACTCGTGTTGTTCGGCCCTGGGGGGCCGGTCAGCCAATCACCTGCGGTTGCCGGGGCAGATTAGTCCATTTTTGGCCAATCAGCGTCTCAGAATCTTTTGGTCTCGGGGCTGTGAAAGCTTCGCCCCCGCTGCAGAAAATCTTGGTTTAAAAAACTGTAAAAGCTTTTGTGGCGGCGCAGCGTGCTTTAATGTTTGGAAATGTGAATTAAAATGTATTTTTATTCACACAACCCAGGCTTCTGCCCTCTTCGGGTGGTGAAACCTGGGCCTGACTTCCCAGCCGCACCTCAAAGTGTCTTCCACCAGGCCCGCCGACCTCATTCCTGGTCCGGTTTTTACCAGAACTGATTCCAGAACACGCCCTGGGCGGTGCCAAGGAGCTGCCGGTAACGGTCCCCCGCTGGTGGAGGGTTTAATTACCTGTAACCTGAGCTCCGCAGCAGCCGACGCCGCCCGCGCACTGCTCTCTCAGGCTGGACAGCTCCAGCTCCAGCATCTCCAGCCTGCTCAGGATGGCCTTGACGTCCAGCATCTGGTTGTCACAGCTGCACGCCTGCTTGGGGATGGTGATGCGGTGCGTGAACACGATCTGGTTGTCTCCGTCCTCGGTGTGCTCGATGTGCTCCGTGTTCTGGATGTCCTTCAGCGCCGCCTTGTGTCTGGCCTCCGGCCCTCCGGGTAGGTCGAGGTCCACCGAGCAGAGGGAGGAGGAGGGCACGTTGATGTTGTAGACGTGGTTGAAGACCACCGGCTGGTCCGGGTGGGGCAGCGTTAGGTTCTCCTGGGACTTCTTAGGCATCAGAGCTTCTCGACGGTGGCGGATGATCTTCCTGACCAGGCCGGCGGTGGAGAGTTCCAAGAACAGGCTGACGGATAAACAAACCAAGAGGAAGGTCTTGATGCCCATGGTGGCACCGCGGTTTGTGAGGCAGCAAGCAGGAGGTCAACCTGGGGTCGGGGCCCTGGATCAAAGACAGGAGCATAGATTATCTTCAGATGGGCCTTCATTGACCTTCAGAAAGCTCAAGATTCAGTCAAAGATTCTAAAACCAGCTCAACATGAAGCTGTGGCAAAGAAATGTCATTTACATTTAATCATGTTCTAAAGATCGTTACAGCATTTCAGATGCAGCCGTTGGCTCAGAAGAAGAAGAAGTCTTTGTTAAAGCGGGAAATCCATCTCTGAACAGAGGAGGAGGCTCATTACACCACGAACAAAGAGGATCTACGCCCCGTTAATAATTAACAGTCTAGTAATGAACGCGATCACCAACGAGGAAGGAAGCCAGCACAGGAGGCACGACTCCACCGGAGAAGAAGAACCTAGTCCAGCTTTGATGAGGTCATTCATCAAGGCGTTAACGACCTGTTTTATGTGACCTCGTCAACTGGGAGATGTTTCCATGCGTCACCACTGTTTGGCTTTACGGTTCCTCTGTCGTTCATCTCGGGTTGAAGTCACAGAGCGACGGCCTCTTCCAGCTGTTCGCTGCTCGTGTTGGCTGCTGGAGACACGCGGTGACCACAGACCATCTGGAACTTCATTCCACAGCCAGAGGAAGCGGTCGTTACGGCGCGTGAACGCCACCTCCACGAGCCCAGGCCTTCGTTTTCTGCAGGTCCAGACAGGCGTCCCTCTAGACTAAACCAGGACGTAGGTCTGCTGGGGCCTCTCAAAGACCCTCTGTCAGAACATCTGCAGCCCGCGTTGAAATAACAGGGCGAAGGAAAGGCCCATTCGATGAGGAGGTGCTTTCATCTGGTCCACTGATGGAAGTGGACCAACCTGCTGAGACCCAGAAGGCCCTCCAGCTGAGGTGAGGACAATCTGATCAGACCCTAAATGGACAGATCTTCATCACGACTCTGAGAGTCCATGGAAGTGGACTCTGGTCCAGTCTAGATGCACCAGGAGTGAAAGCAAACCAGGACGAGATGGGTGTGGGGAGTCTGAACCAGGTCACCTGACGGTGTCGTGGCTCTTTTGTGGTTAACAACTCTTTAATCTTTCTAGGTTAAACCTCCAAAAGACAGACAAGCAGCAGAAATTTGGGCTTTTCCTGTCTGCATTTGATCCGATTCAATTATTTGAAAACGGTCTGTGGCTCCATTCAGCCCCAGAACACTCTGTCACGGTCCAGTGCCGCGTCAGAGCGCCTGTGTCATGTGATCTGCAAACGGCCCGAGGCAGGAAGGTCGCGCGCCTGAAACGCAAGATTTAATCTTTCTCACCATTTTCAGGTGTTCATTCAAGCAGGTAATGAGCACAAGGGGAGGCGTTCACATCAGGGCACGGTGACATCACACACACACCACACACACACACACACACACACACACACACACACACACACACACACCAATAGAGTCGCTGCAATGTGTCCTCACATCACAATCTGAGGATTACATCAACAAAATAGGCAGAAAATTGCTTTGAGTGTGTGATAAGGTCTTAGTTCTGGCCGGATGGGCGGCTTTTCCACTTTGAAGGTTGGCTGCGCTCCATCTGGACCAGCGAGGCGACCCTGGGAGAGCAGAACGGGCTCCGCGTGAGAATCTGTCGCCCTGGCAGACGCAGCGTTGCCCACAGACAGACGGGCGAAGTGTCCTCCGCAGCAGCGGAAAATGCCGCCTTTCGTTCCCGTCGCTTCGCTTAAGCCGCGGTCGGAGGGCGCGACGGCGACCCGAGAAACCCGGAGCGAAGCGCTCTGTGGCGGCCGTGACGCAGGTTGACCACCGCTTGGCTCGACGACCCGCTGCCTGACCTTGGTGGGGCCCACCAGCACGTGAACGCGTCCACGGCAGCGACGCGTTGGCCGCTGCTCCAGCCCGACGAGGAGGAACCTGAGCTGCTGCCTCGTCCTCCTCCCGCAGCATCAAATGGGTGCGCGGCCACATCAAAGGAGTCCTATTCAGTTTGAGTGACGCCGAATTAAAGATTCACTCACTACAGATTGATGAGAACATGCTGTTTTTAATCTACAACAAACAAATGAATTAATGAAGCGGGGTGCCCCAGTTCAGTTCAAAAGCCATCAATATTAAATGAGTGCAACTACAGATGCGCTCCCAGGGGGAGGAGTTAAACTGACAACATTACTGAAGATATTAAGCAGGGAGTATGATGAAATATTAAGATGGCGGGAAGCGTGTGCTCCTGTTTGTGAGGAGTCGCTCCATCGAGCATTTTCAGGTCAACTCTGCTTCTTTAGAATCCAAATCTGGGTCATCGACATGAGGAGTGACTGAAAGGTTATTGTCTGAGGGCTCCTCAGGACCACCGATCGCGCTTCGCTTTGGCACTTTTTCTCATCTCAACAGCCGGAGGACCCCCGAGAAGCACAAGCGTCACCGGGAAAACGTGATCGCAGGCCGGGAGGCGAGTGGAGCGGCCTCGCATTGTGGTTACAACAGCGGAGCTGGCTGAGGGTCCAGAGAGGCCTCATTGTGTTTCAGCTGCGCCCGGCGGTCTGACCGTCGGCCCCCAGGGCGCCGCGCAGGACAGCAGACACCAGGACCGTTTCAACTTCTCGCTGCTCGAGAGTCGCCAGAGTCGATGGACTGTGGACGGACCCCCCCCCCCCAGTGGTGCACCCCAGCAGAGAAACAGACCCCGATACCAGCCTGATGACGGGGAGGGGGGGGTCGGCGTGCGCCGCGCTGATAAGGTTGAGGGAGGTCAGAACCGCGACAGGCGCACACGCTCGATGCTTTCCGCCAAGACGGAGCCGGAAAGTGTCCCCGCCGCACGCCTCTGACTGATACGGGGGCGGTAAACGACCCTTCATCTCCAGCGTTGAGGCGTCGGGTCAGGCCAAGCGGGCGCCGCCTGGGCGCTCCTCAGGTCGCCGCTCACCCACCAGGACCGTTAATATTCTTTATGGCTCCTTCCACGGCGGTCTTGGGGGTCCAGATAGGGGAGCTGGCAGCTCCTCATTGTTCTTGGCTGGCTGCTGGTGACCTGGTATTTATTAGATTAGGCGTGTGTGGAGAGGCGGATTAGCGGCCGCGATATCAAAGTCACCTGCCGTTCGTTCGTAAACCCGGCGTTCTCTGCTTTTATCTGCTCCTCGGCATCCGCGCCCCGCCGCACTCACGTCATCGTGAGTCGTTCTACCCCGACCGACGTCTTCCATCTTGTGCGTCTCAGGAACGCTGGTTAACGTTCGCTAACTGGGACGCGTGAACTGGTGTGTGTGCCTCCGAGAACGTGAATCTGAGAAGCGAAAGAAGCCGAGGACGCTGGTGTTTTGTCCAGATAATGCCACGTCTGCATATTCAGCAACAACATGATGAATTATTTACTCGATTGGGGTGAAAAGGGTTTTTTTTCTCTGCCCACAATAACAATGAGACAAGCGTGCTGGCTGTGATACCCGGACATCTGTTTATCCGTGTCTGTGATTAAAGCCTGAAGTGTGTTGTGTGTCCAAAATGGGAGTGCCTTCCATTCAGGTTCTTGTCTGAGCTTAATGACCCCAGTCCCTGGGGTTGCCTGCTCATTGGCTTTCCAGTTTTTACCATTTTCTTGCATTTAAATAGTTTGTCCCTCTGAAAGGGGCTTCCACCTTGTTCACAAAACATTTTGGTTCATGCATTCTAATGTGCGGGGTCACCGGTGGAAGCAAAGTGTCAGAATGAAGTGTCTACCACATGTGTTCATCTATTGGACGTCTCCAATGGAGGGCTGAGCAATACAAAGGCATCCCAGATCCCACCGCTCCAAGACTTCCTCTCCTTTCCCATCACACATTAGCATCCGAGGAACATTACAAACCATCTGGAATGCTTACACTCATTGAGGGGGTCTTTGTTATGCGCTGATGACTAATCTGACTGTGTGAGAGCGACAGAGGAAGACAAGACGGCCGTGTTTTGACTGTCACTGCTGCAGATCTGAAGCCTCAGGTTCTTACACCCAAACACTTTAAAACAATACAACATTTTTCACCCTGAAATTCAGAGCTGAGAGTGTCTTTGAAGGGGTTTTTACGTGGAGGAGAACAAACGGGACTGGGTTGTTGATAATGTTTAACACGTTAAAGTGGAGAGAGAACACAAACACCTTCTGGGCTTGTTTCATTCAAGTGGAAACGCGACTGTTTTTGGAATATTTGTGATTCGCGCTGCGCCGCTGGTGGAGAAGTTAAGTGAGGTTAAAGACAGTCACCCTGTCACAGAGCTGTGGGAGCACTGGGATCCAGCAGCTGTCCAAACAAAGGCCCATTTCCCACTCATCATTATCTGGAGTGTCACTGGTTACTCATGTGTAGACAAAAGTGTCATGAAATATTTATATGCCAAACCTGCGCTACAACTGCCGGAGGAGAGCGCGTTTGATACTCGATCCCGACGTCCTGAACTCAACGTTCACAAATGTACGCCACGAGCACTAAAGCGATCGTCCCGGGGTCTTTTCATGTCACGTCATGAAGTGTGTTGGACGGGGACGGCCTGGATTCATCGTGCTGGTGAACAACAGCGCGGAGGAGATCCTTAATCTGATCATATCTGTCTGCCTGCGCTTTATCAGGCGCACACACACATTCCCACAGAAGCACTCTGCTCCTGCTGCTTCCTCTGCCTCTCCTGCACCTTCGCCGCTACACCTCTCGCATCCATCAGCATTCTGAACCGTCTCCATGTGATCCGCATCCGAACCTGCCGGGCAAAAGCGCGGCCGTGGCCGAGGACGACGCCTGCGTCGGCGAACCATCAGGACGATCTCAGAGATACAGGAGATGGAGCGAGCAGCAGCATCCACCGTAATGCCCAGTAATGGCTGTTTCCTGGATTAAACAAGCCTACACGCTGTTAGCAGCCGCACACAGACACACACACACACACACACACGCACACTCACACACTCACACACACACACTCACACACACACACACACACTAGTGCTAGAGAGAGGCAGACATGTGGCAGTAAAACCTAATTGCTGAGCAGATGAATGCAGTAAAGTGCAGATCTGAGCCTGCCTGCGAGCTGCACGGCCGTAAAACACCGCGTCCAATTATCAAAGCTACTTTGATGACTGCAACAACCTCTTTTCATCACCATCCTCCACCGCCGTGCTCTCGGCAGGTGAGCCTCCAACGGCCACATCTGATCACCTTCAGCTATTTGACAGACGGACTACTGACAGCAGTCCATCGACCGCGCCATCGACGTCTACACGGTGAAGACCAGATGAAGACCAGATGAAGACCAGATGAAGATGAGATGAAGACAATATGAACAGGCACCAGAAGAGCAGCTGGAAGTTTAACGCTCCAACATGTGGCAGAAGTCTTACCTGAGTGGCGGCGCTCAGCGGAGCGATGCAGATGCGGCGGCGGTGGCTGGAACGCTCGAACTGAAGCTCAGCGCGTCTCACAGTCCTGGCAGCTCTGTCATCTTCGCCCGTCTCTCTCCTCTCTTAAGTGCTGACTGGAGCCTACCTACAGAGCTGATGCTGGGAGAGGGAGAGGGGGAGAGAGAGAGAGGGCGAGAGAGGCAGTGAAAGAGAGAATTCCCTTTCTTTAAACACTGGTCCCTCTTTGGTTGGACTCCACTCCCACCTACTGCTCTGTGAAATGCCCCCCACCCATTCAGCCGCTCCGCAGCATTGTGACTTAAAACCGCTGAAATGGGACGCCTCGAGGGAAAGAGAGAAAGTGACTGACAGAAAGAGAGTAGGAGACCCTAGTTTGGGGGGCGGGGGTCGGGAGAGGAGGGGCGCCGGGCAACCGCAGTGGGCAAACCAATGATGTTGGATATGGGCGAGCTGCATTAGCATTTAAGTAGAGAGAGAGGACGTCTGAGCCACGGTCACATGACTGAGGGAGCCGAGCAGATCTGGAGGTGCAGACCCGCACCAGCAGGTCCACTTTGACTCACCCCCCAGCGCTTATTCAGCGTGCACATGTCCAGTCCCTCCCTGTTTCTGGACCCTCAGCCCGGGGGGGGTAGGGGGTGGGGGGTGTCTGGCAGCGCTAAACGTTTTTAACCCTCCTCCCTCTTCACTGGCCGATGAAGGCCGACAAACATGTTGGCGTGTTAATGACCCATGAACAACAGCAGAACATCCCCTCCTAATGCCCCCCCCAGAGGTGACTGTAGGCTGATCAAAAGCCAATTAAGTGACTTCAGGGAATTGAAATTAATTTGCCCCAACAAGTAGACCCCCCCCAGTGTGGGGGGTGGAGCAACTGTTGCCTTCCCAGGTTCCCTCCTGGGGGGGGTCCTGACATCTCGCAGCTCAAGCGAACGGTCTGACGTTTGGGTTTAACCTAATTACGAAGCGCTGATCTCTGGTCCAATCAGGAGAGAGGGAGCGAGTCCCTTCCATCAGGCTGGGTGATGGGAACGGGGGCTTATTTCCCGACGTGTGTGGGGAATGGTGCGCATTCCCGCTGTGTCAGTCGATTACAATAAGAACCAAAACGAAGTGGAAGACTTTTCTCTGGGGGTGGGGGCGGTACTCCAAGGAGGGCGTTAGATCTACGGGAGGAGGGATATCACCTTCCAGCTCACGTGCCAGTTCCAGATGACCTGGAGAGACCTGTTTACCTCATTAAAAATGAAGCAGCAGGTAATAAGCACCCCCCTCCCCCCGCCCCCCCTGCCTGTCCTTCATACATTATGCAGCAGTGAGACTGGGCTCTGCACTAACTCCACAGGGAGGGTCGCTGGGACGGAGACCCCGTCCACCCCTCCGCCGCCGCACGTGATGGACGGCGAGAGGCGAGGCGCCGCGTTCATCTGTGACGAGTCGGGAGAAGCATCCCATAATTATCTGTGATACATAATTCATAAGTGGGGAATTGAAGCAGGATCAATGATCACTTTCAAGAGGAGGAAGAGAACATCAGCAGCTGCTGGCTTCACCTCCGGCATCCTTCTTCATCCCCCAAAGTTCACCGAGGACGCGCGGGATGAAAGGAAGCGTCCAAATCCTGCAGCTCAGACCCGGGAAAGTGCTGACGGAGGAACCGCAGATGAAGTTTGACCTCGTTCATCTGAGCCAAGGGCAGCTCCTCCTCCTCCTGGTTTACAGAGACGCACCAGTTCTGGTCAGAAGACCTGAGCCCAGCCCGAGGTCCACATCAGCACCTGAACCAGCAGACAGGGAACGTGACTGGGACCAACCTGGACCTGGTCCTGGACCAGGAGCTAAACCAGGACCTGGACCAGGACCTGGACCTGAACCAGGACCTGGTCCTGGTGAACCTCTTGTTCAGGAGGACGTTGTTCATCCCATCAGGTCAAGCGTCCCCCGTCCCTGCAGGGCTGCGTCTCAGATTTCTTTATTTCTCCACCGTCTGTCCCGTCAGGACTGTTTCAGCAGGAACGACCTTTAACGAGCATCGGAGGCAGTAAAACGTCTCGTGAACAGAGAGACCAGGAGCAGGACCAGGCTGGGGGGAGGTGATGGACGGCCATGGAGGACAGGAGGGCAGGACACGCATCACACTGTTCCAACAACTTCTGTTTCTGTGCTGCGATGATCTAAAACCTGACTGGAACATCTCAAGCAGACGGTTCCTCTGCAGGAGGTCCAGGAGCTGAATCACCAGAACGTTCTCAAGAACTTCAGAGACAACAGGAAGGTTGTTCCACATGGAGAAACCGGAGGTTCTTCTGGTTTCCTTCAGTCATTCACTTCTACCACATGGAAGACGTGACCATCAACCATCAACAGCAGCCACACCAGTAAGGCCGCTGCCTCTTCCAGAGGAGAACCGTCCAGATGTTGAGGCTGGGCTCTGCTCCTGGACCTGGTGGTCCATAAGCTGAGAGGTGAAGACTGCTGAAGGCTACAGCCTCACACAGCCCATCTGTGTCAACAGCGCCATGTGCTCGCCGACCATTGACCCCGCCGCTTCCTCACCCGCTACATTCGATGTCTCCAACATCTGCTCTCGTCGTTAACGGCAACCGTGCACAAGACCTGTTCTGCCCTCTGCGCCTGTGCCGTAAACATGTTTCAGGGAGACCGGCTGACCCAACACCCATCTGGAACGGAGCCTCCACGGTGGCCGAGAGGCGTTCACGCGCGAGGAAACAGGCCGACTCGTCAACACAAAGAGAACCTCGAAACAAACAAACAGAACGCTTCCTTTCAACACTCGAAGGGTTGGATGACTCAAAAACGTTGAGATGTTTGTGATGCTGGAGGAGTGAAGGATCGATGGAAGAGCCACTCACACGTGGAGGAGCTCAGGAACGCCCTCGATGTGAAGGATCGATCCAGGAAAGAGTCTGCTCTGTTCTGTTCTGTCTGATCACATGGAGGACCCAACTCTTCCGTTGACCCTTCAGTCCTTCACAAACATCTCAACACTTGATCTGAACTCAAAACTCTGACTTCAGCGACGTTTCCCCACAAGAACATGTGACCGACTCAACAACGTTTTAACCCTTCAGGTCACTTTTATCTGTCCATGGCGTTGATCGCCTGAAGGTCCAAGGTGAGGGCAGAGGTCACTCTGGTGCTGACTGAGCCAGAACCCAACCCTCCTGACGTACAGAACCCTCAGATAGAACCTTTTATCAGCGCTACATGTGGAGATAATGTAAACATAATTGCAACACGTCCCGCCTGGCAGAGCCTCGGTTTTCTGCCGAGCACATCCAGCCCACACAGTGCGTAATAACACGTAACGGCCTCCCGAGACTCGGTCCTCCTCGTGTCTATTTAAAGCCGGCGGAGCCTATAGCGCTGTATGTCGCATCCCTCCCGCTGACTCGTAGCTGAACCGAGGCTCATATTTAACATCACACAGGTGGAGGCAGACACATGGCGGCGGAAGCGTCAGGCTCCGGCTTTGTAGATTAACGCGCAGAAGAGCTCCCACCACTCTGATAAGCCTGTTAAATCTAAGCCACGAGCGTCGTGTAGCTTATAGTTTAAATATGATGTGATTTGTGCCGCACGCCCAAACGGAGCCGCAGGATTCAATCTGACATAAAAACTGATATTTTAAGATCAGAGCACTTCTGCAGCTAACGTGGATTCCTGCGTGCACGTGCAGCAGGCGTCTGCGTGTCTGTCAGACCTGCGACGCTCGCGCTGGTTTCAAGTGTTTTCGGTGTGGGCTGACTCCAGATGATCAGAGCCCCCCCCCAAGGGACGTCCATCTAAAGCTTCAAACGGACGCAGTGACGAAGATGTTTGTTTCATTTTGAAGTGACGGTAAAACCTCCTGCTAATGACATCACCTGTGCTTTCACTCCTGGACCTTGGGTTCCAGTGCTGCTGCGGAGAAACTAACTGGTTTCTGGAGGTGGGCTAACTGGGCTTGTTGACCTCTGACCTCTGACCCAGTTAGAGACGAATGGTTCGATGTGGGTTTCCAGGAGGACTCCTCTCAACCGTGCAGCGCTTGTGTTCTCCGCGGGTTCCGTGAGATGTTTGTGTTCAGGCTGAACATCAGAGGAGGTTTTTATCTCCTCAGAAGCTGGGGGGGACGAGCTGAGCTGCAGCCGCTTCCTTTCTGGAGGACAAGGAGGACATTGCTTGTCCTCCCGGTGTCCTCCCATCAAACTGCTGCTGTGAGCTCCTCCACCACCTTCAGAGGCGTCTGAGCGGCGACGACATCAAACTGCGTCACGTGACTCGCCTCTTTGGTGAGCAACGATTAAGAAGAAGATCAGCCCGGTGGAGGCAGGCGTGATAGCTCCAGCTGGACGTGCTCGGAGGACACGTCTCGTATCCTGTAGCTGATTCTGCCACGCTTGGCTTCAGTCAATCACTAATTCATGAGGTGTCTTTGGTCACAAGCGTCTCAGACCCTTGTTATTTATCACCCATCAGAAGGTGGAAGCTCTTTAAATGATTGATGATCACGCTTATTTTACCCCCTAAACTACCTTTCTGCCCCCCACATCCTGGAAAACAGCACAATGCCCAGACGTTTACAAGGACACTTTACCAGTAGGGGTCTCCAACCCAGTCTGCCGGGGGTCATGGCCCAGACTGGAACCAGTGGTGTGGACCGTGACCCTGTGGACAGGGGTCCTGGTTCACAGGATACCAGATGTTCTGCTGCTGCTTGACATACGCACACACATTATAATACACACACACACACACACACACACACACACACACACACACACACACACAGATCTCAGCTCCAGAACCTCTGTCCTTTGAGAGACAATTGCTTATTAATGTAAAAGAAATGTATGTAAATGAAGAATTGTCTAGACCTTTTGTCAGGGAAGACATCATTTTAACTTTTAATAAATTGAGCTGACAGTGCAGCTCAGCGTCACACGCAGGCCGAAGTTAAAGTTGGGGGGGCGCTCTATTCAGACGGCAGCCCCTTTCAGGCCCAGGGTCTCTTTATGGCAGCTTTATCATAGTGTGTCTGGGTGAGGATTTCAGGCCTGTGTCTTTGCCTCCTTTGTCCGATCAGCTGGGGGACATAAAGAGGAGGCTGGTACCCAAACAAAGGGCAGATCATGGGTCTATTGGGGGGACAAATGAGCTTAGTTTGGGTGGCATCCCCCAAAAGGAAAGAGAAGATTTATAACTATTGAGAGTCACCCAGGAGCAAGACAGAAGGGCGAGAGCCCCCTCCCTCACTGCACATGCTCCTTCCCCATCTGACATCCTGTCCCAGCCGGGGGGGGGACAGAGGACGATGACAGAGAGCCTAACATGATTAACAGCTCGGTCCCAGCGTTGTTAGACACAACGTTTAAATATCATCATCACCAGTGTCTTTGATGTGATGATGATGGTGGTGATGATGATGGTGGTGATGATGATGATGATGATGATGGTGGTGATGATGATGGTGATGATGATGATGATGGTGATGATGATGATGATGGTGATGATGATGATGATGATGATGATGATGATGATGATGATGATGATGATGATGATGATGATGATGATGATGGTGGTGATGATGATGATGATGATGATGATGATGATGATGATGATGATGATGATGATGATGATGATGATCTCGGGGCTCACGCGGTGTTGATTGATGGTGAACTGGGGGCCGAGCCCCGATGGGCTGCTGCTGGTCCTGGAATGTGAATTAGATGTTGGGAACACCAGAATGAAGGATGGGAACCTCGGGATCCCCCTTCTGTCCTCATTGTTGCTCAGTGAAAACATCATCACAGTGAGAAGATAAATCCCAGTTAGACGGTCTGAGAGAAGAATTTCGATCAGTGTTCACCTTCAGGCTCCTCAGCCCACCACAGCCTGTCCTAACCGCTGATTCCTCCTAATGAAGATCTATAACTCACAATTGAAGCAGTGGTGCACCATGAAGTGTGAGGAAATGGTTCTCTGCTGTGGATTGCTCACAGCAGTAAAATGCAGACATAAATTGGCACTTTGTTCCAGCAGACTGCACCTTTAGTGACAGCAAACTCCTCCACTAAGAAGTCTTTTTGTATTTCAGCTGATAAAACGAGCGCGCAGAGGTAAGTCACAGGTAAAATGAGCGTCTGTAAAGCTGTAGGAGAAGTCTGGGTGACAGAATACCCCAGTGTCTGGATGGATTTGAAAGGTTTTCTGAGAACAGATCAACTAAATTTAAGCGTAGGAGCTCTGAGCGGACCCTCACAGACCCTCTGAGGTTCTGAGGTGAAATGAACTAAAGAAAGACGCCGTTCCATCAACGTTCTTGTTTGTGTCTGATTCGTCCTGTCCTTGGTGGACTGACCCCTCACTGACTGTTTCCTACCTGTGACATGTGTGTTTTGCACATCTGTTGGCATGGAAACGGCGTTTCCAGCCCCTAAGACTCCACTTATTCAGCTCTGGTGTGGAGCGTTCCTGAATGCCCCGTCCTGCACACTCGGGGAAGGGCAGATGTGCGCCACAGCTGGAGTCAACATGAGATCATCTTTAGCGAATGGAGATGCTCAGACACAGCGCCAACTAGTGGGCCGGCGTGGAGAGGATGGCGTTTTCAAGGTTGAGCTCCACCAATAAACGGTAGAGCCGCACAGGTAGGATGGAGGTCCCTGGTCGTCCTGCTGAGCTGGAGCTGGAGGAGCGGGAGCGAAATGGCTTCCACATGCACGTGCTGCTGCTGCAGCAGCGGCGCAGCGTCCCACACGTCTCAGCCACGCTTTGATGCACCTCTGCGTGTACCAAGTCCATGTTTTCACTGCATTCCTGGCATTCTCCAGCATTTGTGAGGCTTCCTGGACATCTGCGGACGTGTATCTGCTGATACACGTCCGCTCTGCTGACAAGTGAATCTATAGGTTCAGCCGCCGCCGCTGCAGCAGCTTATAATTAAAGAGGCAGTTTCACTGTGAGAGCAGAAGCCTGCTGGGTAATTATTAGCACGAGCGCCACAGGAGCTGTGGCCCTTTTATGTCCAGCTCTCCTGCTTTTCCAGAACTGACGAGGGTGAAAAAAGAAGCAAAAGTTCTGCAGGGAGCTCTAATGAACGGTGACGTAGACCTGCAGACAGCATCTCTGTCGACTCTCACCAGCAGAGGTTCCACCTCCTGGTTAACCTAAACCAGCTTGGAGATAAAACCATCTCGTCAGGTCCAAGAAGGTAAGTCACGTTGTCCTGCGTCAGTCTGCTGGTTTCCTGTTTTATTGTGGAGTTCTTGCTCTCCTCTCCAGGTAACCGGGCCCTTCCTGCCCTGGTCTCTCCCATGGCTCTGATGGTCGGCCCCGCCCTGATTGCTCCCACCTGTCCCCCGTTACCTGGTGTGTGGATATAGTCTGGCTCCTCCCTTTGTCCTGGCCCGGTCCGTCTCATCCTGTCCATGCAGAGCATTGAGGTCCAGCCCAAGCTCCCCTCATGTTCACCCAGGTCTGGTGTTCTTTAATACTTTGTCTCTCGTCAGCCTCACTTAGACTGAACGTTGTTGGTTAGTGTTCTTCCTCCCACGGATCCTTTGTTTGTGTGGTTTGTTAGTTTCCTCCTAAAGAGTTATTCTGACTTGATACTCTCATTAACGACTGGTCATTTGTACTTTTGGTCTCTTGAGTCGTGTGTCTATGTTCTCCTTCAAGGGGGTCTGCAGGATGTTAATGTGGCCTCTTCACAGGCTGATTGGAGCACGTTAAAGCCAGACTCTCTCTCACACACACACACACACACGTGTCTTGACACGCCGGTGAAATCTGACTGCTGTATAAAGAAGGCTGACAGAACAAAAGTGTTCCCACCACCCAGATGATGTCCTCCTGGGAGGTGTTGCATGTGTAACTATACTCCTGTCTCTGGATGATGGAGGAATATATTTAAATGTGACTCTTAAATTTGAGTTTAGTTCTTACTCAAGAGATGACACACTGTTTATCTTCGCAGGTACAGTAACAACTGTTTGTTTGTTGGTTTTTTTTTTTTGTTCAATAAATAAAACCAGAACTCCTACCTGCATTTGTTTGCTTCACCTGTTCATTAATTCGGCCTCTAATTTATTCCCAGCCACACTTTTACATTTAGAAGTCAACCTGTCATGACCTCTGACCCTGTCAGCTCTAGGGTTGATCTCACTATAATTAATCACATATTGTATGTCTGTTCTCTCTCCTCCACTCATCTGTCCATCATCAGCCCCCCCCATAGTTTCACTTCACCGTGGTGTCGACCATTTATTCCAGAGGTTCACCAGTGGTTCCTCTTCCATCTCGACAGGACCAAACTAAATGTTGGAGCCGAGCGAGCAGGTAGAGGAACTGTGATTGTGCTGCGCTATCTCGGCTCCCAGTCCAGCCTGTCCCTCAGCGCTGACACACTGAACTCTTTGTGTTCCTCCTCCTCAGTCAGCGGAGAGGTTGGTGTGCTGAAGAGGAGGAAATGGCAGTGAAAAGCCCCCTGGAGTCGCTCCATTCACTCCTGGCTCACTCCTAGCATGTCAAATATAAAGCTCTTATTCTTTTTGACTGCACACATCACAGCAGTCAGCCATGCAATGGGATTAGAGCGGCAGCGGCGGCGGAGTCAGGTCTGCGTCCAGCTCTCCCTCCAAACAAAAGCTGGAGTTTCACACCACAGATTCGCTCACACGTTCACGTCTCCCGTTGGCCCCTCGCACGGCTAATGAGACCATTCCCCCGGCCGCCGGGCCCCAGAGGAGAGGGTGGTGATGGGAAAGCCGCTGGGACAAACCCTGAATTATCACGTTTAGTCACAGCCACCGCCGACTAAACCTGATGTACAGTG
The DNA here is from genome assembly GCA_911728415.1 of Lagocephalus sceleratus. Classification (NCBI taxonomy): domain Eukaryota; kingdom Metazoa; phylum Chordata; class Actinopteri; order Tetraodontiformes; family Tetraodontidae; genus Lagocephalus; species Lagocephalus sceleratus. The sequence goes on from CAJVRN010000240.1 coordinate 5,527,769, forward strand.
TGCATCTGCATTTCTTCTGACTAGATGGGGATCCCCTTAAAGGTGAAGTACGCTTCATTTCTCATGTTGACACTATATAAAATATATCCAACATCTAGATGAATTCACGTCATCTTTAAACAGTCTGGTACAATCAGAATGATCTCTACACAGAAACCCAGGACGACAGAGGCAGGAAACACTCCCCTTTAACAGGGACAAACCTGGAGCAGGACCACGCTTGGGGGGGGGGCAGAGAGAGAGAATACATATATTTATAATGAGCTGACGAAAGGTTCTTGTAAATGTTCACTGAGAAAATGTCGTCTGTTTCAGTGAGTTTTAACGTTTTTAAGTAAGAGTGCCGCCCAAACAACCCCCCAAAGGGACACAGCCCCTCTAAATAATCTGGTTTTGGAGCTGCACATGTGTTTTAGTTCAGCCTGACACCAGCTGAAATGAGGAGCAGCGCCTGCAGCTCCATCACCAGATCATCACCAGATCATCACCAGAGGTTCTCTGGTCTATTCCAGAGGGGACTGATGGGCTCTGTCGCGTCTGCCGAGGACAGATCTGTCTCTGACCGCAGCTTCTGGATGGAAACAGGCGATTAGAGACAAAGTCAGATGGATCTTCACAGTCTTCGCTCTCCTGTGCTCCACCGCCAAGAAAATGGAGCCTCACATCAAATTACTGCGTCCGCTGAGCCGGAGACTGATGGATGGCTTCCTCACCGGCGAGCCCAGTCATTTTCTACCATATCATTCTTTTTATTAACACGTCAGCTTGAGCTCAGATGGGATAATAAATAACCAGTTAACGTGAGCAGCTCTGTGATGTCACTGATGATGTCGCGTGACGCTACAGGAAGGTGAACGTCCTTGAAGACCGGTACGTCTCCAATGTGGGGAGGAGGATGGAACGAAGTTTGAGAGAGAGAAGAGACGAGCGCTACAGACCACAAGACAACCCCTGGTCCTCCAGAGATCCTTTGGAGCAGATTTAAGATGAAGCTCAAGTTCTTCTGATCCAGGAACCTTCAGGAGGAATCGTCATCCTAGTGTGATCTGAAGCCACAGAGACCTTAAACATCTTCCCTGTCTGACTGCTCCCACAGGTGACCCCTGCTGTCCCTCCCCAGGAGCTGGTCAAGCCTCTTCTCTGGGGTCTCCCGGAGCTCAGACTGGTTTTGCTGCTGGTACCAGTCCTCCCACAGCTCCTTTCATTGGTGCCTCAGAAGAAACCTGGACCATCTCATCACCTTTGTGGGTCCTTTAAAGGTGTGAAAGCAGCTGACTCAGACTCTGTGTTCACGTTGATGAAGCTCCTGTGAGGAGCTTTTGCTGCTTCACAGCCACCACAAAGATCTCCGGAGGCCTAAAGCTCAACATTTGAGCAGAGCAGAGTTTTGATACTTTATGTTCTTATTCAGGACGCACGTTTCAAATCTAGTTGAGAAATAATGTTGACCTTTAAATAAAAGGTGAACACGACAGACACCTCCAGTCCTGAACATCTGCAGATGCTCCTCAGACGACGTCCACCAGGGTCAGGGGTCATCACCGTTTTTAGGGGTTGGCGGCGGCGCTGATGCTGGTGGAGACGGTCTCTGATTGGCTGGCTCAGGTTCGATTTATCTCACTGAGGGTCCAGCGAGGGAGGAGGCGGAGGGCGCCGCTGGGTAAACACTCCATTGACGCTAAAGTGCATCTTCACAGCGCTCCTCAGAGGTTTCTCAGGCCCGCCGCCACACAACCACGGCAGGACGCACACACCCGCTCATAAACCTGGAGCACCGCAGCTTGACATTTTGTTCCACGAAGGTGGAAACGGGAATAAAGGAGGCGCTTGTTGGACGGGGGTGAAAGAGAGCTGGCAGGGACAGAGACGCTGGCTCTGGTCCGGCTGCTGGTGCTTCACCGACGAGGCGAACACAAGAGAAAAGACCCCCCCCCCAGGACAGGCTGACATCACACTCTGGTGATACTCTGACTTAGTTACAGGTACTTTAGTGAGTCTGGGACAAAAGCCTGAGAAAAGTGCTGCACGGTGCTTCCTCTACATTCCTGCGTTCTGCTCATATTCACCGGTTGCCAGCGACACTTGACTGTGGAGAGCCGGCTCCTTCCTCTCAGAGCTTCTTTAGCCCAGTGGGGCGGCTTTCACAGCTCTTCACAGCTCGCTGATTTCAGCTACCGGGCAGCCAGATTGTTTGCATTTAGCATAATTAGCTATGTATCCCAAAAGAAAGGG
>CAJVRN010000240.1:5535000-5555000 GCA_911728415.1 Lagocephalus sceleratus
GTGCCTTCATCAAACACACCGAAGCCTCGGGGTTTCAGGACCACAGAGCTTTTGTTCTTCATCGTTTGTCTTTTGCTGCAGCGTTTTTATGGCTGCTGCTCAAACAGGCTGTTATCTCCCGTGTCTGCATGGCTTCCCTCCTCATTACCGCCTGTCTTATGAAGCAGAACGCGCTCTCAGCAGGGTTCTGCTGGCGCGTTCAGCTGCTCGTGGCGTCCTCACATCAGCCCACACCGGAGATGTTCCACGGGACAACAGAGCCTCAAACACTCATGTGTTCACAACATCAAACCTCAGGACGGCTGTACCTGCGCGGACGCCCACCCCGAGTCTACATCTATATTTGTACCCGTGCGCTCGTGTGTCGCCTCTCAGGCTGAAGCGCGTGAGACGCGGCGGCGGTGGCGGCTCGGATCAATAACAGATGTGAGTAAACAGCCTCTTCCTGTCAGCGTGATTAGACGCAGAAGGAAAAGTGGGTTGTGGAGCCAAAGGATGACAGCATTAATATTGCAGCAGGCCCAACATCTTAGGATTTCTCCTTTTAATGTTCTAGGTCAGAATCTTTTTTTAATGCACAGAACGAGCGACGCTCTGAACGAGCGCGACACGAGCAGAGGAGAGGAAGCGTACCTCGTCTGAGCAGCGCGTCCCTCCGTCCCTCCGTCCTGCAGCCGATGCCCCAGGGGAGTGGGGGGCTCTGGAGCGCTACCTGCTGAGGCTCAGCTTCTCCCCAGGCGCTGATGTCAAGGTCGGCCCAAAGCCCAGCAGAACCCCGCCGCCGCTGCAGCCGCGAGGAAATGTCGATGGACCGTCGACGAAAGACCGTGGCCGTTTTTAATTGTAGAGAAACGAGACGAGGATCGCGTTGATGAAAAGACCTAAATTAGTGATAAGCGTAAAATAAATTCTAAGGAGCTTACAGATTCTTACCAGGAGCCTAGATCCTGGTTTAGGCTGGGTGGGGGTGCAGGCGAGGGCTGCTGGCGGGCCATCTGTCTGGTGGGGGGCACCAGCGCCCGGACACACGTGTGATTGACTGACACCACTAATCCACGCTGCGCCCGTCTAAGCCCAAATCAGCGCACCAGCCAAGACCCCCGCACGCCCACCCACACCCAGTCACGCAGCCCGGAGGACCGGCGGTGTGGAGCGGGCCCTTCCTCCACTGAGGGAGCGAAGAGGACGTAAAGAACGTAGAGAGAACGTGGAGAGAATGTGGAGAACGTGAAGAGAACGTATGTTTCAGTTTAATCAAAGAACACTGACCTACATTCAAGATTACACACGTTTCTTCACTGCTGCTGATTACTGTCACACAACTGGCAACCCACCCCGTCTCCACGGCAACACAGACCATAATACTCCTAATCCACCATCCAACCATCCGCCATCCATCCATCACTCAAAATCCATCCATCATTCATTCATCCATTGATCATCATTATCCATCCATTGAACATTATATCCATCCATCCATCCATCATCCATCCATCCACCCATTGAACATCATCATCCATCCATCAATTGAACATTATCATCCATCTCACAAACATCCATCCATTGATCATCATCCATCCATCGATCCATCATCCATTCATCAATCATCCATTCAATAATCATCCATCCATCAATCATCCATCCCTTCATCCATCCATTGAACATCATCATCCATCCATTCGTCCATCATCCATCCATCCATTGATCATCATCATCTGTCCATTCATCCATCCATCCATCCATCCATTCATCATCATTCATCCATTTGTCCATCATCCATCCATCAATCATCCATTCATAAATCATCCATCCATCAATCATCCATCCATTGAACATCATCATCCATCCATTTAATTGTGATTTCTAAATTTTATCTCATTTCACATATTTCACATCCTGACAGATGTCAGAAGAAACATCTGTCAGGACCAGCAGAGTAACCGTTATCTCTGTCAGACACTTCCAGGATGTGTCTTTGATGGACAGATGTGACGGACATCTGGACAGTCACACGGTCTCACCTTCATCATCTGGACTGTTCCATGTGCAGTTTGCTACAGGCTTTATAATGATGTTATTGTAGCCCAGATGTGTAGTTAAAAATTCAATCCTAAATTCTAATATACTACAAAAAAGAAATGAATAGTTTTACTGTGCCAGTGATCCAGTTATCTTTGCAGTGCGCTCTATATTTAGTCTAGACTATATTTAGGTTACTGGGACACTGTGGTGTCTTCAGCGCTGGTCCTTTGAGGACTTTCATCTGACTCACAGCTACAAAAGAACGAGTGCAACTTTGACAAAACACACACTTTACGCTGAGATTTGTAAAAGAAAATGTAAAAAGTCAAAAATACTGTTTTTCTGATTCTTTTAATGACTCATAAAAGCTGTTTTTGCTCAGAATTCAAACAGACATGAGAGTGATCCACTGCAGGTCCCTAAATAATGTAATATTGTGGCACTAATAATTATTTCCCATTTGTATTATCTCATGAAAGATGCAGACTTCTCCGTTTCTCCTCCTGTGGAGCATCTTCCATGTTCTGCTCTGTGTCTGTTGGACTGTGAGGAACATGAGGAACCAGGAAAAGCCCCAGGAGAAGCTGCAAAGCCCGTCTAAAAGCTGCCTTTTCTGCCTCCTCTCTCCTCAAAGCTGCTTCCTTCTGCGGCGGCTTCAGTTGTATTTACAACTCCTGTCTCACCTTCCCCGATTATTCACGTGTGACATCGGTGCTCCTCCAGACGATTCTCCATAAATTACCGGGGTGGCACGCAGAACCGTGCAGACTGGAGAACCTGGCACATCTGGGTCAGATAAGTTTGCAAATCATCCCGTTTGATTTAATCCGTGCTTACTGCCAGATGGTTGGCTTGAGCTTCTGTACTGGGAGATAATTTCAGATAATACACACCACAGGGACGTTTCTAAGCACAATCACACACCATTGTATCACACCAGGTCTAAGACCATTACAACACCTCACAACCGCTGACTCCACTTCCAGTTTCCTCCTGGGACCTCTCAGAGTAGGGAATTATGTCACTTTTTATTTGCTCAGCAGGAAACCTGGAACACATTTTTTCCACATTTTGTCCACTGTAAAGAGCCCCCAGAGAAACAAAACACCAGCGTCTCCTCTCACTAAATATGCAGCCCACCCAGTAAGAGACCCACTGGTCTCACACTGGTGCGCTGCCTTGTTCCAGTCAGAGTTCCAGGCAAGACTCATTCTTTCTTTTTTGCCATTTTGATCGATCGCTCGTTTGACCCCACCGACTCTGCCATCATACCAAAGTTCACTGCTCACTTGTGTGTGTGTGTGTGTGTGTGTGTGTGTGATTATTTGCTGCAACATCAGGATGGAATTCTTTTAAACATACAAATCCCTGAACTCAAAATGTCTAATTTTTAGTCATTTAATCCTCCAGATTTGTGAATTCAAATCTTAGTCATGCAGCTAAGCCGTCATTTAGCATTCTGATACACTGAAGGGACGGATTAACATAATCTGAGACTGTGAGAGCTGCGTTCGCACAAAGGACAAAGTTTTAAACAGATTTATTTAATGCTTTTATTACATTACTATTGGAACTTTTAGTACAGTAAAATTCTACAATCTTCTGCTGGAAACAGGTCTGAATGGTCTAACACACACACACACACACACACACACACACACACACACACACACACACACAATGAATTTCAGAATAAGTTTCTACTCTGGGTGAGTGAACCACTGATACTCCTGGAGCTGATGTTTCCTCAGTCATCATCATATCTGGGTTCCAACATGTGGCTTGATGTTCAAATACCAAGGTCACATCCTCATATTTGATCTTCTTCTTTGGTTCGTGCCGTATGGTGAAGCTGTCTGACGCTCGCAGCGCTTCGGCAGCTCTTCTGTGACACGCTGAGCCCGTTTGAGCATATTTGAGCCGGACCTCTCAGCTCCGGGGCCCCCAGTGGCCCCCGACTGTGAGTCCAGACCAGCTGACACCACTATCACACCAGAGCCGTCAAAAAGGAGCCAGATCAGTGCTGGAGTCCTGCTACTGTAATTACCCCCCCCCCACACACACACACACACACGCACACACACACACACTCAGACTGCTCTCGTCTGCTGAGTCAACGGTGAATGGGGACAAAACACAGCAACAGTCACTGGTGATAAATCATCGTCTGCACACGTTGGTCGCTGAGGGAAAGCTAAACACACACAAGAGCATTCTCGTGTTTGGAGCTGCTGTTTAGTCGTCCACATTAAAAACAGCTGAGGGAGGGAGGGTGTTTTTTAGTCTGCATTAATCTCAACATCTAAAACATTTAAATGAGGCCATTTATGCTTCTGAGCTGCTGCCCATTAATCAAAGTGAAAACATTCAACAGAAATACTGTGGAGGGATGAGATCAAGACATATATAAGCATATATTAAAATAGTTCATGAGTTTAGGAGTTGTTATTTTCAGATAAACAACTCCACTCTTAAACCTCGCTCTGCCGTCCTTCATCTGACAAAGAAATGTCAATAATACGTTAAAACCATCCCAAATTAGTCCTGTTTATCTTCAGTCAGAGCGAATGCAGCAGTTAGACCAGATTTATTTTCTTTGACAAAGTGAGACAAAGAGCTTGTTGACCCTTGTTGACCCTGGTCCAGGGTCAGGGTCAGGGTCAGGGGGCAAAGTTGAGGTTCCTGCTCCACCTTGATAGCGTGGAGAAGGACGTGAAAGCTGTGAGCTGGTAGATCCAGCCAGGTCCCCAGGCTCCTCTTCCTCTGGTTTAATACGGGGTGCACGCACATCCAAAAATAACTAAATAAGATGTGTGTCAGCTGGTCGGAAATGTCCAAACATCTTTCTTCTGTTTCTAAAAGCAAAACCCTGGAGCCAGACGAGCAAACGCTGGATTCACTCGCAGTATTTGAAAGCGCGCTGTGCTCCGTGGCCCTCAGCCATATTCGTGCACCTTATTGTGCCATATGTGTGCAGCTCCTCAAGCAGAGGTCTATTGTCTGTTCCGGGGGCATGCCTGAGAACAAAGGGGCCGTGCTTTGGGCCCCGTGGCTGTGCACCCGTGATCCCCACAAAATCAGGTCAGCTCACTTTCTGATATTTTCCCAAATATTGGTGTCATGTTAACTGACCAGGCACAACAAAGGAGGCAAACCTAAGACAGGGAAATATGCTTTTCTATATGTAAATACTCCTAACCGAATATTTCTAATATCTTATTCTGCTGGGGAACTGAGGGATCAAATTGTCCCCCTAACTTTTGTTAGATTCCATATTTGCATCGATAACACTTGTTTCCATCATTATTTACTTTCACATTTGTAGATTAAATGTGTATTTTTTAACCCAGCTTTTCTTAACCCTCAGCTGAACGCACCATATTTGATGGATGGGACCATTTCTATTCAAGTATCCTTCAGTAAACAGTAAAAACAAACAAATGTAGCCCCTGCTACTGAGACCAGTCTGGTACAGTAGCAGGGAGACAATAGAGGCACTGTGAGGCAGAGCAGCACCGAACCCCCCCTTCACTCTGCACCAGCCCCCACAAACATGGCTTTGTTCCACCAGCTTAGAGGGGTTGGGGGAGGCCCCGTGTGCCACCTTCAGACATCATTAACCAGTCAATAGGAAGCAAAGAGGATCCTGTAAAAGGATGACTTCTGCTTCTGAAGTATTACTGCAAAGATTCATTACGCATGCAGGATGTTCAGGACAGGCTGGGTTATGAATCAGGAATCTCCGCCTCACTCAGAAATTCAATTAAATAGACCATTATTACAAATGACTGCAAATATTGTACACTGAAGGCATGATGGTGTCATATACAAGCTACATGAGGACAGTCTATAATCTAAGACAGTAAAAGACGAGTAAAAGCCATTTTCATCAACACAGCGTAAACCACACAGTTATATTAAAATGAACTGGATAAACAAACAAACATGCAACGAATGAATTCATGTGAAAGGTCTCATGTGCAAATATTTTATTTTTTTGTAGTTTGTGGCCATAAGGTTCAAGAGTATTGTGGAATAAATGAGTTTGTGAGTCTGGTGGTGTGGCCCTGGAGCTGTGGTCGTGTGGACCAGATGGTAGCAGCTGGAACAGTCTGTTACTGGGGTGGGGGGGTGTTCTAATCTGATTGGCCTTCTTCCTGCAGTGCTGGAGATGTTCTGGGCAGCTTGTACTAACGCTGAAGAGCTTTCCTGTGGAGCAGCAGCCACACCAGGTGGTCAGGGTATTTGTGATGGTGCACTTGTAGACGTTGCTACAGGAACCTGAAAGTGTTGTCTCTGTTGATACTAGCAGGGGGGTGTCCTCCACCCTGCTGCTTCCTGGAGTTCACCGTCATTTGCTGAAGCTGAGTAGGAGGTTGTTTTCCTGCTACCAGGAGGTCAGGGCTCTGAACCACATCATCTCGTGACCGTTGGTGACAGTTCTTTTCAGCAGACATGATGATTGTGTTAGAAATGTGTGGTTACACAATCATGAGTCATGCATAAACAGGAAGTACAGGGGTGGGCTGAGCACACCGCCCTGAGGAACACCAGGGTTGAGCGTTATTGTGAAGGATGTGGTAATACCTGTGCAAGCTTCATGAGCTTCATGGTGGCTTGGGAGGAACGGCGTTGAATGCTGAGCTGTGGTCAACAAACAACGTTGTCACATTCAGGTGTGGAGGATACCGTTCCTGAGCCTGAGCATTGCTTCCTGAATTGATGGAGCTACTTACTTGAGCTCCAAACCTCCCATCTGCTTCCCACCACCCCATTAGAGCAGCATAGACATTCTGTTGAATCATACAGTTTGATCATACAGTTTAACAATGAATGTTTGCCATCGCTGGTGATCGGGTAAAATGCTCCAGTCTAAATCTTTTCCTGTCAGGTTCCCTGGAAGAACTACCACCAGTGGAGCATGATGCCTATGCTGATCCATCAGGTTAATTTAAGTCATTACTAAAGACTCAGCTCTGCCTGCTCACCTCGCTGTCACCTGGAAACTTCTGGTAAGGCTGTGAAGACAGATCTTCATATCAGTTTCTGTAATAATGATCTGTTTGATTTACAGATTTACATGATTAATTTCAATGTAGCTCATTTTATCTGTCATTTTTAAAATAAGTGAACCAATGAAATAGACTGTACTAATATTTATGTGATATATATGTTATATTTATGTTTATATATGTCACAATCCACCCGTCTTCCTCTTCACCATCTCAGTACTTTTCCACCACCTTGCTGCTCCTCCCAGGCCACGCCCACAGTAAGTCACAGCTGCCCACCATTAACCTGTAATCATCGGAGTATTTAAGTCACAGGTTCATACTTGCCCCGTACCAGATGCAGGATTCTGCATCCTCGGTATGACCCAGCCTGTTCCCGACCCGCCTCTGTGACCTGATCCTGGTAAATCCAACATAAAGCCCAGTTTGGAATTGTGTTGTGTTCTGGTCTTTGTCAATATCGCACTTTTCTACACCCCCGTGGTGCCCAAAGCGTTTTAAATCTCATTCGCCCACACACTCATACACCATCGGACAAAGACCCATCGACATGCGGACAGATCCAGCCACAAACCTTTTGGTGACTGGATGACCTGATTCACCATTTGAGCCACAGCCGGTTAAGTTCTTAATGTTGGAATAATTCATTTGTTAAGGTGGTTTAAAGTGTTACAATGTCATTCTAGAGACAAGACTAGATTTACTAGAGATCCAAGTTATCACTTGGCCTGAGATGGTTTCATGACCTTCTCACTCAGACAAAACAGCGAACCTAAAAGAACAAAGGTCCAATTATAAAACACATGATTAAATTATGGTTCAGAGTGGAAAAGGAGACAATAGTTGCCAACATTGGAATAAACTGTTAATTCTTCAGGATAAGCAGAGATAACAAATTATGGAATTTCAAGGGGCTTAAAGATTAGTGAGCTGACAGAATGGATCTTCTGAGGAGATGAGGTGTAAGAAAATAATGGAATCTTTAAACACTGTAATGGAAATGTTAAATATATCTCCTGTTTTTCTCTATGGGCATGCACCACCTTTAGTTCTGTGTCCCACTGTCCACCCACAGTTCTGTGTGGTGGACATTGATTGCGATGAGGGTGAAACTGGTCATGACTGAGTCAAGGTGGCCTTGATTACAGATACAGAAGCTGCCTCTTTGTTCTCCTCATCCGGTACAAATGTGCCCTGAGATTCAGCCTCACCTGAGCTTGTGTGGCAGATGGCTTGGGCCCTCTGTGATTGGGTTTCTCTTCTGCACAGAGATAATAAAACTCACAAGGACACTTTGGAGTCGTGATTCTTTATCACATTTGCCCCCAGTGAACAAAAGCTAGGTAATTGGTATTTCCGTGGCAATACCTTCAGCTTCAAAGTTGTGTTAGTCTAAATCAAAATAATGCTCTGCCCAAACCTCATGAAAGAGAGGGTAAAGAGAGGCTGCTTTTGAAAAGGTATTATCTGACAGGTTTTTCACCCTTGGTCATCTTAAAACTAAGAAGGCTCAGATCTGTTAAAACTGAAGCAGATTGCACTAAAGCTTACAGTGAACTTATAGATGCATGTCATGGCTACATTAATGTGACACAGATTGAAGTAAACTAGAAAAACCAGACATATGCAAAAAGTTTAGGGAATCTGAAGGTACATAACTCATTATTACTGGGAAATGAAGATAAGTTCAATTCAGGTAAGAGTGAGTCAAGACAGGAAAATATCCCAATACTAGTTGTAGTAGTAGTAGTAGTATCCTGTTGAATTTATATCCAGCGTGTATAGTAAGCTAATATTTGTAGACTCAAAACTGAAGGAGTGCAGCAACACGATGAATTTTAAATAAGTCCACAGAGCATGTACCAGTCGCTGGATTGTAAGAAACACTATATAAATGCTCTGAATTGAACTGAACTAAATTAAGCTGAAGTAAGTCACCTGCAGAAAGTTGGAACAGCATTACTACTGCAGACTACATTTTTCATTATCCAATGTGCTTATCTTTGTAATTGCAAATTACACTTCTATTCTGGTTAGAATAACTTAAAAGGTGGAAGAAGTATGGTTTCTTCATTTCTTTGTTTCATAATAAAATCTCACAAACATTAAGGGAAAAAAGTCTCTTTCAGTTTTTGAGTCTATTCAGTGTAATTGCCTTGTTGCAATGCCCCCGTTTGTTAGAAACAACCACCCGGGTGGTTGTTTCTATCTGCCTCCCTCATCGAGTGCAGCCGAATAGGCAGGACCCCCATCCATCATGGGAGGAGGAGGTGGTACCGCTGGTAGTGGGGCTCTCATGGACTGGCTGCAGCTTCGACACATTGAATGTGGGCTTAATGTGCATGGAACATGAAGCTTTAGCCTCCCTGCTGCAAGATTGATGACCTTTTGTATAATGAACAGCCTGATGAACTTTGTAGGCCAGCTTCTTGGTCTGAACCTGGTGAGGGAGGTCCTTGATGGAGAGCCACACCATCTGACCCTCTTGATAAGCTTGGGTGGCCAAGGCTGTGCAGGGGTCACAGAGTGCGGGAGAGCAGAAGGGCAGATGAAGACTTGAGCTGATGGGATGCAGCCTCCTCTTCTAAGAAGACTGGTTGATGTGTTTAGGCACGCTGGAAAGGAGGGACTCTAGGCCAAGGTGAAGGAGCCATTATGGACATACTCCATTCACACCAGCAGTTGGGACCAGGAGATGGGGTTCTGGGAGCCCCAGGCACTGGAGGTCCATTTTCATCAGGGTCAGCATTACAGGACCCTGGGCAGGAGAGAGGGTGAAAATGATCCTGACTATTGGGCTCAGTGAAGGTTGAGCAGATGTACTCCAGGTCCTTGTGCTCTCTCCAGACAAGGAGAGGTCCCATCCCCCCATCTCATCATCTACTCCTACAGTGCCTGGTTGCTGATGTCGTCATTTCTCACAGCAGGCTTCTCTGATAAGTGATAATAAATACATTAAATAGTGACAGGCACCAAGACAAGAAGCCTGGAAAATGATGGGACGCCCCAATATCAGAGGCAACCTGGAACCAAGGATCTGGAAGGCCTGGTTGACGGTGCGAGACCACTGGAAGGGTAACAGAGTAGATGTCAGCGTGTTGAGAGGTGTTGCTGTAAAAAAGTTATAAAACCCCACGAATGACTGTAGTCTCTCACTGACCTTTGGGATATTCCAGGAAGAACAGCTAGGACTGTTGGTGGGTCCATGAATCAAAGCAAACCTATTTAAAGCACAATGTCACAGCCATGGGTTGCCTCTCATAGGTAAGATCTAAACCAGTTTAAGGCAGAGCCTTTAATGCCAAGTAATGCCTCCATTCTTCCTAAAAGACTGTGATGGGCAAAAGCAGCGCTGAGGTCGAACAGGACAGGGACAGACATCAGTCCTTTATCTGATGCTGTAAGGTCAGTAGAGACTTGCACGAGCGCTCTCTCTGTGGATGTTTATTACTGTGGAGGTAGTCCCATAATTGACTGGTAACTGTTTTCTCTTGGATCTCAGACAAAAAGGGGGGTTAGACATCAGCCTATAGTTACCCAACACGCCTGCACCAAGTGTAGGTTATTTGATTCATGAATAATTAATTAGTTAATTGTAACCTTTGCCTGTGCCTCTAAGTGACTCGGTGGTGCTACTAAACTCAATTTCAAGGTTACAAGGTTTTTGTATCATTCAGTTCCAAGGTCAATTTGGGAGGAGTTCAAACTAGTATAAATCTACAGATATTGACTTCAGAGATACCACCTACTGTATTTAATGGTGCTGGAGTTATTATCTTTATTATTTCACAAGTTGAGACAGGTTAGATTTTCTTCTTTCTTGCAGGTAGTAAAAACTCCCAGAACAATAATAAAGAGGCATTTATAGCTGCATCTCTGGATTTTGTCGATTGTGCACAAACCACCTACAGCTCTGAGCTCACTCAGTCATTATTTGTGGTCTCTGTCACCCCCCCCCCACACACACACACACACACACACACACACCACGATGTCCAGAAAGATCAATTTTCAGGCACATTTTATATACTGCTCTCCGGTTTAAAATAGTGTGTTTTCTTTTTGCCTATTTTCCTGAAGAGCAGGAGCTTTATGTTCCCTCTAACTGCAGCAGCAAAAGAAGAAAAGTCAATGTGACACAAGTGCCACCTATTGGTCATTCCGTAGTACACTTTTCACCTGCTGCAACCTGGATTAAGAATAACAGACAAGTAAAACAGACTCAACGTGAATGCCTGATATTCACCTGAAACAAGAACTCTAAGCTCATATTATACATAACCCCATTAACACAACCACACTCGGGGTCATATTAATCCTCAAACTGAGCTGGATAACACACAGTAGTTGAGTAAGGACAGTGCATGTGAAGGGTATTGTACAAAAGTAGGATGAATAGATCCAGATAAATGGGGTAGCCCAGCTTGAATAAGCCTCATCGCTGTTTTCTGGGTCTGAGTCAGGATAAAGAGATGTGGCTCAGTCAGGCCAGGTGTGGATTGTGTGTTCGTAAGAAGACCACGAGGTCAATCACAACATCAGAAACCTGCTGAACAGGAGCAACGTATCTGTCTGTCTGTCTTCATGGGACACGTCTTTACGGCTGTAGAGGTTTACCGAAACATCACTGGAACGTGCCATCACCATGCAGATGAGTGAATTAACGCCGATGCAGCATCTACTAGTGACGCAGGTACAAAATAAAGATGTCACAGTGACTAAATGAAAGCCAGAATAAGAGAAAAGGCAACATCAGTGCTGCTAAAGGAGAGGGGAAAAGCCTGGCAGTCAATAATGGACCAGCACAAGTGGCCCAAACATGAATAATTAATATATTAAATGAAATATGAATTACATATCACATTACTGCAGGAAGTGTCATAATTACAGTTAAAGGATGCAGAGTTGATGTCCACGAATCAAAGTGCATATTAAAAGTGCACATTAACCTGCTCTCAGCTCTTCTTCATGAAGTGAAAATGTGTGAGAGGTGGATCTATATATGCTCTGCTGCCCTCATCTCAGATGTCATTGACACAATCTCTACAACCATCTAATTAACTGCAATGACACAAATATTAATAAAACCTCTGACAGCAATTCAACAAGCAGCTTTTATTGCAAAAGACCAGAAGGGTTGACAGTAATGAGACCAAAGGAATGAAGAGAAAGAGAGTAGAAGTCAAACAGTACAGTCAGAATGATGTGGAAGCCTTTGGATTAACAGTGAAGTCATCACTTCCTTTAGGGTGTAGTCCAAATGTTTGAGTGGTTCTTTATATGAGGTCCAGTCTGAGCCAGAACCTGCGGTGGCCATGTTCAACAGAGGGGACCGTCAGCAGAGGTGAGCTCACCTGAGAAACCAGAGGTGAGACCCTCCAAACACGGAGGCTCAAAGCAAAATGACCCCATTCAAACCCATAAAATCAGCCCAACATCCAAGGATAATAACAAATAAAATCAGCTTTACATTAAACCTGTTTTAAACCTGTTTTAAGCCTGTTTTAAGTCTGTTTTAAGCAGCTGTTTTTGTGAACAGAACTGGAATTTGTTCTTTCAGTCATCTTCATGAAACCATTCGTGGCAGCTCCACGCCAAATGCAGGTGGCAGGTGTCTTCCATCATGATTTAAAGCCTGAAGATGTCCTCACTGAACTCTTCGACATATGGACTGTCCCTCCAGTGCTGCCTGATACGACGCCTACTGTGCTCCATCCAAGCCTCCACTGATGTGTGGAGCAGCTCAACTGGGAGCTTTTCAGTCAGCTCTGATCCAGAAGGTCCTTGTTTCCTCACAGGAAGGTGCTGCTACCAGCCACCAGAGTGAACACCAGGGGAGGTTGAAGCTGGCCCAACAACAGTCAGGCAGCTCGGCTCCATCCTTTAAGGCATACTGAGGGGCAACAGTGATTTCATTATCAAGAAAATCCATCATAAACAACCGTAAGTGATGAACCTGGAGGCGTCCACTGGTCAGAAGACAGTCCTGCTGTCAGCACATTTGGTTCATTTCTTTTAGGAACACTGCAATTCTCTGAACTTGTAATGGATGAATGAAGCTCTTCTTCTAAACTTGGCCTGGCTCTCTGCCCTCTCCTCAGACTCAAAGGAGGTCCTGATGAGATGTTTGAGTTTAAACGCCCCTGGCTGCCTTCATGTTTGCTGGTGTGAAGACACAACTGTGGCACTGACACAATGTATTTAAACAGGAATGCTTGGTATCAGCTGATGTTGGGTTTTCTGTCTTGTTATGGTCTGATGACTGCCATCACGTTTTCTTAAATAAAGACCACAATTGGATTTAGTTCAATTCTGGTACGATCAAAATAGTCTCAAAGCGGTTTATAGAAAACCACAGTCTGATCTCTGAGAAAGCAACACTGGCAGGAAACTCTCCCCGTTTATTTTATGTGCAGAACCATATTTAATCTTATCAGACCTGACTCATTTTAATACAATTTTATTGTTCCAAAGAATCAGTTTAGTCTATTTGCATAATTAAATTAATTTGTGTTTGGGTAGTTTCAAAACCTGAATGTTTTTGGGGTGTTTTTCGTCTTAGTGTGTGGTAACCCCTGATTGTTTTAAAACGGGTCGTCTGGTTCAATAAACTCTGAGTTAAGCTTACCCAGTGCTAAGCTGCTGCAGGAGGATTAAAAAAAAACATCACCAATGGGGCATCAGCCCTCATCAATGATCCTGGGCGGTAAAAAAAGCCTCAAACCTCATCATCCTACTTCGGCTCACTGGAGTCAGAAATATTAATGACTGGTCTGCAGAAAGTGAGCATATTTCTAAAAACGAACAAAATAATGAATGAGAGTTCATGTGGCTTCTCTCCATTGGCTCCCCATAAAATCTAGAATTTAAGTTAAATCCTCCTCCTCCCCTCAAAGCCCTGAAAGGCCTCGCTCTGTCATACCTGACAGACCTCATAGTGCCATACTGTCCCAACAGATCACTATGTTCTAAAAGTGCAGGACTACTTGTAGGTCCTGGAGTCTCCAGAAGTAGAACAGGAGGTAGATCTTTTATGTACCAGGCTCCTCCTGTCCTGAACCAGCTCCCAGTCTGGTTCTAAAGGAGGACACCCTCTGGACCTTTAAGGTCAGGCTGAAGACTTCACCAGAGCTGGTGGTTAGGGCTGGACTAACCAACCCTTAGTGATGCTGCTGTAGGACCAGGCTGCTGGGGACAACTCTCTGAGGACATGTCCTCCACTTTCTCTTTTCTTTCACCAAGCTCTAATCCCTAATCCCGTAAAATGTATTTACTGTTACTGACCACACTGCCCCCCTGGGTTCTGCTCAACATCTCTTCCTGCTAAACGGGGGTTTTTCCTTGACACCGTTGCCCTCTGGATGCTCTGGAGGTTTCAAGCTGGGTCTTGTAAAGCATCGTGTGAGACAATTTATATTGTTATATAAATAAAAGTGAATTGAATTAACACACCCAGGTGCTCACATTGGCGACATGATCAACCTGAATTTAGTTTTTCATCATGTTTTAGAGTAATATTTCTTGCCTTTTGTTTTTGGCCACTGTCTTTGTCAAATGAACACATCACATTAGATCCACAACAAAACTGAATGAGAGAACTCAGCCCTCTAATTTCTTTGTCTTTTCTTCTTCTTTGTCGTTTCCTGGTGAATGAACTCAGCGGGATGTTTCCCAGAGAACTCTGTTCCTTCTGGAGAAAGAAAAAAAAACTGTTCAAAGTGGATTAAGCTCCTGAACAGAGGACATTATTTAGAGCTGCTGAATATTCAAGGCAGTATATCTGAATATTTATATCTGAATCACAGGTCATGTGTTCCTCCTTGCATCACAACACTAAACTGGACTAAAATGGTGTTTTTATGTGGAGCTTTTAGGTTTGTCTGTTGTCCAGCCCAACTATTATATATAATTAACTCAGCTGTTGCCCATGTCCAAGTTATGACTGATTCACATGTCAGCTCAATATCGTACTTTTAGGAAAAACAAACTAAAAAGGATTTTAAACACAACCGGACAAAAACCCTCCGTGGCTCTATATGGAATATCTCCATCTTCATCTTTCAAGAACTTGAAAAATGACACTCATACAGGATCTGAAAACTGCATTTATTGACCCAGATCAGCTCACAGAGCCAGAGAAATGTCACAGCTTAGTTACTGATGGCATATTTATTCACATACATTGTATATTTTATGCAATTTAACAAAAAAATCCTTAAAAAAATAAAGTGGTGCATAGTAAAATGTATCATAACACAATAAAACACAGCAAACACAAGTGTAACACACGGGGTTCAGACAGCATATGAAGATTTTCACAGAAAACAAACAAAATAAAATGACCTTGATCGATATTAAAATGGTCCGTTACTCCATGAATCAAAGATTTATGTAAGGCTGCTTTACTGGTTTCAGTGTCCAGTTCAAAATGACCCCATTACCCATAAACTCATGAACCGCTGAGACAGACCTGGATTAACAACTGCAGTCCAGCGTCCTCCTCCCTGTTGGCCCCCGCCCCTCCTCCCGTTCCTGCTCAGCTTTCAGGGCCTGAATGGCCCCGCTGACGTCACGCCACAGCCTTTGTGGTCTTTATTCGGCCTTGGAGCATTTTCGCCCAGCCTCTTTCTTATAGTTGAGTCTTGAACTCTGACCTCAACGGTCCCACAAGAGACCTGAACGTCGTTTGATGCTGTTCCTGGTTCTTCTGGGACTGGATGAATCGCTGATGTGCTCCTGGAGGGACTTTGGTCTCCAGGTGTGGGTAAAGGCTCTGACTGGGTCAGTGGAGTCCTAAAGCCTTAGACATGATGTTGGGACACGGTCAGGGATGAAACTCAAAGACCTTTCTGCGTTTCTGCTCTTGAACTTCTTCTTCTCACTGATGTCTCTGGTGAAACTCAGCTTAGATCTACAAATCTGTGGGAAATCATGATTCATGTAAATCACATAAATTCATGATTTAAAGGGGGGGTTGTCAGCTTAAGCCAGGGTTGAAGCCCGCGTTACCTTCGCGCTGGTCCAAACCAGGAAAAGAATAAAAGGAATAAAGTTTAGAGACGGTGTCAATGAGGAGGAGACGGGAGGTGGAGATGATGTTGAGGCTCTCTCTGGATGAAGAGGATGAGGACTGAGAAGATGAGAGGAACAGCACACGTTAGAGGGTGTGGAGGTGGTTTGGACACGTCCAGAGGGGGGACAGTGAAGGACGCTCAGGACGGAGCTGCAGGCAGGAGGAAGACCTGAGACCGGACATGTGAGGTGGTGAGACAGGACATGAAGGTGGACGGTGAGAGAGGAGGACGATCAAGGAGGAGATGGACACATCTGATGGGCAGCTTCAAGCTGCATCGCCACAGTCCAACTGTCGGTGAAACTCACTTTAAACATTTACATTAAGACGACGAGGGCGGAGGGACACGCTGCTGTCACCGGGTCAGGCTTGAGGCTTCAGCACCTTCTGGACCTTCTGGTGCCCCAGCACTTCAAACACTACTCAGAATTCACATCAAAGCCACTTTAAAAAGAAACAAGGATGAACTGGTTACTGGACTCACACCCACGAGAGAGGTTCAGAGCAACGACCGGGACCAGAACCAAAACGAGCACACAGCCGACACAGTAGAAAAGGTCCAAGCTACAAAGGCCACGAGTCCCGCCTGTCTAGAGACCCGTGAGGTCCACGATGACCTTGATGAAGATGGTGTCGTCACGAATGTAGGAGTTTTTACAGTCCAGCTTGGAGAGAGGGCAGAAGAGGGGGCAACCGCTGGCAATGTTCATGTCACTGACCGGCCTCTGGAAGGACGAGGAGGACACGTCGGGCCTGAAGGCGTCGATGATGTGCTCCCTGTTGTTCTGGTCCAGCAGCATGAGGGTGACCTGAGCACACAGGGGAGGAGGGCGGCCTTACAGCTCACTGAGCCCTCCAACCAGAGCCCCCCAACACCCGTTGACGGCGTTACCTTTTGGTTGAAGGGCCATTTGAGGAGGGCGTCGCTGTGACCTCTCATGACCACGAAGAACAGAGACAAGTGGCTCCCGCGGCCCGTGCCGTCGCCGTTCAGGTAGATCCGCAGGCACATCTTGTAGCCGTACTTGCTGGTGTAGAAGGCTGGAACACAGAGCACAAGAGGCTGGGACCCAGAAGACCCCCCCCCCCACGGCTGCAGAGGTGCCTCTGGGCTGGAAAGAGTTACCGGGTGAAAACATGGCGGGGGCACGGCCCGCCACGGCGTCCTGTCTCTTCTTGGTGAAGTCTGAGATCTTCCAGACAAAAACGCCGTCGTACGTGGCCGCGGACAACTCCCTCATCTTCTCGTCGATCTCCACGATGGACAGGTCCCTCAGACTCACCGTCCTCTCCAGCTGGCGGACCTGCAGCAGCAGCACAGGGTTAGGCTCCTGCCCCCACGACCACGCTCCAGGACGCAGCACAGGACAAGTACAGTAACACAACTATGCATGCCGCATTTTACGGATTATAAATCTCAGTTTTTTTCATAGTTTGGCCGGAGGTGCGACTTATACTCTGGAGCGACTTACGTGTGAAATTATTAACACATTATTATTCACACATTATTATTCACGCATTATTATTCACACATTATTATTCACACATTATTATTAACACATTATTATGAACACATTATTATATCGTTCCACGTGTTATTTTCACACTAAGCCGCTAGAGGGCGCTCTAGGCCTATACATGTCTTTTCCTTCTTTATTATGCATTTTATGGCTGCGACTTAAAAATACGGTAAATAACCACAGAAGACGACAACGTCTGGTTTTAAGTTATTAGCACAGAGGTGAAATACTCCAGATGTTTAAGCGGGAGAAAAGAACCTGTCAGCCCCAGTGAGGCCTCTTCAATGATTACTTAAGTTAATTATTAATGAAATAAGGTCAAGACATGTTTTCATTGTGATTTCTATTAAAAAGGTTTTGATCTTTACACACATGAGAGGAAACGTCCAGCTCTGGTTCTGGACGGGTCCACCAGGGACCAGATTTCAGGTTATTCTGATGATGATGAGGAGCGTGACCCTCCTCCCCACCACCGTGGACCCATGAGCAGGGCCTTTGGGGGCCAGCTGCGTGTTGCACAGATGTGTAACAGCCCGTTCTCTGAGGCCGACACGTTAGATTTCTTCCTGAAGAAGCTGCACTAGTTTAACTTTTCCAACTCTGGACGTTTGTCCACCCTGGCTGCAGCCTGACGCCGAGCTGGAGCGTCTGTGGGTGTAACGTGGTAACGGACGAGGCTCCGCACCAGCGCGTCTCCTTCTGAAGGTGAAGGACGGACCAACGCGTCTCCCTCACCTTGTTGTTGAGGATTTCGATCTTGTCCTGGTCCAGCCGATGCTGGCGCGTGTACGCCTCCATGGTGGCGCAGGAGCGCTCCACCTCCCTGTTCAGGACGCACACGATGTTCTCGAAGGTGGCGACTTTGAGCTGGAGCTCCTGGCAGCGGCGGCTCAGCTCCGCCACCTTGGTCTTCTCGCTCTGCAGCTGCAGCTCCAGCGCGGCTCCTACGCCGCTCGGCAGCGGCGTGAAGGAGGTGGTGAGGGGCGGGGCCGTCAGACCGCCACCGCCGCCGACCTGGCTCATCTTCTGCTCCAGGTCCCTGAGGGACTGATGGAGCTCCAGCAGCTTGTGGCCGGCCACGTCCAGGCTGTGGGGCTGAAGGCTCTCCAGGCTGATCTTGATGCCCATGATGAAGTGCAGCAGCAGGTTCAGGTGCTCGTAGGAACACTGGCGCTCGTGCTCGTGGATTTTCTCCTTCTCGACCTCGGTGTCAAAGACACAAGCAGAAGAAGGTGATTTTAATGACGCTAAAAATAAAAGTCAGCCAGCAGATCTGAGTTAACAACAACAATAATGAAGAAGAAGAAGAGAACCTTTGTCTTCTAATGAGTCAACAGAACAAACAAGAGTTATCTGATTGACTAAAGTGATTTACATGATTACATAATTATTAGCTTATACTTTTTTACTTCTTATAGTTCTACGTTATAGACACTAAAAAAGACGACAAGCTGCTGCATCTGATGGACCCGTGATGCTTGATGTTCCTGTGCAGCTGTATCTTAGATTAGATTAGATTATAAACCTGCTGACCTATAGACTGTAAAGGGCTTGTTTGATTATTATAAAGTACTCAACAGAGAACAAGCCGTGAAAATCATTGTTACTCACAGATGTGTTGCAGCCGACGACGTGAAATCTGCACGGCGATTTAAATTTGCTGCAGAACTTAATGTGATCAATGTACTGAAATAGAAAGAAAGACGGTTAAGAGGAGAGCGGCGGCGACAAACCGAGTTAGGAATGAAAAGACCTACCTTCTCCCTGGGGATCTTTTTCTTTGAGCAACCTTCACACATCATGGGGTACTTTGGACAGATTTCATCATGAGCCTGGAAACAGTGAGGATATTAAAGGTCTCATCTCCACTCCTCCGCCCAGGTTATTCTGCTCTGGAGGCTGGAGGCAGCCGAGGGAGGACCGAGTGGACGTGGATGAGTGAGCATCTACCTTGATGTTCTTCAGCTGGAAGGGCTCTTTGCAGTACTTGCAGTTGAGCGTGCGCTCTGGACATTCTCTCTCATTGTGACGCTCTTGTTCGTTGGCTCTCATAAGCTCTTTACAGGAAGGACACAAGATAATCATGAAGTCACAGCTGTCCTCATGCCTCGCCTGCAGATAAGAACAATCACGGTCGTCATAAGCCCGGTGGTGTCGTGGACTGGTCTCCAAACTGGTCCCCTTGAGAAGACCCAGCAGGGCGAGGGCGGTTCTCCAGAGCCGCTGCGGTCAGTGACAACTAGTAAACCAAGTACACCTAAACGCACCGGCCCTGAACAGCTGGGACACAAGAATGAGACAACACACAGATCAGCCTGGCAGATCATCACCATCAGGACATGGGCGTTACCTCGCCACACAAAACATGACAGA
>CAJVRN010000240.1:5560000-5587500 GCA_911728415.1 Lagocephalus sceleratus
AAAGTGAACATGTGAGCAACACATGTTCTAACCCTCCTGAGGTCTCGTGATCCCTGATCTGCCTTAACGCTGCATTAAAGCATATGATCCTGACTCTCCTCTGCTTCGTGTGATTATTATTATTATTATTATTATTATTATTATTATTATTATTACTATTATTATTATTATTATTATTACGATTACTATTACTATTACTTAATTTTTATTTTCATATACCGAACGTGTCCCAACGTGCCGTTATTTTGAAAAGCCGGAGCGGAAGTGGTGCGTTTACGTGTCCATCTTGACGGTTGGACATCAGTGCAGCTGTGTTCTTTGCAGAGGAATGTTGGTGGATTTCGGCTGTCAGGACACGGGTGGAGGTCTGACGGCGGCTGCGGGAGCATGCGGGGCCTGCGGGCCGTGGTTCCGTCGCGTCGCGGTGAGTTCGGCGGCGCGTTTGTCCCGACCTCTTGGCCGTTTCCGACGCTGATGTGGCCGCCGGAGCTAGGCTAACGCCGCTTAGCCTCGGGAGCTCCACATCGTCCCCGAGGACTCGACGACCAACCTCACGACACCCCTCCCGGGCGTCGAACCTTCGAGGGGGGGTCCAGCAGCCTGTCGGGTCGAACACGTCCGCCGAGACCCGAACAGAACCCCCGAGAGCCTCAGAAGCGAGCTCAGGGGCGAGCTAATGCTAACAGAAGGTTTCTCCTCAATTAAACCCCCCAGATGTTGTTCACGTTCATGTTGCTGCACATCTGCGCAGCTGCCCAGATGCGCAGATGTGCTCCTGCACAGATGTGCCGCTGCAGAGCCGTCCGTTTGGACCCGCGGGTTCTGCGATGTCCAGCCCTTAAACGACCAGTTGTGACCGTTCGATTCTGAATCCAGATGTTCGCGCCCACATCTGGCCTCCCCTGGCTTGGCCGCTGCCCTCCTGCTCACTAACCGTGTCTTTCCCCCCCCGACAGGTGAGTAGAGGCCCTTCGCCCCCGGTCCTGGTGCTGGTCACGTGACCGACCCCCCCATCCTGGTCTCCTCCAGTGGACCAGTGAGCTGTTCCTCTGAGGCCCAGCCGGGCTCCCCCGCCCCCCCAGCCGGCCCAGCCGGGCTCCCCCGCCCCCCCCCAGCGCCGCCCCCAGACCCGCCAGGATGCTGTCGGCCCTGAAGAAGCTGGTGGGCTCCGAGTCGGGGCAGCTCCGGGAGCGCCACATCCCCGCGGGGCTGCAGTCCATGAACCAGAGCCTCCAGAGGCGCTTCGCCAAGGGTGTCCAGTACAACAGTGAGGGCCTTCGGTCCGCCTGGGGGGCCCTTGACGGGCGTACCGGTCCCAGCTTGAGGTGGTCTCTGATCGTCTGTGTCCCCCCCCCCACAGTGAAGATCGTGATCCGTGGCGACCGGAACACCGGGAAGAGCACCTTATGGCACCGGCTGCAGGGCAAGAAGTTTGTGGAGGAGTACCTGCCCACCCAGGAGATCCAGGCCACCAGCATCCACTGGAACTACAAAAGTAAGTGTGCGCCTGTGTCACGCCTGTGTCACGCCTGTGTCACACCTGTGTCACACCTGTGTCATACCTGTGTCGCTCCTGTTTTGATGGGTCTTCTCGGTGGTTTGTTTCAGTGGCTCCGTATCAAGGTAAAACTATGAGCTCGTACCTGAGCTGTAGTCCAGCTGTAGTGTGTGTGTGTGTGTGTGTGTGTGTGTGTGTGTGTGTGTGTGTGTGTGTCCAGAGGAGTGCTAGCCCGTAGGTGCAGGCCCCCCTTTAGACCGAACGGCGTCACTAACGTGCGTGTGTTTCTGCCTCAGCTACTGACGACGTGGTGAAGGTGGAGGTGTGGGACGTCGTGGACAAAGGTGAGTGAGGCCCTGTGACCCCCCCCACACACACACACACACACACACACACACACACACACACCTCTTTTCATTTGTCTCCATTTGTCCTTTCTGACACCTCAGGACACAAATACGCTCTTCCTGAGCGTGCTGGTGAGCGCCGCCACGTGTGCTGTGGTCTAACCCCCCGTTTGTCTCCATTCCTCGTTCCCCCGCCGTGCTTCCACTTCCTGCCTCAATTCACCACTTTTACAAACCTCGGTTTTAAAGAACGTTGGCGGGAGTCGTCCCGGGACAGTTGCAGGAGGGTTAGGGGGCGGGTTCGGTCGCCGGAGGTTCGTCCAGCGAAGGGACGTCTTTGTGTCCCTGCCTGATTATTTATTTAAGCCTGAGCAGACGAGTCGGTTACGATATCGAACGGGAACGCCGAGCGAACGGACCAGCCCACGTTACAAAGTGATTGATGTGTTGACGTCGCAGCGGCTGGGAGGAGTTGGAGAGAAACTTGGAAGAGAACAAAGGATTTTGGTTCAAACAGGTGGTCTTTGTTCTCCTGTTCTCCCTTTAGTTCCCCGGTAAATCAGTGGGATCGTTTCCCTGCTGAACTAGACGTTCCCCCAGCTTCCTCGATTATTCTCAGTACGTGTCGGTGGGTGAGCTGCCCGTTCTTGTTCGCGGTTCGTTCATGAGTGACGCCGACGCCGAGGAAGCTGCTTCGACGGCGGTCGCATGCGTGCGTAGACGCGTTCTCGTCTCCCGCTGCTGCTGAAAGCCTTAACCGGATCAGATGTCCTCGCCTGTGTGTTCTCAGCGCTGATTAGAACCCCTGACTCTGAGTGTTTCCACTGATGTCACGTGACTGATGTGTGTGTGTGTGTGTGTGTGTGTGTGTGTGTGTGTGTGTGTGTGTGTGTGTGTGTGTGTGTTCACCCAGGCAAAGGCAAAAGGCGCGGAGACAACCTGAAACTGGAGAATGAACCCCAGGAGGTGCTGCTCAGGTTTCTTCTGGCTCTCCTCCGGCCTGGAGCCCCGTCGTAAACGAGTCGTGTGTTTGTGTCGCAGTCGGACGAGGTCGCCCTGGACGCCGAGTTCCTGGACGTCTACAAGAACTGCAACGGCGTCATCATGATGTTCGACATCACCAAGCAGTGGTAAGGCCGGCGTGTGCGGGCAGCTCCATTATTCATGGACAGGTGAGCCGACGTGCTGCTGGTTTCCAGCGGGTGTCGGTTCCACTGAGGGTGAAGTTTGATCCTTCCTCACAACAACAACAACAACAACGTTGATCCTCGTCACAGTTTAAACCTTCAGGCCTTCTTTTGGACGGGTGTGGGGGGGGGGTTGACCTGCAGGTGAAAAGCTGACTGCTGTGCCTGCAGGACGTTCAACTACATCCTGAGGGAGCTGCCTAAAGTCCCCACGCACGTCCCCGTGTGTGTGTTGGGGAACTACAGGGACATGGGCGAACACCGCGTCATCCTCCCCGACGACATCAGAGACCTGATCGCTGGACTGAACAGGTGCTGGAACACCAGGCTTCTATTATGATGAAGATGATGATGATGATGGTGATGATGATGATGGTGATGATGATGATGATAATGATGGTGGTGATGATGATGATGATGGTGATGGTGATGATGATGATGGTGATGATGAAGGTGATGATGATGGTGATGATGAAAGTGATGATGAAGGTGATGATGATGATGATGATGGTGATGGTGATGATGATGATAGTGATGATGAAGGTGATGATGCTGATGATAGTGATGGTGATGATGATGAGGAGGATGATGATGGTGATGGTGATGATGATGATGGTGATGATGATGATGATGATGATGGTGATGATGATGATGATGGTGATGATGATGATGGTGGTGATGATGATGATGATGATGGTGATGATGGTGGTGATGATGATGATGATGATGATGATGATGATGATGATGATGATGGTGATGATGTTGATGATGATGATGATGATGGTGATGATGATGGTGATGATGATGATGGTGATGATGGTGGTGGTGATGATGATGGTGATGGTGATGATGATGGTGATGATGATGATTATGATGATGGTGGTGATGATGATGGTGATGGTGATGATGATGGTGGTGATGGTGAAGATGATGATAGTGGTGAAGATGATGATGGTGGTGATGGTGTTGATGATGATGATGATGATGGTGATGATGGTGGTGATGATGGTGATGATGATGATGGTGATGGTGATGATGATGGTGATGATGGTGATGATGGTGATGGTGATGATGATGGTGATGATGGTGGTGATGATGATGGTGATGATGATGATGGTGATGGTGATAATGGTGATGATGATGGTGATGGTGATGATGGTGGTGATGATGATGGTGATGATGATGATAGTGATGATGGTGATGATGGTGGTGATGATGATGGTGATGATGATGATGGTGGTGATGATGATGATAGTGATGATGGTGATGATGGTGGTGATGATGATGGTGATGATGATGGTGGTGATGATGATGGTGATGATGATGATAGTGATGATGGTGATGATGGTGGTGGTGATTATGGTGTGTGTGTGTCTCTGTGTGTGTTGAGAGTGTAACCTTCTCCCTGGCTGCTCTCTTCCAGACCCCTGGGCTCGTCCTACATCCATTATGCTGAGTCCTCCATGAAGAACGGCTTCGGTTTAAAATACCTGCACCGGTTCTTCAACATCCCCTTCCTGCAGCTACAGGTCAGAGGTTAAAGGTCGCCGCCAGCGCCGACCTCACGGCGTGTCCTGACAGCGTCGGCGCTTCTGTGTGTCCAGAGAGAAACTCTTCTGAGGCAGCTGGAGACCAACCAGCTGGACATCGACGCCACGCTGGAGGAGCTGTCTGTGCAGCAGGAGACCGAGGACCAGAACTACGACATGTGAGCCCCCTCACCTGACCTGTGATGACCTCCCCTGATCTGTGATGACCTCACCTGACCTGTGATGACCTCACCTGACCTGTGATGACCTCACCTGACCTGTGATGACCTCCCCGACCTGTGATGACCTCACCTGACCTGTGATGACCTCCCCTGACCTGTGATGACCTCACCTGACCTGTGATGACCTCACCTGACCTGTGATGACCTCCCCTGACCTGTGACGACCTCCCCTGACCTGTGATGACCTCACCTGACCTGTGATGACCTCACCTGACCTGATGTGATGACCTCACCTGACCTGTTACAACCTTACCTGACCTGTGATGACCGCACTTGACCTGTGATGACCTCCCCTGACCTGTGATGACCTCCCCTGACCTGTGATGACCTCACCTGACCTGTGATGACCTCACTTGACCTGTGATGACCTCACCTGTCCTGTGATGACCTCCCCTGACCTGTGATGACCTCCCCTGACCTGTGATGACCTCCCCTGACCTGTGATGACCTCCCCTGACCTGTGATGACCTCCCCTGACCCCGCCCGGTTTCACCGCCGTCCTCCTCTGATTCCCTCAGCTTCCTGGAGAACCTGGAGTCTCGTCACAAAGGTTCGGCCAACGGTCAGAGTCCTTCCTCGGGCTCCCAGTCCCCCGTCATCCCCCCCAGCGGCGCCTCCACCGGCAGCTCCAGCCCCAGCACCCCGCAGCCCCCCTCGCAGGCGCTGCCGCAGTCGCCTTCCACGCCCGCCTGCTCCGCCCCCCCGCCCCCGGCCGCGGCCCCCGCGGCGCCCCCCCCCGCGGTGGAGGCGGCGCTGCCGGCCCAGTCGCCGGAGCACCAGCAGGCCGCGGCCGGGGGCGGGGCCTCTCAGAAGCGCAGCTTCATTTCCCGCTGGTTTGGCTCCGCCCCTGCAGCCGACGTCCCCGCCTCCTCGCCAGGTGAGCAGACGCGCGCCGACCCCGCCTGACCCCGCCTGACCCCGACCGCGCGGTGAACGGCGTCGGTGTCGTCCGCAGAGGGCCAGGCAGCTCCGGCGGGTCCTCCCCAGGTGCAGAGCGTGGACGACTTTGTCCCTGATGAGCGTCTGGACAAGAGCTTCCTGGAGGACGGCGTGCCCGTGAAGACCAAGGTGCCTCAGGCCGCGGCCGCGGGGCGGGACAGCGACAGGTGGGAGGCCTCGCCGTCTGCGGGCGCGTGCCGGGGAACCCGCGCTCCAGCCTTCCGCTCCGTGTGTTGCAGCGACGCGGAGCCCAGCGGGAACCCTCTGGTGTCGGGCTTCCAGGACGAGCTGGACCCCGACGACACGGCGCCCGGCCTGCCCCCGCCGAAGACGCTGCCCCCCAGCAGGAACGTCGCCCTGACCAGC
Organism: Lagocephalus sceleratus; assembly: GCA_911728415.1. Taxonomy (NCBI): domain Eukaryota; kingdom Metazoa; phylum Chordata; class Actinopteri; order Tetraodontiformes; family Tetraodontidae; genus Lagocephalus; species Lagocephalus sceleratus. The sequence goes on from CAJVRN010000240.1 coordinate 5,566,109, forward strand.
GACGAGGAGGACGCCGCCGCCCCCGCCGGAGCAGGCGAGGCCCCGGACAGCGACGCGGAGCCGAGAGTGTAAACGTGCTCCTCCTCTTCACGCCGCTTGAACTCAGACGGGGGGGCGTGGCCTCATCCGGCGTCTCCTCCTTCCAGGTCCGTAGCTCCGCCCACGAAGGCGAAGGTGACCTCTAAAGGACCGCCCGCCGCCGCCGTGGCTCCGGCCGAAGCGCCGACCCAGCAGGGCAAGAAGAAAGGCGGCCCCCCCAGGGCGGAGGACTCGGACACGGACCCCGACGCCCCCGTGGCCCAGCAGCTGCTCTCCTTCGTCATGGACGACCCCGACTTTGAGTCGGAGGCGTCGGACACGCCCCGGATAGTGAAGGTGAGCAGGCGGGCGCCGCCCCCCCGGGGGGGGGGGAGGCATCGCAGGTCTGAAGGCGCCTTTCTTCCAGGACGCGTTCCCGGTGAGGGACGAGCTGCTGTCGGAGCTGTCGGAGGACGAGGCGCAGCCGGGGGCGGGGCCACCGCCCCCCAAGACCACCCTCATCTCCTTCAGACACAAGGACGACGCCGACCTGTTCGGGCTGGGCCTCCAGGACGAAGCGTCCGCCGCCAAAGACAGCAGCGAGGACCAGGAGGGTGAGGGGACCGCCGCCCCCCCCCCCCCGGGGAGCGTTTGAGAGGTCAGGGCGAGGAGCGAAACCCCACCAAACTGTTTTGTGTTTCAGAGAAGGAAAGCAAACAGCCGCTGAAAGACAAGAAGAAGAAGAAGAAGAAGAGCAAAGAGGTGGGTTGGTTTGTCCCCGTGGTCTCAGGGGTGTCCAGACTAACCAGGCGGCGTTCCCGTTTCCAGGAGGACGAGAAGAGCAAGAAGAAGCACAAGCACAAGAAGAAGGAGAAGGACGACGCTGCGGCGCCGGAGGAGCGGGAGAAGAAGAAGAAGAAGTCCCGCAGCAAGAAGACGGAGGTGGACGAGCTGGAGGACTTTCTGGGCGGGGGGGCGTCCATCAAGAGGGACGACAGAGAGTACGAGGAGTTGTAGAGCTTCCTGCTCCGGCCGGGAGGGGGCGCCCGGGGCTCCGCCCCCTCCCGGCCGGAGGGCGAGGGAGGGCGGGGCCGCCCGCCGCATCATGTGACCTTCAAACTGCGTCTTCTTCTTTTGTGTCCCTTCATCGTGGCTGCTGGACAGAGACGGGCGAACGTGGCCGACTCCTCGAGAGCATGCTCCCTCGTGATGACGTCTGGCCCCCAGGAGCCCCCCGGTTCAGAGGGTTCACCGTCTCGTGTCGACACGACTAATCGCGCGTTGAGAACTCTGACTGTTCGTTTTTCGTTGGTAACGTCCCCTTGGGCCTCGCCGTCTGGTGCGGGCGCCCGGACGTCGCCGGCGACGCCGTCAATGTGGTTTGTGGCTTTAGTCCGAGCGGTTCAAAAAACAGGCTCCGCCTTCGCCGCCGTCTTCGTCATCGCTTCGGGAAACCCTCCCGCGGACGCCGACCTGATCCCCGAACACGCCGCTCGGCCTCCGTCCTCGCTCGCTTCATCGGTGACGGAGGCCGAGCGGGACCGCCGCCTCCGGGGAGGGGGGGGGGTCGTGCGTCTGGAGGTCAGAGGACTCGCCGCCCTCACGTGGAGCCCGAGGCCTCAGCGCCACGCTGGGGGCGGAGCCTCTGTTTGTTTACAACCATGATACACACCCGATATTTACGCTGTCGCTCCGCAGCACTCCAGAGGGTCCACCGGACACCTTCAGAGATACTTCTGTTTCACTGCATGCCAACGTTGAATGTGACGACAAACCATGTCTTTAGGTCCTCCTCGGTCGGCCCCGTCGCCTCCGCCCGCTTACGCTCGTTAGGGAACCGTTGGAGTTTTAACTCCTGACTGACTGAACAGGTTCAGACGTTAGCACGGACCTGCAGGAACGGTGTTCTGGAGTCACCCGAGTCACCCGGGGTTCTGTGTTTGGCTGCAGTAACGAGTTTTAGAGTGTGTGCGCACGTGTGTGCGTGTGTGTGCGTGTGTGTGTGTGTGTGTGTGTGATTTGCTTCATCAGTCCAAGTGTTCTTACTGTCTCACCAGAACACTCCCCCCAATCAAAACACCATTCTTTAGCTTTGCTCCATTCCAACACTTCCAGATCTTTAATTATTGTGTGTTTTTTGTGTGATTTATGCTGAAACCTTTTATTGTTTGGAGTTACGACGTTACACATTTGGGATCTTTCCTGAGTTCTAATTCCCTCGTCCGACCTGTAACACTTTTAAAGAGTGAAGCGTTCTCGCTTGTGTCACGAACTGTGAATCCGACGTGTTCTGACAGCGGGTGTGTGTGTTTCACATCTCAGGCGTGATCGCACACACTTGGCTCACAATAAATGGGTGAAACTATGCAGCAGCCGAGTTCTGTGGAACTCTGTGGTGTCGTGTGATGTTGCCGAGGCCCTTTCGGTCAGACAGGAGGGGGTTCAGACCCACGGAGGAGGCAGGTATCGCGTCATATCCTCAAAACTAGGCATGAAATATAAACCTGAATCTAGGAATAATGTATCACATATATCAATCAAATAATTTTTGTTTTACTTCTAAATGTCATACTGCGCACCACCTTAGGAGTAATGAAATTATTTTCTACAGGGACGCATCCAAAGTGTGGAAAGCTGTAATTTTAAATAGATCCTGTGTGAACAAACTCTTGTATAAATGTCTTGTTCTGAACAATATGACATTTTGTAACGAATCCATCGGTGATTTTGACCCTCATCGTTTTTCTTTATCTGTAAATGTCTGTACATGTGTCTCATCCAATAAATTAAGTTGTTCTTTCTAACATTATTCAGTCGGATAAGTTTGAGTTCCACCATAAAAGCGAGAACGGGCTCAGCTCGGCTGCGCTACCACCACTCGCCGCTGGGGGCGGCGGGGCGGTAGAGCGCCCTCCGAACACCCGAGCGGACAAAAGCCCGAAGAAGAGGTCACGTGGACACGCCTCCGCGCATGCGCCGTCTTCCATGTGTGTTTGTGAAGAACAGCCATGGTGAGAGTCTTTAAAGTTTACGAATTAAGGCTCATTTAAGCGTTATTTCAGGGTTATTTAAGAGTTATTTAAAGGGTCATTTAAAGGGTTGTCTTCAAAGTAAAGAGGCTGATCGACCTAAACTGGGTTTAAAGGGGAGATCTGACGTTAATGTTGATTATTATCGACCGATGTTTGATTCAGGTCGAGAGGCTGGTTTATTATTATTATTATTATTATTATTATTATTATTATTGTTATTATTATTATTGTTATTATTATGAGCTTTGTCTTCATGACTCTGGTTCTGATCAACGGTCTTTAGTGTCTTTTAAGGGTCTTTCCACAGACACAGAGCCTCTACCTCCTCTCTTTTATCTTTTATTTTCTCTTCTAGCCTCTATCCTCTCTTCTCTCTTCTATCCCCTCTTCTCTCTCTTCTCTCTTCTGTCCTCTCTTCTCTTCTCTCTTCTGGCTCTCAGAACATCCAAACTGGCCTCCTGCTCTGCTCCTTCCTGCTTCATGTTGTCATTCTAACAGAATGGAGGTTTAATGGTCTCATCAGTGAATACTGACGTGGTCTTCATCAGAAATGACTCTTAAATAACGCAGATGTGGCGTTAAATAATCATATAATCATCCAATCACATTTTAATCACTGTTGTTTTTGTAAACGTGTTAAACTGCAGCTTCGTAGAGAGGTGAGGCTGAGGAGGGAGTACCTGTACCGGAAGGCCCAGGAGAGCCGTCTGAGGACCATCGAGGAGAAGAAGCATCGGGTGAAGAATGCTCTGGAGGGTAGGCCCCCCCCCACGCTCGCTCGCTCCTCCGTGGTCACTTTTCTGACGCGTCTCTTCACAGAGAACCACGTCCTCCCGACGGAGCTGCGGAGGGAAGCGCTGCAGCTGCAGAAGCTGGTCGAGTACGACGACGAGGGCGCGGAAGGTCGGTGGCGGTCCAGCAGCCCCCATCGCCGTTAACCCCCCGCGACGAGCGGTGTCTGATGACGTTGTCCGCAGGCGTGAGCTCGCACATCGACGACGAGTACAAATGGGCCGGAGTAGAAGACCCTAAAGTCATGGTGACCACGTCCAGGGACCCCAGCTCCAGGCTCAAGATGTTCGCCAAGGTCGGGGTCCAACTTGTGTGTGTGTGTGTGTGTGTGTGTGTGTGTGTGTGTGTGTGTGTGTGTGTGTGTGTGTGTGTGTGTGTGTGTGTGTGTCTGAACAAGGTTGGGTCCCTCCCACCTCACACAGAAGCTCAGGGAGCGATGAGGTTTGAGGGATCCTATAGTAGATCGATAGAGTAATAAACACGAGCCAGGGGTCAAAGGTCAAAACCGTCTGACCTTTGACCTCACCCTAACCCGGCGGCGGGGCTCTCGTGGCTCGTCTCTGACCGCAGGAGGTGAAGCTGATGTTCCCCGGAGCTCAGCGCATGAACCGAGGGAACCACGAGATCCCCGCGCTCGTCCAGGCCTGCCGGGCCAACAACGTCACCGACCTGGTCATCGTGCACGAGACGCGAGGGCAGCCAGGTACCACCGACCTCTGACCTGCTGCCCCCCCCAGATGTTGACCCCTGTGTGTGCGCCCCCCCACAGACGGCCTGGTGGTCTGTCACCTCCCCTTCGGCCCCACCGCTTACTTCACGCTCTACAACGTGGTCATGAGGCACGACGTCCCCGACATCGGCACCATGTCCGAGGCCTTCCCCCACCTCATCTTCCACAACTTCACGTCCCAGCTGGGCCAGCGGGTGAGTCGCCCGGGGCCCCTCGCCCCCCCCCGGGGCCCCTCGCCCCCGGGGCCCCTCGCCCCCCCCGGGGCCCCTCGCCCCCCCCCGGGGCCCCTCGCCCACCGCCCAGACTCCCTCCTGACGCGCTGCCCTCCCGCAGGTGTCGAACATCCTCAAGTACCTGTTCCCCGTACCGAAGGAGGACAGCAGGCGCGTCATCACGTTCGCCAACCAAGAGGACTTCATCTCCTTCAGGTGAGGACGTCCGGGGGGGGCGACCTCGTCCCCCGCCTCGTCCCCCGTACGGTAACGCCCCACGACCCTCTCCTGATCCCAGACATCACACGTACAAGAAGACGGACCACAGGAACGTCGAGCTGACGGAGGTCGGGCCCCGCTTTGAAATGAAGCGTGAGTGTTGGGTGGGTGTGGGCGAGCGTTGGGCTTCAGGGTCGCCCTCTGACCGGCCCTCCTCCCCCCGTCTCCCCCGTCTCCCCCCTCAGTGTACATGATCAAACTGGGCACGCTGGAGAACGAGAGCACGGCCGACACGGAGTGGCGCCTCCACGCCTACACGCACACCGCCAAGAAGAGGAGGGTGATGAGCCTGGAGTAAGGAGCCCGACCCCCACGCCCTCGACCCCGGCCGACCTCTGAGGGCGCCCACGGCGGCGAGGGCGAATCCCCGCCCTGACCCGGCTCTCCTCCCCTGACCCCACCTGACCCCACCTGACCCTGCTGTTGCCTAATAAAGCGTCTCAGCCCCTCCTCTGGCCTCTTTCTACCTGCAAAGGTGCTCTCGTAGGTGAGCGTGCGCGCGCGCGGATGTTTACATGACGGGAGCGCGCTCAGGTGGGCGCCGGCGCGCGTCGGCTCCGCCTCGACCAATCAGAGCGCGGCGCCGGCGGCGGCGGCCAATCAGCGCGCGGCTCCGCGGAGGGATTTCCGGCTCCCCCCGAAGTTCTGACAAGCGGTTTAAGAGCCGAAGATGGCGGCCGAAGGTGAGAGAGTAACCTGGACAGGGGCGGTGGTGGGGGGCCCCTGGGGGCCCCTGGGGGCCGGGGGGGGCTAGGGGCCCCGGGGGGGGCCACCGGGGCGGGGGGCACCGGGACAGACCCCCCCCGGGTGGCGGAGGCTGCGGTGACCGAGCACGGCTGCTCCCAGCGGGGCGAGAGAGACCCGGACCCGCCGCCATTAGCGGGGCCCTCGGGGGCCCCCGACCCGGACCGGGGGCCCCCGAGGGCCCCAGGCGCTCCGGAGGACCCGGTGGCCCCGGGGGGCCCCGCTGCTCCGGGCCCCTGCGGGCCCCGGGCCGGTCCGGGCCTGCGCCGCGCAGCCGCGCTGTCGCGTTCCGCCCGGTAAAGTAGTCCCCCGTCCCGGTCCCGGTGCGGCTCGGCCCGGGTCCCGGTCCCGGTCCCGGTGTGGTCGGGCTGTCGGGGGGGTCGCTGGTGTTGAACCTGGGGGGGGGTGAGTCCGGCAGGTGTCCGCGGTGCACGCGACTCCCCCAAAGTAACTAAAGTAACTAAAGTAACGCGGTGATCCGGGCTGGATCTGCTGGACCCGCTGGACCCGCTGGACCTGCTGGACCGGGTCGACGGTTCTGGGTCAGGTAACCCAGACCAGAGGTCATCTGGGTCTGGGTCAGGTGGGCTCAGGGGGGTCCGGGACCCCTCACCTGGGCTGCACCTGTCCGGGTTCAGGACACCCAGTGTGTGTGTGTGTGTGTGTGTTGTGTGTGTGTGTGTGTGTGTGTGTGTGTGTGTGTGTGTGTGTGTGTGTGTGAGAGAGACATGATCAATGATGGTGGCAGGGTTCTGGTTCTGGTTCTGAGGTGACCACTGGTCCACTACTGGATCTCAGGTGATGGGTGGTCTTTTGTTTACCAGTCGAAGCTTCCTCAGGAGTCCCGGTTGGTTCTAAGAGTTCTGGTTCTGGGTGTTCTTATTCTAGATGTTCTGGTTCTGGGTGTCCTGGGTCTGGGTGTTCTAGGTTCTCTGGTTCTAGAAGTTCTGGTTCTGGGTGATTTGGTTCTAGATTTTCTGGCTCTAGGAGTTCTTATTGTAGGACCTGGAGTAATGGATGGTCTTTATGGTCTGGATCTGGAGGTTCTAGTTCCAAGTGTTCTTATTCCATAAGTTCTGGTTCTAGGTGTTCTGGTTCTAGGTGTTCTGGTTCTGATTTAGGAGTTATAGCTGTAGTAGTTCTGGTTCTAGGTGTTCTAGCTCTAGGTGTTCTGGTTCTGATTTAGGTGTTCTAGCTGTAGGTGTGCTGGTTTTTGGTTCTAGGTGTTCTAGCTCTAGGTGTTGTAGCTCTAGGTGTTCTGGTTTTGGTTCTAGGTGTTCTAGCTCTAGGTGTTCTAGTTCTGATGTAGGTGTTCTAGCTCTAGGTGTTCTGGTTCTGGTTCTAGGTGTTCTAGCTCGAGGTGTTCTGGTTCTGATGTAGGTGTTCTAGCTCTAGGTGTTCTGGTTCTGGTTCTAGGTGTTCTAGCTCTAGGTGTTCTGGTTCTGGTTCTAGGTGTTCTAGCTCGAGGTGTTCTGGTTCTGATGTAGGTGTTCTAGCTCGAGGTGTTCTGGTTCTGATGTAGGTGTTCTAGCTCTAGGTGTTCTGGTTCTGGTTCTAGGTGTTCTAGCTCTAGGTGTTCTGGTTCTGGTTCTAGGTGTTCTAGCTCGAGGTGTTCTGGTTCTGATGTAGGTGTTCTAGCTCTAGGTGTTCTGGTTCTGGTTCTAGGTGTTCTAGCTCTAGGTGTTCTGGTTCTGGTTCTAGGTGTTCTAGCTCTAGGTGTTCTGGTTCTGGTTCTAGGTGTTCTAGCTCTAGGTGTTCTGGTTCTGGTTCTAGGTGTTCTAGCTCTAGGTGTTCTGGTTCTGGTTCTAGGTGTTCTAGCTCTAGGTGTTCTGTCTGATCAGTCCCAGTTAGCATTAGCCGTTAGCTCGTCATGTAGCGTTGGCGATGTTACACGGTTCTGTTCTTACGTACAGTAAACATGTTATACCGCATCTATACTGTGATTCTATACAATGCACATGTTATGACGCGTCTACACTCTGACTTATACACAGCCACAGCCGCCTTTCTGACGGTTTAATGGGTGATAATCAAACTTCTGAAGCTAAGTGTGGCGTAGCCGATCGAGCACTCGGCGCTCGACTGTGTTGGGCCTCAGTGGTGCGGTGGTCGACTGCTCCTGTCTGGACCCGGCGGCGCTGTTGGTTATTTAAGTAAATTAAAGAAGAGAGACAAAGTTCGGACGACAACAGTCCGACATTAAAGCGATGCCTTCTTTAAAACACGACTTTAAAACACGACTGGGCCTTCTGTCTTGTTCGGGAGTGCGTATGCTGTCATTTACGGTAACGAGAGGGCGTCTGACCCAGGGTTGGTTAGTTAGTCAGTTAGTTAGTCAGTTTAGTTAAGCTACTGGATGTGCTGTGTACTGTGTTTACTCCTGATATTAAGTATAACATGCTGTGTCGTTTACGGTAATGAGAGGGTACCTGCAGGGTGTCGAGTTGCTGCAAATATTTATAACTACTTTTCATCTTGTTGACACGTTGAAGATCATCTGAAGACCGTTTTCACTGAGGAGCATCCAGAGTGAAACGCGCCCCTGTTGCCTTGCAGGTTCCCGCTAAAGCGCGTCTGTCCAGCGGCCATCAGCATTCATGGATCTCTCCTGAGGGTTTGGCTCTTCGCTCCCACATCCCCATCTCCACTCATCTGCCACCATGTCCTCCACGTCGTCCTACTCTTCTGGGGAGACCAGTCCAGAGGACGTTCCCCGGGGTGGAGGCACCATCCGAGTCTACCTCCCCAACAAACAGAGGACAGTGGTGAGACCCTTCCCCCCACACACACACACACATCATTGGTATCCACACATTTTAAAGTCATTTGCAGATCGTTAACCCTTTGAAGACTGGTTTCAGAGTGGTAGGTAAACCTACAGTGAAAAGCTCACGCTGATCCAGGTCCTTTGAGTTACCTCAGGAGTGTGTGTGTGTGTGTGTGTGTGTGTGTGATGTGTGTGATGTGTGTGTGTGTGTGTGTGTGTGTGTGTGTGTGTGATGTGTGTGAGACTCACCCCCACATGCCTGTAAACCCTCCTACAACATGTTGGCCTCCTGCTGAGGAGGTGGCAGATGGTGTCCTGGGGGATCTGCTCCCAGACCAGGATTAGGGCGTCGGCCCCATTAGGTCAGACTCGTGCACGCAGGTGACCTGCTGGAGGTCGGCGTGCAGGTCTGTGGCAGCGACCGTCCTGCAGTCACCAACGGGGCTGATCATTTCCACCCGTTTGCCCCCTTTACACAACCGGAGGTGAAATCCACGATCGCGCCCCCAGGGCCGCGCACATTCACACACTCTTGTTTCCCGCTTTCATCTTCATTCCGTTGATGCACCGCAGCGGTGACCCTTCATCACCGGGGGGGGGAGTGAGCCCAGCAGCGGGGGGGGTGAGCCCAGCAGCGGGGGGGGTGAGCCCAGCAGCAGGGATGGTGACCTGAAGGACTATTTTATGGGGTGTTTCATCAATTTAAGTGGAGCTTCGCGGGCTGAGGGTCCCCGTGTGGACGTGAGCATCCCGGCCCCGGCGGAGCAGGAGCTGCAGCAGCCCTTCACAGCCGAACACGTCAAAAACACGGCGTGATGCTGAGGAGGGTACGGCCGGGTGTGGTCCCAACGCTCTGCTCTGTTACAGGTGAATGTTCGGCAAGGACAGACTGTGCACGAGAGTCTGGACAAAGCTCTCAAAGTCCGAGGGCTAAGCCAGGAATGCTGCGCTGTGTTCCGTCTGCTGGAAGGGTGAGCGCGCCGTCCTTCCTCCTGGTTGTCCTGGTGTCTAAGCAGTAGTAACAAGTTGTCAAGGCAGCGCATCGGTTCCACAGTAGCACGCCTGCCTTTGTCGGTTGGGTTCAAACGCGCTTATTGGGACGTGCCAGCTGCTGACAGACTCTCACCTCTGCCTGTTCCTCAGCCGAAAAAGACTGACGGAGTGGGACACAGAAATCACTCCTCTGGTGGGAGAGGAGCTTCTGGTGGAAGTCCTGGACGACATCCCCCTCACTATGCACAACTTTGTAAGTGCTTGACTGTCATAAGAACCTTCAGCTTGCCGGGTCCTGTTCAGCGTTCCCAATGTTTCCCCTTCGATCGCGCAGGTACGGAAAACATTCTTCAAACTGGCTTACTGTGATTTCTGCCACAAGTTCCTTTTCAACGGGTTCAGGTGTCAAACCTGTGGCTACAAATTCCACCAGCACTGCAGCAGCAAAGTTCCCACGGTGTGTGTGGACATGGACACAGTCAGTAAACGGTACATTTCCACCTTTTAACCGCCTTAAATTCTGTGACCGCCTTCTCTTTTTCGTGAAAACCCCGAGTTGATTGTTTCTTTTCTTTCATTATTATTCTGCTCCGGTTGCTCCGTGCTGTGACCAGCACCTGTGTAGACGAGTACCCGCAGATACTCCTGTCTGAAAACTCCCCATCGCAGAGCAACCTAACCCCAGAGCCTGCCGGGTGAGTCCCGCGCGGCGCCACGCTTTGGCGTCTCAGCTCTGGTCGGTGTCGCTCTGAAGCGTGACTTCTCGTGCAGGATGGACCTCTCCCCGGCTCCGACGTTTCAGTTCCCCCTGCCAGCTGGAGACGGCCAGTCGCTACAAAGGCATCGTTCTACCTCCACCCCCAACGTTCACATGGTCAGCACGGTGGGCCCCGCCAGCGCCAGCATCATCGAGGTCTGCGCTCCCCCTCGGCGCCGGTCCGCGTGCCGTTTGTCTGAGTGCCTCACGCTGATGTGTGCTTCCCTTTTAGGAAGTCATTAAATTCAACAACATTCTGGGTACGTGCTCCCGGGTCCTCGGGGCAGCTTGGGGCGTCTCCTGAGTCCGGAGGGTTGTTTTTCTGAACCGGTTTGTCGGTGCAGGTCCTGAGCCGTCACCCAAGCTCTCCACCAGTCCGCCCTCCTCGCTGGGCTCTCCCGGCCGCCGGCCGCCCAAGTCTCCCTCCGAGCAGAAGGAGCGCAAACCCTCCTCGTCCGACGACAAGAAGAAAGTCGTACGTGAGGTTTTCTGTCCTCGGCGGCGGCGGTGGTGGGGCGGCGGAGGGTCTAACGGAGGGCCCCCGTTGTGTTTCAGCACCGAGGAGGTTACAGGGACTCGAGCTACTACTGGGAGGTGCACCCCCGGGAGGTGACCATCCAGAAGAGGATAGGTACGGGCTCCTTCGGGACCGTCTTCAAGGGCAAGTGGCACGGCGACGTGGCCGTCAAGATCCTCAAGGTGACCGAGCCCACGCCCGAGCAGCTGCAGGCCTTCAAGAACGAGATGCAAGTCCTGCGGTGAGCGCCGCCGCCGCCCTCGCCGAGCGCGGGCGAGCTCGCGTGTCTGACCCCCCCCCTCTGTGCAGGAAGACCCGCCACGTCAACATCCTGCTGTTCATGGGCTACATGACCAGGCCCAACTTTGCCATCATCACGCAGTGGTGCGAGGGCAGCAGCCTCTACCGCCACCTGCACGTCACCGAGACCAAGTTCGACACCATGCGGCGCATCGACGTGGCCAGGCAGACGGCTCAGGGCATGGAGTAAGGCCCCGCCTCCTCGCGCGTCCCCACGGGTTCGCCGGTGTCTGACCGTTTCCGCCTGTGTCTTCCAGTTACCTTCACGCGAAGAACATCATCCACCGAGACCTCAAATCTAACAGTATCCTTCAAAGGCCCGCGCTCGCCTCAGAGGCGCCCGCTTCGCTCGCCATTGTCCGTCTGGAGCTCGCCGCTCCGTTTTCCTGAGCTCCAACAGATATTTTCCTCCACGAGGGCTGGACCGTGAAGATCGGAGACTTCGGCCTGGCCACGGTGAAGTCTCGTTGGAGCGGCTCCAAGCAGGTGGAGCAGCCCAGCGGGTCCATTCTGTGGATGGTAAGTGCGTCAGCGTCCCCGAAGGCCCCACCCCCGTGCTCCCGCGCTGCTTCAGAACGCCACGCCCCTTTTTCCCGAAGGCCCCCGAGGTCATCCGCATGCAGGACAGCAACCCGTACACGTTCCAGTCTGACGTCTACGCCTACGGAGTGGTTCTGTTCGAGCTGATGTCGGGGAGCCTGCCTTATTCCAACATCAACAACAGAGATCAGGTACGCCTTCGTTGGGCGTCATCGCGCTTCCAGAGAATCATCGTTGTAGTTTCAAAGAGACCAGCAGCTTCCAGCGATCAGGTCTTCAGCTGCTTTCAGTGTGCGTTTTTAATAAAGGTCTCCTCTCCTCCTTCAGATCATCTTCATGGTCGGACGTGGGTATTTGTCCCCAGACCTCAGTAAACTGTACAGTACGTCGCCCAAGTCGATGAAGAGGCTCATCGTCGACTGCCTGAAGTTCAAACGTGACGAGAGGCCCTTGTTCCCACAGGTGAGGAGTACAGCGCTCATCCAGGCCCGGAGGGTCCGGGGGTTCCGGGGGGGCTGTGACGCTCAGACAGAAAGTAATGCTGCGATGTCTTAGAAGAAGTTATGAAAAAAGTAAAGGTGAATTAACCAGCTCATAAGAGCTGATGAGTGTTGGTGAGGTCAGGTCTGGAGGGTTGGAGCGACTTTGGTACAAACACCCGTGAAGAACGCGTTTATGTCAGCTTCACCGATATGAGCTTTCACACCGTCGGGAGACGTTGATTTACGTGAATCAGGAAAACTAAAAAGTGATTTAAAGGCTGAAAACGGGCAGTAGCGCCTGCTGTAGAGAGGTCGCTGCGTCGTCATGGAAACAGCCTGTTTCAGTGCTGATCCTCTTACGACGATCACGGAGGGAGGAGCTTCGTTACAGATAGAAATGTTAATTCATGTTACCGTTGAGGCCTTGTGCCGTGAAAGTTATTCATTCACGCTCATCTCATTTACTTTGATCTGGCATGTGCCCCCCCCCAGATCCTGGTAGCTATCGAGCAAGTTCAAGACCTGCTGCCAAAAATCGAGCGGAGCCGCTCGGAGCCGTCGCTTCACCGGGCGGTCCACGCGGAGGACCTGAACCCGCTCCTCTTCCACACCACCAGGCTGATGCCCCTGTAGGGGGGGGGCACCACCTCTGAAACCAGCTGACCCCCCAAGAGAGCCCAGAGCTGTAGCACTGACACCAACATCTGGACTGGCAGGAACACACACACACACACGCACGCACACACGCACACACACACCCACACACACGCACAAACACACACGCACACATGCACACACACACCCACACACACGCACAAACACACACGCACACACACACACACACACGCACACGCACAAACACACACGCACAAACACACACACACACGCACAAACACACACGCACACACACACGCACACGCACAAACACACACGCACAAACACACACACACACACACGCACAAACACACACGCACACGCACGCGCGCTCGCTCAGATGAACCACACGTCGTTCCACACTGGAGCTCCTGGCTCAGGTCATGTGACCAGCGTCCACGCTCGTGGTCCGGTCCGACGCGGGCGTGCCTGCGCGAGCGCCGTAGATCGCCATCGTTACCTAGCAACAGTTCCATCCAACACCAGGAGTCGCCGTTTGACCCGTTTACACCGGAGCGTTGGTCTGGTCAGCCACCAGCAGGCGGATGTGAGCGGATGAGGGGCCGTACTCGTGTTCCTCCGTGACCCCCCACCCCCCCGGGTCCTGAACCCCCCCTCCCCAGGGTCGTGACCTCCCCCCCCCATGTTCACGTGTCGGCTGTCGGAGGAGACCCGTGCAGGCACGGGGAGGACGGACTCCACGCCGGCCGGTCCGGGGCCGTCCTCTGTGTCACGTCTCCGCCCGTCTGTCCCGCTGGTTCACTGACACTAACCGGGTGAGTTCACCAGCCCCCCCGCCCGTCTGATGGCGTGGGGGGCTGCGCCCGGCCTCCAGCTGGTGCTCCGGCCCTCGAGGTCCAGGTTCATCGTGTGATCAGCCTGTCTGTGCCCCGTCTCCGTCTAAACGTGCCCGAATGCTGCGTCTTGTGTTGTAGGACTCTGGGGGAGGAATTTACTGTAATCCAGAGTTTCAGATTTCAGCCTAAAGTTTTTCTACCGGGTGGTGACTGCCCCCTCCAGGCCGGGGCCCGTCGTCACAGTTTGTTTCCCATCCACTTTTATCTTTCCGTTCTCTTCTCGAATCATCAGGAATACTGTGTTTGGTTTCAGGATCGTGCGTCTTTTTCTCACTTAGAAACCGGTTAAGGTGGGGCACTTGAGACCGGCGCCCTCCGCCTCCCGCTGAGGGGCTGCTCGCTCCAACGTTCGCCCAACGTCTTGTGGCTTCCGTTGTTTCTGAGGTTGTTCAGAAACTCGAGAGGAACCTTCTGAACTTTCAGGAGACCCAGAGATGACTGGACAAACAAATATCGTCTTGTCATCGTTGCTTTTGTCTCAGTGCTTCACACACTGTTGGCTTGTTAGGTTTCCTAGTCTTGAGGGGACGCGGCCCCGAGCTGGTCCGCGCTCCTGCCACAGAGGAGCATGCCAACAAGGCTCGACGCCGCGTTTGGCTTCCAGGTCGGTTGACTGTGACCCGAGTAGCTTTCTGACACGTTAACGTTTAAAAAAAAAGACTTCTTCTGGCACACCTTCACCGAACTAGGATCTAGTTTTTACTAGTTTGTTCATGTCTGCAGCGGAGTTACGGTCTATTTAAGGTTTGAGGTGTCAGGTCTGTTTAGTTTGCAATAAATCCAATTCTGCTGTGTACAGTTACATTTTTTAATAATTACAGAAATTGTACTTATTTCTATTTTTGTGTGATGTTAAGAAAAGAACAAATTATGTGTAAACTGTAAAGGAAATTCTAGCTTTTTATGTCTTTCTTTTTTAGTTTTTGTCTTAAATATTGACGAGGAGGTTATATTCTTTAAATAAATTGATCTTTGGTGCAGTTCACTTGCGTGTTGTGTTCCTGTGACAAGTCAGAATGGAACTTCAGCCGACTTGTAAAGAGGAAGTGTCGGCTGAGGCCGCAGGTTAAAACAGGATGTGGCGGCGTTTCTCACACCCCGCCTTCTGTGCTTCGCCCCCCCTCGCCGTGTCAACGTCTCCGCTCGACCTGAGGAAAACGAGATGGAGCAGAACGCGTGCGCGGGGGGCCGTGAAGCCAGTCGATGCGTTCGCTGACCCCCGAACCCCCGAGTCGAGTCCGTTTCCACTAAATTTCATTTCTGCTGGCGGGACCTCCATCTTGGGCCGTTTCCACGGCAACGGTGACGGAGCTCCCTCGGGTCGACGAACATCGTCAAAAAGCGACACGCGGAGCCCGAAAAACTCTGGAGCGTTTTTATTTCAGCGCTTTTATCAAAAGGGAGCGGGGGTGTTGGGGCTATAAATAAAGGAGTTCGGGAGGTCACAGCTTGTAGCCGATTCCGGACCTGATGTGGCAGAAGAGCGTCATGGCGAAGCACATCCCCAGCACCTGCGGGAGAGAGCCGGGGGGCATCAGAGCCGTCGGAGGCCGACCTCTGACCCCGCGGGCCGCGGCGGTACCTCGACGATGCAGAGGGTGATGACGGCGATCCCCAGGGTCAGGAGCTTCTCCTCGTACAGGTTCTTCAAAGCTTTAAAGCAGCCCTGCAGATCGGGGAGGGGGCGGGAGGGGCAGGACTTCGGGATGTTGTTCCCCCATTCCGTCGCGTTGTCGACGCCGCAGCACTTGAGCTGAAACACGGAGGACATCGGTGGGACCGCCGCTCCCTGACCCCCCTGACCCTGACCTCCCTGACCCTGATCCCCCTAACCCCCCTGACCCTGACCTCCCTGACCCTGACCCTGATCCCCCTAACCCCCTGACCCCCCTGACCCTGACCCCCCTGACCCTGACCTCCCTAAACCCCCCACCCCCTGACCCCCCTGACCCTGACCTCCCTAAACCCCCCACCCCCTGACCCTGACCCTGACCCCCCCGACTCCTCTGGCCTCACATTCGACTGCAGCAGGTCCCAGTTGGACACGGTGGTGGACGCCGTGGCGTTCCTGTCCAGACTCTTTTCCTTGACCAGGCCCTCCTGCAGCTCCTGCTTCACCAGGTTGGCGATCTGGCGGGCGAACAGTCGGGTTAAGAGCGGGCGGGTGGGCGGGGCCAGAGGGCGGCGGGCGGGACCGACCTTGTCGTCGTAGACCAGCAGCAGACAGGCGGCCATCAGCTCCAGCAGCATCAGCGCGAAGAGGAGCAGGAAGAACTGCCAAGGAGCACAACACAGCTGTCAGCATCTGCCCGCGGTGGGCGTGGCCTACGACCCCGCCCCCTTTGATCGGACCGCCTGATGCTGCGCGGCATTATCAAGCAGGTCGTTACTGTGTTGACTGATCTGAGTACAGTCATCGCGTTAGTGTTGACATCTGTGACGATGACGTCAGTAGCGCTGTAGCCCCGCCCCCACGGGGGAGGCGGGGCCAGGCCCTGCTGGGGGGGTGTTCCTGTTCAGGGTCGTGGTGTGAGCGGGGGGGGTCACCGTCAGCAGGAGGCAGCGGTTCTCCTTCAGCGCCCCCATGAAGCCCAGGAAGGACAGGCAGGTGATGACGATGCCGCAGACCAGCAGGATGTTGGGAACGCTGAATTTGGCGAGGGTGGGCGTGAGCGCCGTGATCTGGAAGTTGATCATCAGGTGGATGCCCAGGGAGAGCACGGCCATGCCACAAATCTGACCAGAGAACAGTTTCAATTAACGCGCGTGGACGCAAACACACTCACAAACACACAAATACACACACACAAATACACTCACACACACACACACACACACAAATACACACAAACACACAAATACACACACACAGGACCAGCAGGGCCTGTAGCCTGAAGGTTTCCTTGTGTTATCACACATAAATAAATATAGATATATATGTATATACGTGTATATATATGTGTATTTATGTGTTCAGATAATAAATACACATATATGTATATATGTATATATATGTATATATAGAGACATACATGATTATGATGTTAGAAGGGTGTACGTACAAAACAGAGGAAGTTGGCGGCACACATGGTGAGCTTTAAACACTTCAGGCAGCCCTGGGCCATCTTGAACCTCCGATGAGACCTGGAGCAGGACAGCACAACACGGCGTGAGGAAGAGGATGGTGAAGATGAAGAGGACGGTGATGGTGATGAAGATGTCCCGGGTGGAAGTCCTGTTCTGAAATTCAGATTAAGGTCAAAGTAAAGGTCAGAGGTCAGACGGGTGAAGACTGAGTAAAGCTTAAACACAGTCGTGACCGCCGTGGCGTCCTCGTTCACAGTAAAAATCTCACCGTTTGAAGACGGAGCTTCTCTGTCGCTCTTCAACGGTCCTCAGGAAGGCTTCGTCAGATTCTTTCACTTCCTTTTTCTGTCACGTGGAAAAAGTGAAGCTGTGAAGGCCGGAAGAAACAAAAATAACGAAGCAACACTTCCGTCTGAAAGGCTGCAAAGAAGAGACAAAAACACACAACCACACACAACTACAGATATCCACACACAACTACACACAACCACACACAACTACAGATATCCACACACAACTACACACAACCACACACAACTACAGACAAATACAGACAACTACACACAACTACAGACAACTACACACAACTACACACAACCACACACAACTACAGATATCCACACACAACTACACACAACCACACACAACTACAGACAAATACAGACAACTACACACAACTACAGGCAACTACACACAACTACAGACAAATACAGACAACTACACACAACTACAGGCAACTACACACAACTACAGACAACTACAGGCAAATACAGACAAATACAGGCAACTACAGGCAAATACAGACAACTACAGATATCCACACACAACTACACACAACTACAGACAAATACAGGCAACACAACACAACTACAGGCAACTACAGACAACTACAGACAACTACAGACAAATACAGACAACTACACACAACTACAGACAACTACACACAACTACACACAACTACAGACAAATACAGGCAACACAACACAACTACAGGCAACTACACACAACTACAGACAAATACAGGCAACTACACACAACTACACGCAACCACACACAACTACACACAACTACAGACAAATACAGGCAAATACAGGCAACTCAACACAACTACAGGCAACTACAGACAACTACACACAACTACAGACAAATACAGGCAACTACACACAACTACAGACAAATACAGACAACTACACACAACTACAGACAAATACAGGCAACTACACACAACTACAGACAAATACAGGCAACTACACACAACTACAGACAAATACAGGCAACTACAGACAACTACAGGCAAATATAGACAACTACACACAACTACAGACAAATACAGGCAACTACAGACAACTACAGACAACTACACACATCTACAGACAATTACACACAACTACAGACAACTATACACAACTACAGACAAATACAGACAACTACAGGCGAATACAGACAACTACACACAACTACAGACAACTACAGGCAAATACAGACAAATACAGGCAACTACACACAACTACAGACAACTACACACAACTACAGGCAACTACACACAACTACAGACAACTACAGGCAAATACAGACAAATACAGGCAACTACACACAACCACACACAACTACAGAGAAATACAGACAACTACAGGCAACTACACACAAATACAGGCAACTACACACAACCACACACAACTACAGACAAATACAGACAACTACACACAACTACAGGCAACTACACACAAATACAGGCAACTACACACAACCACACACAACTACAGACAAATACAGACAACTACACACATCTACAGACAATTACACACAACTACAGACAACTATACACAACTACAGACAAATACAGACAACTACAGGCGAATACAGACAACTACACACAACTACAGACAACTACAGGCAAATACAGGTAACTACACACAACCACACACAACTACAGACAAATACAGACAACTACACACAACTACAGACAACTACACACAAATACAGGCAACTACACACAACCACACACAACTACAGACAAATACAGACAACTACACACATCTACAGACAATTACACACAACTACAGACAACTATACACAACTACAGACAAATACAGACAACTACAGGCGAATACAGACAACTACACACAACTACAGACAACTACAGGCAAATACAGGCAACTACACACAACCACACACAACTACAGACAAATACAGACAACTACACACAACTACAGACAACTACACACAAATGCAGACAACTACACACAACCACACACAACTACAGACAAATACAGACAACTACACACAAGGTGCGTCTGTCAGACTGTGGTGTCCTCTGTTAGACGGTGGGGGGCAGCTTGAGGACCTTATCTCATGCTGCTGAGGCCCCTGGACGTCCGAGCCCTTCTTCACGTACCCGGTGACCTGGAACGTCCAGCAGGGTGTGGTCGGTGGCCTGAAGGCTCCTGCTGATGTCCGTGCTGAGGCGCCTGGTCGGTGGCCTGAAGGCTCCTGCTGATGTCCGTGCTGAGGCGCCTGGTCGGTGGCCTGAAGGCTCCTGCTGATGTCCGTGCTGAGGCGCCTGGTCCGTGTCCTTCAGGCTTGAGTCACACCACCTTCGGGGCCGTGTACTGGCTGCTCAGACACTGTGGGCATGGGGTCACCTGCATGGACGACCTCAGGTGAGAGTGCCCCCTTCAGGCTGAGATGCTGCGTGATCTTTATACGGGCCCAGCTGATGTTCTCCTGGAGTCTTCTGCGTCTCCTGGTGCGGGGGACAGTGTTGGCATGTGGAGGAAGGCGGCGTTAGAGTCAACCCGCTGATGGCCCCGCCCCTGGTTGGACCTGCAGGGTGGAGCAGGCCGTCGGGTCAATCTGGCACACCTGAGGGGGGCGTGGCCGGGGCAGTATAATAGGAGCTGTGCTCGCACCCCCCCACAGGTAGGCTGCCACCTCACAACATTATCTTTGAGTTATTTGAGGGGTCTTTAAAGTGTCTGACCTTGGTGATGACTGCCTTTGTCATGTGTTCATCCTGTTGAATGATAGAACGGGGGCTCATCTTAACTTTAGTTTGTTACTGTTTTTTTTATATTTGACACTTGTTTGATTTGTGAGGTCCTGGAGAGAGGGGGCATTTTTTGTTGTTTGTGGGTCGAGGAACTCTGAAGGGTGCTGTGAAGGCCAATGTACTGGGACAATTGGTGGGTAATGGGATTCTAAAGGCCAAGGAAATGTTTGCATGGTTCAGGATAAGGTTATGGAAACACTCTGACTACCCTCCAGAGGGAGTTGCTTCATTTTGTGGGCCTGGTGGGTTACTACAGGAGTGTGTGTAGAACCTTCTCATCTGTGGATGGTCCATTAACCAGGCTGTTGAAGAAAGGTGCTCTTCTGCAGTCTGGGGGGGTTGAAAGTGGTGGCCTCTTCTCACAAGTTCAATAATTATCAACTATTGAAAGAGGCCCTAGCACTAATATTGGCACTTTGGTGTGTATTTAGATTCTGCTTACTCTGGTCTACAGACCATAACCCACTGATGTTTGAGGTTAATGAGGTGGCCTTCAACAAGGTGGAGCTCTGCTATATTAGATGTTCTGTGAATGTGATGGCAGATGCACTTTAATGGTTTTGGTTGACCTGTTTTGCATTAGTTTGTCCTAATCTCTTGTTTCTCCACTACAGGTGATCCTGACTTCAGCTCCCAAGTTGCTCCTGTACACGAGGTTCCTGGGGTCAGGTGGAGGTACAGGTATTGGTGAGTGGAGCATGGGTATAGTGTACAAGTAAAAACTTTTTAAAGTGTAAATAATGGCAACATCAAAACTGGATTGTTCGGGTGGTAGGGGCTGGAGATGTTGGCTTTTGTTTCTTTAGATAGTGGGGTGGAACCCCATCCTCGTTGGGGGGGGGTGATGGTCCTGTAGTCTTGCTGGCAGCCACAGTGGTTGGACCTGCAGAGTGGAGCAGGCACACCTGAAGGGTGTGGCCGGGGTTTAATAGGAGCTGTGCTCCTGGCCTCTCCCACTGTTTTCTTTGGGTGCTCCTGACCTGGTTGGGCCACACTTCACTCATCCAAACACTGCAGACATCACCGACTACTGACTCCCTCACATTTCTTTGATTTGAGTAATAAATATATTTAAACGCTGTCCTTGTGTGATGACTTGTTCATTTACCCTGTTGACACCAACAACCCATCTTCAGCCTTGGATGATGACCTCAATGAAGAGATGTACATCTAGCTGGTGATGCTGGATGGCAGGTCTTGGGAAATATGACTTCACCAAAGCTGTGATGTGTCAGGTATATGGAAAAACCTGAAGCCAGACGGGAGTTTGTGCGGTACAGAGTCACATGCAGTGATGAGGGCAAGACCCCATGGAGGTCTCTTTTCTCCTCCTCAGCCATTTGCATCTGGTGCCAAATCGTGCTGGAATGTTCCAAGTAGTCAGAGAACCCTGATCTTCCTTCCATACACATGTACCCGTTCCTTTGGAAGTACTCTATCTGCTGGGAGAAGACCCTGAGAAAGTTCTTACCCTCAACATCGGGAGATTGGGTGGACTTGGCTGATGTTCACTGCCTCCTTCTCTTGGGGGTCACGACCCCACCTGTCCTACACCACCCTTTGGGTATTGTCTTATTTAGCT
>CAJVRN010000240.1:5597500-5610000 GCA_911728415.1 Lagocephalus sceleratus
CTTCAGCTACGAGGCGGCGGCCGGGTTCGTCTGCTCGTGCCCGCCGGGCTTCGCCGGTAGGTCCGCGCCGGGACCGCTGAAGGTCCGAGGAGGCCGCAGGGTCTCACCCCCGTCTCCCCACATCTCCCCACATCTCCCCCATCTCCCCCCTCTCCCCCCGTCTCCCCCCGTGTCCCCTGTCTCCCCACATCTCCCCCTGTCTCCCCCTTCTCCCCCCCCTTCTCCCCCGTCTCCCCCCGTCTCCCCCCGTCTCCCCCCCGTCTCCCCCCACAGGAGACAACTGCTCCGTCAACGTGGACGAGTGTGCGTCTGCGCCCTGTCAGCACGGAGGGAGTTGTCGGGATCTGGTCAACGCTTACCAGTGTGTGTGCGCAGACGGATACGTAGGTAGGAGAACCCCTCAGGACCAGAACATCCTCACTGGTACCAGAACCTCCTCACAGGGAGGAGAACCTCACCAGTATGAGAACCTCCTCACCAGTTGGAGAACCTCCTCTCAGGAGAACCTCCTCCCCAGTATCAGAACCTCCTCCCCAGTACCAGAACCTCCTCCTCCCTTCACCTTGCTCCTGGTGTCCTCCTGACCCACTTCTGGTTCTTCCCGTTCCTGGACTGGGTGAGGAGGAGCTTTACTGTGGTCCACCTGATCTTTGTTGGCGGAGGGGGACATATGGAGGATCATAGCAGACCACCATATGTCGGTGGTCCAATGGGCGAGATTACGAAGCCAAAGCTGATTAGAAGCTAATTAAAGTCTGATGAAAAAGGGGTTTTTGTCAGGACGTAAACAGTCCTGGTCTCCACAGCAGACGCGTCCCTCACCTCCTGCTGTCAGGAGCACGTCTGAAGCCTTCAGACACGACTTCAACGACGGGCTCGGCCCAGTTCAGACTCAACTGAACCGTTCAGAGGAAAGGTTTCAAAAAGCTTTAACGTGACCTGAACTTTGGTCAACACAAATGTGTCTTTAATGAAAACTCTTTAATGGACCTTCATCACCTGGATCAGACCTCTGATGATGTTCAGACCATATAACATGATCATGAGACGATGTTTGAACGTGTAAGTAAGTAAGTAAGTAAGTAAGTAAGTAAGTAAGTAAGTAAGTAAGTAAAAAACAAACAAACAAACAAACAAACAAACAAACAAACAAACAAACAAACAAACAAACAAATACTGCATCAGCTCCGGTGCTGTGCCGCCCTCTGGTGGTGATTGTAGAAACTACAGGCGTTCACTAGGAGGAGGAGCTGAGGCTGAAAATTCCACCAGTCACACTGCTGGGAGGGTGCTGGTGCAGCTGGGAGGGCACTGGTGCATGGATCAGGAAAGTACTGGTGCGGCTGGGAGGTTACTGGTGCGGCTGGGAGGGCACTGGTGTGGCTGGGAGGTTACTGGTGTGGCTGGGAGGGCACTGGTGTGGCTGGGAGGGCACTGGTGTGGCTGGGAGGGCACTGGTGCATGGATCAGGGCCAGTGTGTTGACTGGAGAGAGTGAGGAAGGGTGAGAGGAAAAGAGCCTGAGTTCACATGTAATCACTCCTGTCAGAGAGAGAGAGAGAGGGGGAGAGAGAGAGGGAGAGAGGGAGAGAGAGGGACAGAGAGCGAGACAGAGAAAGGGAGAGAGAGAGAGAGGTAGAGAGGGAGAGAGAGGGACAGAGAGGGAGAGAAAGGGAGAGAGAGAGAGAGGTAGAGAGGGACAGAGAGGGGGGAGAGAGGGAGATAGAAGGGAAGAGAGAGACAGAGGGAGAGAGACAGAGAGAGGTAGAGAGGGACAGAGAGAGAGGGAGAAGGGGAGAGAGAGAGGGAGAGAGACAGAGGTCGAGAGAGAGACAGCGGTAGAGAGGGAGAGCCGTGGGGTCGTGATGGGTGAGGGCAGGTTGGTGCTGCTGCTCTGCTGCTGCTCTTCTGGACTCTGGTTCCTCTCAGGTACGCTTCTCCTGTCTGAGCGTCGGCGCTCACGGCCTCTTCCTCGTCCTGCTGCCTTAAGTGTAAAGTCCTTCACCGGACTATCCTAATGGGAGCTGACTGCTCCTGCCAGGCCGGGGTGGTGGGGGGGGGGGGAGGAGGGGGAGGAAGGGGGAGGAAGGGGGAGGAAGGGGGAGGAAGGGGGTCAGCAGAAGATCATGTGTGTTTTGGAGGAGTGACTCCTCCAGACAGGCTGTAGCTGCCTCGGCATCATGCGTTGTGTGTGTGTGTGTGTGTGTGTGTGTGTGTGTGTGTGTGTTGCAGCGGTGCACTAATGCAGCTTTAACCCGCCCTGTCCTCGGTTGCAGGCGCTCGCTGCGAGGTGGACGTCAACGAGTGTTACAGTAATCCCTGCCAAAACGGTGCCACGTGCACGGACGGCGCCAACTCCTACACGTGCGCGTGCCCGGCGCCGGAGGCGGGCGAGGAGCCCTGGGGGGGCCGGGACTGCGGGCTGCGCCTGGTGGGATGCCGACAGCACCGGTGCCAGCACGGCGCGGGCTGCGTGCCGCTGCTGCGGGACGGCGGCGAGCAGGGCTACAGCTGCGCGTGCCCCCCCGGCTGGGCCGGCGACCTCTGCAACACCTCCACCACCTTCTCCTTCGCCTCCCGCGGCTTCGTGCGCGTGCACGTGCCACCCCCGCCAACCGCACGGGGCCGGAGGGCGGGGACGGCGCCCGCGGCCTCCACGTGCGGCTGCGCTTCAGGACCACGCTGCCCGACGTGCTGCTGTTCGTGCGGGGGGCCGGCGAGCAGCACGCCGCCCTGGAGCTGGTGGGCGGGGCCCTGGTGGCCACGCTCAGGGCGGGGAAGGTCCTGCGGGTGCGACACCCCGGCCCGGTCAACGACGGGCGGTGGCGCCGGGCCTCCGTCAGCGTGGGCGACGGCCTGCTGTTGGCCGTAGACGGCCCCGAGGGCGAGTGGCGAGCGAGGGACGGCGGCGCCGGCTGGCTGGCGTGGGCGCCGCCGCGCTCCCTCCAGCAGCTCTACGTGGGGGGGGCCCCGCCCGACCTCCTGAGCCGCACCTCCAGCAACGCCAGCTTCCTGGGCTGCGTGGAGGACCTGAGCGTGGACCACACGCTGCTGCTGCCCCAGGACCTGGGCAGGGAGGAGCACGTGGGGCTGGCGCCGGGCTGCACCAAGCCCGACTGGTGCGGGGGGGCGGCGTGCTCGCGGCGCGGCCGCTGCCTGGACATGTGGCTGCAGGCCCGCTGCCTCTGCCATCGGCCCTTCTACGGAGACCAGTGTGAGGAAGGTGAGAGCCTCTGCCCCGCTGGAATGTGCCCTTCAGCAGAATGCTGGGGGGGCAGTGGACCGAGGCCTTATTAGGGGGGGGGGGGGGGCTGTGACAACAGGACGGGAGTGAACCAAACAGGGAAGAGGAGGAAGGAGGGAGGCTTTAGAGTCTCCCTGAAGACATTAAGGACACAAGCAGAGGAGGGAAACACACTGGGTTGAGTTCATTAATTAATTATTATTTAATTTTATTATTATTTAATTCATTACACCTTTGATTAATTCATTAATTACACCTTTGATTAATTCATTCATTAGACCTTTGATTATTTGCAGCGGTATGAGAAAGAGAAAGTCTGGGCACCCTTATTTTTATTCAATCATTGGGTGTTTTAATTCACAACTTCATTTTGATGTCAAATAACTGTAATAATACTACCACTAATAATAATACTACTATACTAATACTACTACTACTACTACTAATACTAACAATAATAATAATTGTAATAATGATAATAATGATAATAATAACGATAATGATAATGATGATGATAATAATAATGATAATAATAACAATAATGATAATAATAATAATAATAATAATAATAATAATAATAATAATAATAATAATAATAACTGAACACAATCATATTTCAGCAGTGAAATGAGGTTTATTGTGTTAACAGAAAATGTGCAACATGCCCCAAAACCAAAACAGGCCTGTGCATTAATGTGTTCATATTCATAGCTAGTG
The DNA here is from genome assembly GCA_911728415.1 of Lagocephalus sceleratus. Classification (NCBI taxonomy): domain Eukaryota; kingdom Metazoa; phylum Chordata; class Actinopteri; order Tetraodontiformes; family Tetraodontidae; genus Lagocephalus; species Lagocephalus sceleratus. Next base: position 5,601,461 of record CAJVRN010000240.1, read on the forward strand.
GAACCTCCTCACCCTAACCTAAAACAGAGCCTGTGGACACCTTCGGTAGCCCCCAAGGAGGGTCTGGTTCCTGGATGATGGTATGATGGCCCATTCCACCTGATGCTTGAAGGATTCCGAGCATGGACGGCCTGCTTCAGGTCACCCACAGACCCCCCACGATGTTCTGGACTGGGATGGCCGTTCCAAACGTTGTCCTTGTTCCTGAATGCTGCGGTAGATTGTGAGCGATGTTTGGGGTCATGGTCCTGCTACACCCCTCCATTCAGCTTTGGGACAGACTCTAGGACATTATCCTCAAGAACCTGCTGATACTGAGGGGAATCCATGCGACCCTCAATATTCCCAGTTCCAGCACTGGTCCCAGCATGATGGAACCTCCACCAGGTTCAGCAAGACATCCTGTCAAGTCTTTGGAGGTGGTCTGTGGGTCGGTTGAACCATTCTGACCATCCTTCGTCTTTGCCTCTCTGGAACTTGTCTTGGCCTTCCACTTCTGGGCTTAAGAACTGTGCCGAGGCCTTCCGTTCCCTCACTGTGTTCCTCACCGTGGTCCTCACCGTGTTCCTCACCCGTTCCTCACCGTGGTCCTCACCGTGGTCCTCACCATGTTCCTGAACGTGTTCCTCACCGTGTTCCTCACCGTGGTCCTCACCGTGGTCCTCACCGTGGTCCTCAACGTTTTTTCACCGTGGTCCTCAACGTGTTCTTCACCGTGGTCCTCACCATGGTCCTCACCGTGTTCTTCACCGTGGTCCTCACCATGGTCCTCACCGTGGTCCTCACCGTGGTCCTCACCGTGTTCTTCACCGTGGTCCTCAACGTTTTTCACCGTGGTCCTCAACGTGTTCTTCACCGTGGTCCTCACCATGGTCCTCACCGTGTTCTTCACCGTGGTCCTCACCATGGTCCTCACCGTGGTCCTCACCGTGGTCCTCACCGTGGTCCTCACCGTGGTCCTCAACGTGTTCTTCACCGTGATCCTCACCGCGTTCCTCACTGTGTTCCTCACCGTGTTCCTCACCTTGGTCCTCAACGTGTTCCTCACCGTGTTCCTCAACGTGTTCTTCACCGCGTTCCTCACTGTGTTCCTCACCGTGTTCCTCACCTTGGTCCTCAACGTGTTCCTCACCGTGGTCCTCACCGTGGTCCTCACCGTGGTCCTCACCGTGTTCCTCAACGTGTTCTTCACCGCGTTCCTCACCGTGTTCCTCAACGTGTTCCTCACCGTGTTCTTCACCGTGTTCCTCACCGTGGTCCTCACCATGTTCCTCACCGTGGTCCTCACCGTGTTCTTCACCGTGTTCTTCACCGCGTTCCTCAACGTGTTCCTCAACGTGTTCTTCACCGTGTTCCTCAACGTGTTCTTCACCGCGTTCCTCACCGCGTTCCTCACCGTGGTCCTCAACGTGTTCCTCAACGTGTTCTTCACCCTGTTCCTCAACGTGTTCCTCACCGTGTTCCTGAACGTGTTCCTCACCGCGTTCCTCACCGCGTTCCTCACCGTGGTCCTCACCGTGTTCTTCACCGTGTTCCTCAACGTGTTCTTCACCGTGGTCCTCACCGTGTTCCTCACCGTGTTCTTCACCATGGTCCTCACCGCGTTCCTCACCGTGGTCCTCACCGTGTTCTTCACCGTGTTCCTCAACGTGTTCCTCACCGCGTTCCTCACCGCGTTCCTCACCGTGGTCCTCACCGTGTTCTTCACCGTGTTCCTCACCGTGTTCTTCACCGTGTTCCTCACCGTGGTCCTCACCATGTTCCTCACCGTGGTCCTCACCGTGTTCTTCACCGTGTTCTTCACCGCGTTCCTCAACGTGTTCCTCAACGTGTTCTTCACCGTGTTCCTCAACGTGTTCTTCACCGCGTTCCTCACCGCGTTCCTTACCGTGGTCCTCAACGTGTTCCTCAACGTGTTCTTCACCCTGTTCCTCAACGTGTTCCTCACCGTGTTCCTGAACGTGTTCCTCACCGCGTTCTCACGTTCCTCACCGTGGTCCTCACCGTGTTCTTCACCGTGTTCCTCAACGTGTTCTTCACCGTGGTCCTCACCGTGTTCCTCACCGTGTTCTTCACCATGGTCCTCACCGCGTTCCTCACCGTGGTCCTCACCGTGTTCTTCACCGTGTTCCTCAACGTGTTCCTCACCGCGTTCCTCACCGCGTTCCTCACCGTGGTCCTCACCGTGTTCTTCACCGTGTTCCTCAACGTGTTCTTCACCATGGTCCTCACCGTGGTCCTCACCGTGGTCCTCACCGTGTTCTTCACCGTGGTCCTCACCGTGTTCTTCACCGTGTTCCTCACCGCGTTCCTCACCGCGTTCCTCACCGTGGTCCTCACCGTGTTCTTCACCGTGTTCCTCAACGTGTTCTTCACCGTGGTCCTCACCGTGTTCCTCACCGTGTTCTTCACCATGGTCCTCACCGCGTTCCTCACCGTGGTCCTCACCGTGTTCTTCACCGTGTTCCTCAACGTGTTCCTCACCGCGTTCCTCACCGCGTTCCTCACCGTGGTCCTCACCGTGTTCTTCACCGTGTTCCTCAACGTGTTCTTCACCATGGTCCTCACCGTGGTCCTCACCGTGGTCCTCACCGTGTTCTTCACCGTGGTCCTCACCGTGTTCTTCACCGTGTTCCTCACCGTGTTCTTCACCGCGTTCCTCACCGTGGTCCTCACCGTGGTCCTCACCGTGTTCCTTTACCGTGTTCTTCACCGCGTTCCTCACCGTGGTCCTCACCGTGGTCCTCACCGTGTTCTTCACCGCGTTCCTCACCGTGGTCCTCACCGTGGTCCTCACCGTGGTCCTCACCATGTTCCTCACCGCGTTCCTCACCGTGGTCCTCACCGTGTTCTTCACCGTGTTCCTCACCGTGGTCCTCACCGTGGTCCTCACCGTGGTCCTCACCATGTTCCTCACCGCGTTCCTCACCGTGTTCCTCACCGTGTTCCTCACCGTGGAGTCTTTTGAACAGCTTTTTGTAACCGTCCCCTAAACCATAATGTGGATAATCTTTTTTGGTTTTGAGGTCATCAGAACGTTGTTTTGAGGCTCCCATGTTGCAGATGAGCAGAGTCAAAGAGGATGAGGGCCTTTGGCCACCTGAGGTACCTTTGGTCATGACTGGATGCACCTGTCGTCTACGTTCAAGGCGTAACGCGCTCACCAAACCAACGTTGTGTGTCCAATTATCTTGTGATGATTAGTTACAGGCCATCGAAGCAACAAGGTGACATCTATGCACAGCCTATTTGTTACATTTGATTTAATTTCATACAATTTCATACTAAGAATACTTCTGTGTTTGCAAATCAACACTGGCTCTTCTGGGCAAATGAAGGACGTGCCACCAAGATCATTGTGTGTGAGGTGAGGGAGTTATTACACAACCTCAGGGGGTGCCCAAACGAACCTGTAATTACTGATGAGTGAGAAAGAAGACCAGAAGAACACGTCAGTCAGAGGTTTCATGACTTCAGAGAACAACTGAGCAAACTGAGGACAAAAGAGATTAGACAGAAAAACGATGATCTCACACGGCTTTGGAAGAACCTCCAGTTATGATGCTAATAATAATGATAATAGTAATAATGATAATAATTATAATAGTAATAATAATAATAATAATAATAATAGTAATAATAGCAATAATGAAAATAATAATAATAATAATAATAATAGTAATAATAATAATGATAATAATAATAATAATGATAATAATAATAATAATAATAATAATAATAATAATAATGATAATAATAATAATAATAATGATAACGATAATAATAATAATAATAATAATAATGTCCGACTGCTGTGTGACGGTTGACGCTCTGACCGCCCCGGCGTTGCCCAGGTGACCAACCTGTGCTCCCTCCCCCTCCAGAATACCCGTCCTGGACCTTCGGCCACGAGAACGCCTCGAGCTACGCCGCCTTCCCGCTCTCTGAAGGCCACGGGGAGAACTTCACCGTCTCCTTCACTATGCGCTCGCTGAAGCAGCGCGGCCTCCTGCTGCAGCTCCACCGGGGGGGGGCGGCCTACCTGACTGTGTACCTGAAGAACGGCAGCGTCGCTGTCTACAGCCCCCACACCACGCTGATCTCCGAGGCCCAGGCCGTCGCCGACGGCAACGACAACGCAGTCGCAATAAGAGTCCAATATGGGCACGTCATCTTCCCTAAGGCGGGGCACAACCGCGCCCTAGGCAACGTGAGCGTGGAGGCGGGGGACGTAGCATATGTGGGGGGTCTTCCCGCCGGCGGCAGCGCGGACGCCTGGGGGGGGGGCTTCAAGGGCTGCCTGCAGGACATGCGGCTGGACCACAAGCATCTGGCTGTCGGGGCCCACCCCGAGGACCAGCACGTCTACCGGGCCAGCGCGGCCGACAACGTGCTGCCGGGGTGCCAGAGCGACGACACGTGCAAGGTGAGACCCCCCCCCCCCCCCCGCTGACGCGCTGTCCCGCGGCGTCCTGTGTTTAACGTGCGCGGGTGCGTCTCTAAATCCCCCTGAGCCACCGGTTGGGCCTCAATCCTCTTGGCAGCTCTGGTCACGTCAGGTGAGGATGTGCTCCTAATCCGCCCGTCTGGCTCTGTCGCTGCAGGACCAGCCGTGTCTCAACGGCGGATCCTGCCGCGTCACCTGGAACGACTTCAGCTGCTCCTGCCCCGCAGACTTCTCCGGGCGGGTGTGCGAGACGCGTCTGTGGTGCGTCAACCAGCCGTGCTCCGCTGGGGCGCGATGTGTGGACCTGCCTGACGGATACGAGTGTGAGTCCCCCCGAACATCACCATCATCTTCCCAGAGTAGAGCTGAAAGGTTCCCCGATTAGAGGTGAAAGGTTCCGCTATTAGAGGAGAAAGGTTCCCAGAGTAGAGGTGAAAGGTTCCCCAATTAGAGGAGAAAGGTTCCTAAGGTAGAGGTGAAAGGTTCCGCTATTAGAGGAGAAAGGTTCCCAGATTAAAGGTGAAAGGTTCCCAGAGTAGAGGTGAAAGGTTCCCAGAGGAGAGGGGAAAGGTTCCCCAATTAGAGGAGAAAGGTTCCGCTATTAGAGGAGAAAGGTTCCCAGAGGAGAGGTGAAAGGTTCCCAGAGGAGAGGTGAAAGGTTCCCAGAGGAGAGGTGAAAGGTTCCCCAATTAGAGGAGAAAGGTTCCGCTATTAGAGGAGAAAGGTTCCCAGAGGAGAGGTGAAAGGTTCCCAGATTAAAGGAGAAAGGTTCCCAGAGGAGAGGTGAAAGGTTCCCAGAGTAGAGGTGAAAGGTTCCCAGAGGAGAGGTGAAAGGTTCCCCGATTAGAGGTGAAAGGTTCCGCTATTAGAGGAGAAAGGTTCCCAGAGTAGAGGTGAAAGGTTCCCCAATTAGAGGAGAAAGGTTCCTAAGGTAGAGGTGAAAGGTTCCGCTATTAGAGGAGAAAGGTTCCCAGATTAAAGGTGAAAGGTTCCCAGAGTAGAGGTGAAAGGTTCCCAGAGGAGAGGGGAAAGGTTCCCCAATTAGAGGAGAAAGGTTCCGCTATTAGAGGAGAAAGGTTCCCAGAGGAGAGGTGAAAGGTTCCCAGAGGAGAGGTGAAAGGTTCCCAGAGGAGAGGTGAAAGGTTCCCCAATTAGAGGAGAAAGGTTCCGCTATTAGAGGAGAAAGGTTCCCAGAGGAGAGGTGAAAGGTTCCCAGATTAAAGGAGAAAGGTTCCCAGAGGAGAGGTGAAAGGTTCCCAGAGTAGAGGTGAAAGGTTCCCAGAGGAGAGGTGAAAGGTTCCCAGAGGAGAGGTGAAAGGTTCCCAGAGGAGAGGTGAAAGGTTCCCGTTTCCTTCCGCAGTCCCGTTGTGGGACCTCAGCGGTCCTCTGAGGGGGGTCCAGCCCCTCGTCTCCCCCGTGATGACCCCTGGACTGACCCTTGACCTTCTGCCCTCAGGCCTGGCTGAGGCCATGTTCGAGGACAACGCGCTGGAGTTCGTGGCCAACGGCTCCCTGCTGAGCCCCGTCACCAACATCACCATGGCGATACGCACGCGCGACCCCAACGGGATCCTGCTGCGGGCGTCCAGCGCCGCCGAGGTCTTCTGCCTGGGGCTGCTCAACTCCTCCCTGCTGGTCAAGATGGACAGCGGCGAGGACGCGCAGCTGCTGGCCTTCACCAGCGACCGCCGCATCGCCGACGGGGCGTGGCACCGCATCGAGCTGCGCATGGTCAGCCCCGTGCACGCGTCCTCGCGCTGGCGCCTCAGCGTGGACGCGCAGAGGGTGGGCGACAGCTTCGGCCTGGGGGGCCACCTCAACTTCCTCAACGACACCAAGATCTGGCTGGCCGAGAAGTTCAGCGGCTGCATCGGCGAGGCCCGGGTGGGCGGGGTCTACCTGCCGCTCCTCGCCGTCCCCGAGGCGCCGCAGACCGCCCGGTTCTCCCGGCTGGGGGGGCGGGAGCCGGCGCCCGGGTGCCGCGGGGCGCCGGTGTGCGAGTCGCAGCCGTGCCAGAACCGGGGCGAGTGCGAGGACCGCTTCAACGCCTTCAGCTGCCGCTGCGCGGCGGGGTGGGAGGGGCCTCTGTGCCAGGCGCAGGTGGACGAGTGCGCCCCCGCGCCCTGCGTCCACGGCGCCTGCCGCGACCTGCTGGGCGACTACCGCTGCGACTGCCTCCCCGGGTACGCCGGGCGCCGCTGCCAGGACGAGGTGGACGACTGCCTGCGCTTCCCCTGCGTCAACGGGGGCGTGTGCGGCGAGGCGGGGGCGGGGCACACCTGCGCCTGCCCGCCGGGCTTCGTCGGGAAGCGCTGCCAGTGAGTCCCTCGCCGGCCCGCCGCGACGTGAAAACGATGTTCCGGGGAGCCCGACGAGCGCGCCGCTCCCTCGCCGCGCCCGCGCTGCGACATTCGGGTGTTGCGTAACTCAAACGGCGTCTCGATGTGTCGCAGGTGGCGTTTCCCTCCGGCGGCGTGCGCTGTGAACGCGGACTGCCTCCACGGCGGCGTGTGCGTGAGGGCGGAGCCGGGGGGCGGCGGGAACTGCACCTGCAAGCGCGGCTACGCCGGGGACAGGTGAGGCCCTGAGGTCGGCCGCCGCCCTCGCGCCGCCGCCGCCGCCGCCGCGCCGCCGCCTGACCCCGCTGATGTTTCCAGGTGTGAGGCGGAGGTGGACGAGTGTAGCTCCGCCCCCTGCCTCAACGGCGCCACCTGTCTGGACAGGCTCAACCACTTCCAGTGCGAGTGCGCGCCCGGCTTCAGCGGCACGCTGTGCGACAACGTGAGTGTGGGCGGGGCCACGGGGGGGGGCGGGGCCGTCGAGACGGCGGCCTCAGCCCCCCCCAACCCGTTCTTCTTCTTCTTCTCGTAGAAGGAGGAGCGCGGCGAGCGGCTGCCCTGGCTGGTGGTGGCCATCCCCCTCACCACGCTCTGCATGCTGCTCGCCATCCTGGCGGTCTTCTTCCTCGTCATGACGGCGCGGAAGAAGCGCCAGTCGGAGGGCGCCTACAGCCCCAGCTCCCAGGAGGTGGCGGGCGCCCGGCTGGAGATGGGCAGCGTGCTCAAGGTGCCCCCGGAGGAGCGGCTGATCTGAGGGGCGCCCCCTGGTGGAGGAGGGTTAGCGCCCCCTGGTGGAGGAGGGTGGGCGCCCCCTGGTGGAGGAGGGTTGGGCGCCCCCTGGTGGAGGAGGGTTGGGCGCCCCCTGGTGGAGGAGGGCTGGGCGCCCCCTGGTGGAGGAGGGTTAGCGCCCCCTGGTGGAGGAGGGTTGGGCGCCCCCTGGTGGAGGAGGGTCGGGCGCCCCCTGGTGGAGGAGGGTTAGGCGCCCCCTGGTGGTCAAACTACTGAGCTGCAGGCACCGCGGCCTCTTCCCCACGTTTCTCAGGTTGTCGGGTGGATTCCCGGCGGAGGATCTCGACGCTCGTGCACTGAAGAAGAGTCCCAAAGACTGGCGACCCCCCGACCCCCCCCGACCCCCCCGAACCCCGGAAAGAGCCTCGTCGCCCCCCCAGGCGCCGCCACCGCCCACCTCCGCCTCGTTCGAAACCAAATGAACTAAAATGAACTAGAAGGGCAGATTAGAGGAACAGGCAGCGCTGCCAAAAAGAACCAGGACCAGGACCAGGACCAGGACCAGGACCAGGACCAGAACCAGAACCAGAACCAGGACTAGGTCCAGGTCCAACCAGGTTGGGGGTATCCATGACGACGACGGTGATGACCATGATGGCGGCGGTGGCGGTGCTCTCTCTTCCCAGCCCGACCGTGCTGTCCCCTGGCCCGGTTCTTTGCGTCTCGCGGGTCCGGAGGCCCTTGGACCAGGACCAGGACCAGGACCAGGACCAGGACCAGGACCAGGACCAGTCAGAACCCTCAGAACCGCTGAGGCTGAACCAGATAGTCTCTCTTGTGTCCAGATGCTGTGAATGTTTTGATGCCTTTGTAGATGCTGAAGTGTTGTTGAGTAAAACCTGTGAACCGACCTGGGTCTCCTCCTCCTCCTTCTCCTCCTTCTCCTCCTTCTCCTCCTTCTCCTCCTCCTTCATCCCTCCTCCTCCTTCTCCTCCTCCTTCTCCTCCTTCTCCTCCTCCTTCATC
>CAJVRN010000240.1:5622500-5640000 GCA_911728415.1 Lagocephalus sceleratus
GCCACTCGGGGCTCCGACGCCTCCGGCACTCCACTCCGTCTCCGCCATGTGTGAACATTTGTACTCTTCAATTAAAACAGTCACCCTGGATGATCCCTAACTGGATCCTGGAGATCCTTGAGCAGCTGATCACAACTGCTCTCTCACACACACACACACACACACACACACACACACACGATCATCTGGTGTTTGGTTTAGCGCTGTTACACTGACACTGATCACTTTTATATTTAACATTAACATGTTGGAGTTATTTTTAAATTCAGTGGAGCACTCAGCCCTTCTGACACACACACACAAACACACAAACACACACACAAACACACACAAACACAGGTTAGAGGTTACACTAACAGACACACAATCATCACAACTGTCCAAGAAGACAGCACGTTTTAAGGTTGTCCACACCACAACAGAAACCAAGAAAAAGAGTGTGTGTGTGTGTGTGTGTGTCTGTCTGTCTCAGTGTCTCTCTGTCTTTGTGTGTGACTTGGTGTGTGTGTGTGTTGGGGTGGTGGTGGTCATAAATGTGTCCATGCTGCTGCAGCAGCCTGTAAATGCAGCTCGTTGCTCATTAGCAGCTCTCAGGTGTGTGTGAGTGTGTGTGTGTGTGTGTGAGTGTGTGTGTGTGTGTGAGTGTGTGTGTGTTGGGGGGGCAGCTGGACCACCTGGACTCTGAAGGCTGATCCCTCTAATGGCTGCAGATTAGATCATTACCTTAACAAATCGTGGAGGAGCCACTGGCAGGCAGGACAGAGACCACCACAGGTGATGTTTCATCTGCTCAGATTCGCCAGGATGACGTGTGGGGACGGCAGAAGTTTGAGATGTAAATAATCTGATTAGGGACGGGATTATTTCTGTTTCTACAGTGTTGGACATCGACTCAGCTGAGGGGAGATCCTCCAGGTCCTCCTGCTCAGAATTCAGAAGATACAGATCGCCATCAGCACGGCTCCTCTGCAGAAGTGCATTACATACAAGATGTTCCACACACGGACTGGTGCGTGCGTGTGTGTGCGTGTGTGTGTGTGTGTGCGTGTGTGTGTGTGTGTCAGTATGAATCTACTGGAGATGGAGCGATGCCTGTCCCCAGTCTCTTCCTTCTGGGTCAAAACTAATTGGTGCAGCAATGTTGAGACTTTGCTCTGATAATGACCACAAGCACTCCGTCTGCTTCCGCATGAATGACCCCCCCCTCCCTCCCCCCTCCCCCCTTCCCCCTCACCCCCCAGCATGCTCACACAGGCCCCGACCACGGGACGGGGGGGGGGGGATCAGTGGATGGAGAAGAGTTGGACGGAGGACAGAGAGAAACTGATGAACCTGCGCCGACCAAACAGGAGCGCTAACCCGGTTAGCAACGAGGCGTCCTCGTCTTTTTGGTCGTTACTCTGCGTTTGTCGTAAACCGATCTGACGTTTTTGAATTAAAGACGCGTCTGCGTCCGCCTCCGTCCGCCCCGACCGTCCGCGCCCCGGCGGATGTCAGCGTTTTAATGGAGGCATGGAGACAGGAGGAGGTCTGGACTCTTAGACGCGCTCACACGACCGTGAAAACGTTCCCCGCGCAGACGACAACGACCCCGACGCGATCCCCGTGCACATGGACACGCTGTAGTACACGCACCTGGGCAGTGGGGGCGATAGCGAGGGCGTAGGCGTGCTCTTGTCCTCGGAAGTTTAGGGAAGTTTTCCAGGAGCTGCTACAACGTTCAGGGAAGAGAACGTTGGCTGGAGATCCAAACGCCATGGAACTACGACCCCGTGGGCTGTGACCCCAAAGCCAGGTCGAACCTGCGGCCGGACGAACGCTCGCTGGGCGTTTCCCCGTGAGCGTTGTGGCGTGAACGGGGAGGATCCCGGTGGGGGGATCACATCCCGTCCCTGGAACGCTGGTTTAACCCGGAGGAAGGTGACCCCTCACTCGGCCTCACCCGTTAATTAACATTTAATTGGTCTGAGACTGAAAGTGAGACGGCCCGGCCCCTCGGTAGGCAGGTTCCCCAGACGTGTCCCGGCGCGGCGATGAAGACCGCCGCTGGCCTTCGTCATCCGATGACAGAGATAATGAACTTCGGCCGAGCGGCGGCGGAGCAAAGACACGTGTTTCCTCCTCTGGAGCTCTTCTGTTGAACACGGCAGCAGCTCAGGAAACAACAGGGTCGTTATGCCACACGGCTACCCCCCTCCAGCCCCCTCCACCCCCCGCCAGCCCCCCTCCAGCCCCCTCCACCCCCCCCGGTCCTTCACTCATGCGTGTTCGCTGGTTTAACCTCGTGGAGGACTGGGCGCCCCTCCCCGGCCCCAGGCCCCCTCCTGGCCCCCTGCTGGATCTTCCTGGATTCCTTTTGGACCCTCTTGGCCCCCTCTTGGACCCTCCTGGATCCTCCTGGAACTCTCTTGAACCCCTCCTGGCCCCCTCCTGGCCCCTGCTGGCCCCTCCTGGCCCCTCTTGGACCCTCCTGGCCCCTGCTGGCCCCTCCTGGCCCCCTTCTGGACCCCTCCTGGACCCCTCCTGGACCCCTCTCCTTGACTTGCCACCTGACTCAGGATGTCTTCAGTGAAGCTGCTCTGATCATGTGACCCTGGAGCCCCTCAACATGGACTCTGCTGTTTCTGAGGCACTGCCCAGGTACAGGTGAGGCCTACCCCCCCCCAGTCCCGGTCCTGCTCGAGGTTTCTCCCTGTTAAAGGGGAGGCTTTCTGGCCTCTGCTGCTGGTCGGGGGTCTGGCCCCGGGTTTGAGCCACAGTTTGTAACAGGCTGTTTAAATAAAGATGAATTGAAATTCTTCTGGTGTAACATTGAACTTTTCAGTTGTAGTTTGACCCCAATAAGACTTGGAAACTCAAAGCTGGTGTAGGTCCACTTTTACTGGTTCCAGTTCACCCACATTCATTTTCAATCATGAAATCCTCCATAAAGTTTTCTCACAGCTCATAACGGTGTCAACAGCTGACGCTCCTCATCCTAAAGTGAGATCTGCTGCTCCACCTGAAAATACCAAATAGATATTTATCCTTAAAACGTCCGCTGAGTGAAACCAACGGCCTCTAAAACGGCCCTGTGCAAACCAACGGGTCACGGAGGGTTGCTGCTTGCTCCTGCGCTAAGGATGTGGGCGGAGCAAAGAGCATCAGTGGGCGGGGCCAAACAGACTGTGGACGGGGCAAAGAGCATCTGTGGGTGGGGTCAAGAGTCCCTCATTAGCATTCAGAGGTAAAAGTCGCTCTAAGCAGGGCTGTGAAACTGGTGTTTAGAGTCCGACTGTGCTCAGACCTTCAGTTCTCTGATTAATAACATTTAATTGAGACGTCGAGGAAGCAGGTCAACTAAGAAAAGGAGCAGAACATGTCCCCTTTACGGGCCTTAGGCTAGTTCACTACAAACACTTATTAAAGTGATTAGATCTTGAATGAGATCAGGTTGTGGATCACGTCTCTCCGACGTGAGTCCGAGGAGCCAACGCAGCACCCTGCTCCTTGGTCTTCCCTGTTCTGGGGTCCCAGGGTCCAGGCAGCTGAATTAGGAACAAAGGGGAGCAGGACTCCCTCCAGCCCGCCGCAGCGTGCAGCCACATTGAACAGTGTTCTTGTGAGCGCCACCGGCAGGTATCTGAAGTGTCGTTGACCACAGAAGGGCTGCTTTTATCTCTTCCATATGTGTCTCAGCAGACATCCATCTGGCAGCCGCGCCGCCGCCATCACGTGCTCTCCTCTCATCAGGCCTCATCCCGGGAACATCTTACACTTCATCCGCCTAATAATACCTCGCCGCGCACGCCGACACCAAAGCGTCACGCGACACGCGACAACAAATAGGAACCGATCAATCAGCGGACGGGAGCGCCGGGGGAGGGAGGCGGAAGTGAGCTGTGAAGGGGGAGGGGTCTTTAAAGCTTTATGACATTCCTGAAGATAGAGGTGAGGGTGTGCTCGGGTGGAGTGGCCTCTTATGTTCCAGCGTGGTCCCACAACCCAGCAGTCATTAGTGGAGCCCCATAAAAGGGCACCCAGAGCACCCGACTGTCGCCCAGCGCCCCCCCTCCCCTCTTTCCGTCTGTCCCCTCCTATAAAACACGCGGTGACATAAGACTTCAACTGTTGCAGCCGAGTCGGCCGCACTCGTAAAGGCTCTTTGGTCTAATGCAAGACAGAGGTGGGGGGGGGGGTCCGGGGCCAGACCAGACCAGGTCTGTTCCTCACATACAGGAGACTGTGTGGAGGGCTCGCACGGAGCCAGGCCCTTGAGGAGGGGTGTTTACCTCACACACACACACACACACACACACACACACACACACACACATGCGTCCTGCCCATGTTGGGTAGGACCAGGTACCTCAGCGGGGGGGGGTCCAGGCCCTGACTGGATGCACTTTTCCAGCCACACTTCCTCCCTTTGTCGGGCTGAGCACTCACACACATCAAACAGAGCGCAGGCTGCAAAGTGCAACAGCTTATGGGGAGAAAAGGCATAAAGAAGGGAGGCTGTCCATATTTAATTTAAGCAGGTTGCTGCGATGGGGCCGGGCAGGGAGGATCAAAGGGCAGCAGCCTTCGTCTGCAGCTCCAACATACTTGGCTCTTTTTGTCTCCCTTTGATCTGGTAATTAAGAGGATGCTCCAGGAGCAGGTGGCACTGATGAGGGCACATCCACCAGCGCTGGAGAGCCTACTGTCTGCTCCACAAATACACCACCCCTCGCAGATACATAACGAGTCGGAGGGAATGCTAAAGCACCGGCCAGGCTTCTGTAAATAGCTGAAGCTCCTCCAGTAAATGAGGAGGCAGAGATGAAAGCCGTAAGAGTCTGAGCCTGATGGAGGAGGTTTGACCGCTGAGAGCACGCACAGGAAACAACACAAGGCAGAACAAAACGGGGAAGAACAGACGCGGGGAGCTGCCCCGTCCATTACCAGATGTGAGGAGTTGTTCTGGTGATGCGCAGCAGCAGGAAACAGAGGTGTTATTACAGCAGCTTTGAAACGTCGCTGATCAAGAGACGCTGCTCGGAGGAAGGGCGCCGTCTCTTCAGGCACCCGCCTCCTCTCAGAGTCTCCTGGGGTCACAGACGTACGTGACATCCAGGTGTTCCACCACCACCGGCGAGCGTCTCAAAATCTACGTGAAGTCACAGTTTTGATATCGTGTTTGAGATCTGGAGCTCCTGAGATGTGTTTAGTGGCGACCAGGTCGTTTTATTTAACAAAAGACGTGTACAGGTGTCGACTTTCCACGTGTTGCAGCCATGTAGACCTTCACCGACAGTAGTCAAACCCTTAAAAGGTTCCACACGAGGAGTCATGAAAGTGATTCTGTACATGTAAAGTGAATAACTTAACACCCTATCGGAGCAGCTGCCCTTATTTCTGTCTCTTGTCAGGATGTACGGGAAGTATTCTACTGATAAAGGTCTGTTTACGTTGTTGATGAATAAGAGGAAAAGCTCGTAGAATAAATCAGCCCGCCGCAGCCAGAGCTCAGTCGAGCAGCAAAAGTGGGTTACGGGCCATCATCAGCCCAACATCTGGGAACAATAAACTCATTAACAGTGTGCGCTCGGTCCAGGAGGCCCCGTGATGTTGGGACGGTTGTTGGGCTCAGACGTGCACGGAGCCCATCAAACACGCGCACCGTCACTAACCACTCGGTTAAGTGATTAACTCAACAACCAAGTTATTAAACATGGACTTTATGTTCCTACAAACAAGCAAACTGCGATGAATTATTCATCTTCTAACAGTGTTTGAACTTGATTAACATTTTAACAGCTACGTTTTGGTCGTGGTGAAATTATCCGTGGAGAGTCTGCAAAGGCAAAAGTGATTATTTATAGCTGAACGGAGCACATTTTGTGTCATTATCATGATTATGTTAAAGCGCGGTCCAGCAGACACAAACATATTAAACAGTCCTGTTCCAAATTATACATATATATCTTTAACCATATAACACGACGAGGCCTGGTCCGGCTATTTCCTCAACAAATCTTACTAACAAACTAACTTCTATAACTTCCCTCCTGCGTCTAATAAATCCTTATTGATCTGAGTCTCTGTTTTTCAGCACTTATTATTCTCTCTGGAGTAAAATGAGACACGAGAGCAGAGATCAGCCCACGGTAGCAGACGCACATCTTCACAGGTGTTTCACAATTCAAGGTATAAAGGTATGGTTCATGAAGGTATGGTTCATGAAGGTATGGTTCATGAAGGTATGGTTCATGAAGGTATGGTTCATGAAGGTATGGTTCATGAAGGTATGGTTCATGAAGGTATGGTTCATGAAGGTATGGTTCATGAAGGTATGGTTCATGAAGGTATGGTTCATGAAGGTATGGTTCATGAAGGTATGGTTCATGAAGGTATGGTTCATGAAGGTATGGTTCATAAAGGTATGGTTCATGAAGCCAAAGACAGAAGGAAAGAAAGAAAGAAAGACAGACAGACAGACAGACAGACAGACAGACAGGCCTCCCTGATGGGGGCCACAGTGGGGCGTGTCCTGACCCCCTCAGGCCACACAGCTACAGGTTCACACCTCAAGACGAATCAGAAAAGTCTTAAATCGTGAAGGAAACGGTCGAGTGGAGAAGAGGGCCATGGGGGGGGGCCGGACACACACGGGGGGGTCAGGACCGGGAGGACTGTGGGGGGCTGTGGGGGGGGATGATGGTGCTGAGGACAGGACTGAGAGGACTGAGAGGACAGGACTGGTGCTGCCTGCTGTCCAGTCTGTACTGCTGGTTGGACAGGTATGCTGCTCAACCCGTCCCATCAGGACTCCTGTGTCCTGACTGTGTCCTGACTGTGTCCTGACTGTGTCCTGGCTGTGTCCTGATTGTGTCCTGACTGTGTCCTGACTGTGTCCTGACTGTGTCCTGGCTGTGTCCTGACTGTGTCCTGGCTGTGTCCTGGCTGTGTCCTGATTGTGTCCTGACTGTGTCCTGACTGTGTCCTGGCTGTGTCCTGATTGTGTCCTGCTGTGTCCTGGCTGTGTCCTGATTGTGTCCTGACTGTGTCCTGACTGTGTCCTGGCTGTGTCCTGATTGTGTCCTGCTGTGTCCTGACTGTGTCCTGACTGTGTCCTGGCTGTGTCCTGATTGTGTCCTGACTGTGTCCTGACTGTGTCCTGACTGTGTCCTGGCTGTGTCCTGACTGTGTCCTGGCTGTGTCCTGATTGTGTCCTGACTGTGTCCTGACTGTGTCCTGACTGTGTCCTGACTGTGTCCTGACTGTGTCCTGGCTGTGTCCTGATTGTGTCCTGACTGTGTCCTGGCTGTGTCCTGACTGTGTCCTGACTGTGTCCTGACTGTCCTGACTGTGTCCTGACTGTGTCCTGACTGTCCTGACTGTCCTGACTGTGTCCTGACTGTGTCCTGGCTGTGTCCTGGCTGTGTCCTGACTGTCCTGACTGTGTCCTGATTGTGTCCTGACTGTGTCCTGACTGTGTCCTGACTGTCCTGACTGTGTCCTGATTGTGTCCTGACTGTGTCCTGACTGTGTCCTGACTGTGTCCTGACTGTGTCCTGGCTGTGTCCTGACTGTGTCCTGCTGTGTCCTGACTGTGTCCTGACTGTGTCCTGGCTGTGTCCTGACTGTGTCCTGCTGTGTCCTGACTGTGTCCTGGCTGTGTCCTGACTGTCCTGACTGTGTCCTGATTGTGTCCTGCTGTGTCCTGACTGTGTCCTGACTGTGTCCTGACTGTCCTGACTGTCCTGACTGTGTCCTGCTGTGTCCTGACTGTGTCCTGACTGTGTCCTGACTGTGTCCTGACTGTCCTGACTGTGTCCTGACTGTCCTGACTGTGTCCTGGCTGTGTCCTGACTGTGTCCTGACTGTGTCCTGACTGTGTCCTGACTGTCCTGACTGTGTCCTGACTGTCCTGACTGTGTCCTGACTGTGTCCTGACTGTGTCCTGACTGTGTCCTGACCTGCAGGGTCGTCCCAGACGTCTCAGCGGAGACTGTTTGTGTTGGTATGAAGCGGAGGACGCGTCCCTCCACCCTCCAACATTAACACAGTTCACTTCCTCCTTCTGACGAACAGCGAGTGAAAAAAGGTTTGGGGCAAAAGAGAAAGAGAGCGAGAAGGAAAGAAAAATAATTGGTGCCCCCCCCCCCACCCCCCACCCTCAGCCACAGACGTAATTAAAACTGGCCCAGTCAAGAGGCCTGGAGAGAAAATCTGCTGTTTGCACAAAAACCATATTGTGTCCCTCCTCTACGTGTATGAAAATGAGGCCGATGTAATGGAGCCGCTCATTCATGAGCCCGACGTGTGACGACGCTCTAATTACCGAGCACGTCAGCCCCAATTAGCCCACCGCCTCTCCCCCGTTTCACTCTTGATTAACGAATCCCTGGTAATTACAGGTTTCATGAGGGGGGGGGTTAAGACATTAGCTGGCCCACACAGCACGCCATTAACTGCATCTACGCAGCCCTTCGGTGCATGCCCCCCCCCGCCCCCCCCCATCATGCGCTGCTGGACGTCTTGTGCGACTGCTTCCCCTCACTCACAGCGCAGGACTCTTCCTGATGGAGGGAAGTGGAGGAGTTAAAGGGAGAGGAACAGAGGAAGTCATGGTGGAGGGGGGGGCTCGTGATAATTACACCGTCGCACCAGTAAAGCCTCTTATACGAGAGAGGGCCCCCCCGCGGGGCAGAAACGAGACCTGTGCTGCTGGGAGCAGGTAGAGAGCCTCCACCTGGGTGTTGGCACGTTAAAGGACACGCGTCACCGTTGGACCGCGCTCGTAGAGTCGTCGGGTGAAGAGAGTCGCTGCTCTTCTCACGTCACCATCACCCCCCCAGCCCCCCCGAGTCCTTTGTGATCACAGGGGTTGACTTGATTCAGCAAATGTTCCCTTCAGCTCAATTAAAGTCCCGTCTCGGGGAACGTCTCTGTACCGTTGACAAATGCCGGCGTGGGGGGGGGGGGCGCTTAGTGATACCAGACTGTGCACGCCAACACATGTGGAGCCCCCAGCACAACCCACAAGCACCAACCCAACACCGTTGAGATGCCCTCACAGACGTCGGGGGGGCTGCTTCCTCCCGTGGAGCGCAGGACGCTGGTAACTCCTGATAAGGTCTGGGGGGGGTGACATGACCTGATGTGTGTTTGCTACACCTGAGAACAACAGGACGGACACACGGACACCAGAACAGACACCAGACAACACAAACACATCTTATCTGTAAACTTGTTCCCCAAGCTGATTTGTATCCTGAATCTCTTCTTTTTACCATCTGCCTTTAAAACGATGATCGTATAGTCATTTTATATATATATACGTATATAGACATATATACGTATATATATATATATATATATATATATATATACATACGTATATATGTACATGTATATATATATATATATATACATGTACATATATATATACGTATATATACATATATACATATATATATACACGTATATATGTATATGCATGTACATATATATGTATGTGTATATATATACACGTATATACATATATAATATTATATAAATAATATTATATATAATTTAGTTATTAGTTATTTCTTGTGACTGTTGACGAGCTGCACGTGTCCATAGTCCTGAACTCTACAGCCATCAGAGGAAAACACTTGTATATGTGTGTGTGTGCATCCACCCTAACTCTCCACTAATCAGCCACACCTGTTCTCCATCCACTGATCACCTGCGCTATTTAAACCCCGCCCCCCTCACCTGTTCTCTTTAAACCCCGCCCCCCTCACCTGTTCTCCATCCACTGATCACCTGCCCTCTTCAAACCCCGCCCCCCTCACCTGTTCTCCATCCACTGATCACCTGCGCTATTTAAGCCCCACCCCCCTCACCTGTTCTCCATCTACTGATTACCTGTGCTATATAAGCCCCGCCCCCCTCCCCTGTCCCCAGGTTGTCCTCTGCTGCTCCTCACATCTCTGGCTCCTGCCCGTCCTCCTCAGCCTGATGAGGGTCACCTGTGCAGAGGTGGTGTTGAGGCTGAACCAGAGGAACCAGGAGGTCCGGTCCCACCTGAGGCTGCTGTTGTGTCTCCAGGTGAAGCTGAGCTCCTCAGACACCCTGGAGGACCCCTTCCTCGGGGGTGCTGGTCTCATGCCCAGCGTCGTGAGCATCCTCCAGGGCCGTGAGGGGGGGCCCTGGAGGCCCCGTGGTCTCATGCCCAGCGTCGTGAGAGCCCTCCAGGGCCGTGTGGGGGGGCCCTGAAGGCCCCGTTCTCCTGTAGGCTTCACGAGGGTACGAGCGGGCCGGTTTAGAGCGTGCACCAAAGGAGGGGTGGAGGGAAGCGATGAGCCTCGCGCCATCAGGGAGCTGGTGTACATCTAGCCTAGGGTCTCGCAACCTCTCCATATTCAAGAGCCTCTCTGAGTTCATTACAGGCGCTCTCCTCCATGCGGCCGCCTTCGTTAGGAGGCAGCCATACACAGCCTCCAAATTTATAACGGTACAAATTCTTCACGCAATTAGAATTTAACCATTCACCATCTCACATCTAAGTCCCACATCAAAGGCGTCCAGCGCAGCGCGGCCTAATGGAAGTCACAATTAACAGCCAAGGACGAGCAGGCAGGAAACACAGCCACGCGCGTCTCATGTTTATTTATTTATTTATTTAAAACAACGTCCTTCAAGGCGAATTAATATGCAGGTCTGAGCCGTAAACACCTTTGTTTCTGTTGGGGCCCCAGAGACCTGATTACAGGACCAGAGTGCACGGGATCCGCATGCAGGGGGGGCGCCCGGACCAGAGCCCATGCTGGTCCCACTGGTCCCACTGGTCCCACATCACAGACCAGAGCCCATGCTGGTCCCACTGGTCCCACTGGTCCCACATCACAGACCAGAGCTCATGCTGGTCCCACTGGTCCCACTGGTCCCACATCACAGACCAGAGCCCATGCTGGTCCCACTGGTCCCACTGGTCCCACATCACAGACCAGAGCCCATGCTGGTCCCACTGGTCCCACATCACAGACCAGAGCTCATACTGGTCCCACTGGTCCCACATCACAGACCAGAGCTCATACTAGTCCCACTGGTCCCAGTACACAGACCAGAGCTCATACTGGTCCCACTGGTCCTACTGGTCCCAGTACACAGACCAGAGCTCATACTGGTCCCAGTACACAGACCAGAGCTCATACTGGTCCCAGTACACAGACCAGAGCTCATACTGGTGCTCCCCAGAGATAATGAGACAGGAAGACAGGAGCCGTCACACCAACGGGGAGCTGACACACGAAAATGAGACCTTGATCCACACGCTGGGACTGGGAGGACTGGGAGGACTGGGGGGGAGGGGGGTGTGAAAACGGAGAAGGATGGGGGGGGGGGGGGGGGGGCAGCAGCTGTCTGAGGCTGAGTGACAGGTCACGGGAGGCCGCCCCGACTCCTCCCAGGCCCGGCGACAAAAGAGCAGACACACATGTCGTGTCCGCAGCAGCGGGGACGCGTCACACCTCCCCCGCCTCCCCCCCCCCCCCCCCCCCCCCCGCCTCCCCCCCCGCCTCCCCCCGCCGCTCTGATCCCGACGTGTCCTCCCGCCGCTCACGTTTGATTTGTGCACGTGATAAAGACGAGGGCGGCGTGCGGCCCCCTGAAGCCCCCCCCGGTCATGTCTCCATCACGCCCCCCGGTCATGTCTTCATCACGCCCCCCGGTCATGTCTCCATCAGGCCCCCCCTCACAGGCCGTGCTGCCCCTCCTGGGGGGGCCAGGTGCGCTCAGGCCTCCGTGGCTGCAGACAGCTCCCGCTCTGCGTCTCATCTGGGGGGACGGCGCCGTCCTTCAAGGTGTTCCTGCTCCATCTGCTGGGGGGGTCCGGGGGGTCCGGGGGGAATACTTCCTCTGAGCCGCTTCCTCAGCCCCAGCACGCCGCCTTTCATGTCAGACAGGATCCCAGACAGGAATCCCAGCTAGCGCGCGGCTTCGCTTGAGACGTCCACGCTGACAGACGGGCGAGGACGGTCCTCTTATCTCTGAAGGCGCTTTTATTCGACAGCCTCGAACACGACGCGTCCAACTTGAAACATCTGCTGCTGCATCAAGAGGCGCTGCAGCCGCACGACAGCCGCGCGCCTCAAAGGAGCCCACTAAATCTGGAGCTGGTGTCTTCACCGGGAGCGCTGAACGTTCAGGAGGAAGGTCCTGGAGGAAGGTCCTGCTGGAGGAAGGTCCTGCTGGAGGAAGGTCCTGCTGGAGGAAGGTCCTGGAGGAAGGTCCTGGAGGAAGGTCCTGCTGGAGGAAGGTCCTGGAGGAAGGTCCTGCTGGAAGGTCCTGCTGGAAGGTCCTGCTGGAGGAAGGCCCTGCTGGAGGAAGGTCCTGCTGGAGGAAGGTCCTGCTGGAAGGTCCTGCTGGAAGGTCCTGCTGGAGGAAGGCCCTGCTGGAAGGTCCTGCTGGAGGAAGGTCCTGCTGGAGGAAGGTCCTGCTGGAAGGTCCTGCTGGAGGAAGGTCCTGCTGGAGGAAGGTCCTGCTGGAGGAAGGTCCTGCTGGAGGAAGGTCCTGCTGGAGGAAGGTCCTGGAGGAAGGTCCTGCTGGAAGGTCCTGCTGGAAGGTCCTGCTGGAGGAAGGTCCTGGAGGAAGGTCCTGCTGGAGGAAGGTCCTGGAGGAAGGTCCTGGAGGAAGGTCCTGCTGGAAGCTCCTGCTGGAAGGTCCTGCTGGAGGAAGGTCCTGCTGGAAGGTCCTGCTGGAGGAAGGCCCTGCTGGAAGGTCCTGCTGGAAGGTCCTGCTGGAGGAAGGCCCTGCTGGAGGAAGGTCCTGCTGGAGGAAGGTCCTGCTGGAGGAAGGTCCTGCTGGAGGAAGGTCCTGGAGGAAGGTCCTGCTGGAAGGTCCTGCTGGAAGGTCCTGCTGGAGGAAGGTCCTGCTGGAAGGTCCTGCTGGAAGGTCCTGCTGGAGGAAGGCCCTGCTGGAGGAAGGTCCTGCTGGAGGAAGGTCCTGCTGGAAGGTCCTGCTGGAAGGTCCTGCTGGAGGAAGGCCCTGCTGGAAGGTCCTGCTGGAGGAAGGTCCTGCTGGAGGAAGGTCCTGCTGGAAGGTCCTGCTGGAGGAAGGTCCTGCTGGAGGAAGGTCCTGCTGGAGGAAGGTCCTGCTGGAGGAAGGTCCTGCTGGAAGGTCCTGCTGGAGGAAGGCCCTGCTGGAAGGTCCTGCTGGAAGGTCCTGCTGGAGGAAGGCCCTGCTGGAGGAAGGCCCTGCTGGAGGAAGGTCCTGCTGGAAGGTCCTGCTGGAAGGTCCTGCTGGAGGAAGGCCCTGCTGGAAGGTCCTGCTGGAGGGAGGTCCTGCTGGAGGAAGGTCCTGCTGGAGGAAGGTCCTGCTGGAGGAAGGTCCTGCTGGAGGAAGGCCCTGCTGGAAGGTCCTGCTGGAAGGTCCTGCTGGAGGAAGGCCCTGCTGGAGGAAGGTCCTGCTGGAGGAAGGTCCTGCTGGAGGAAGGTCCTGCTGGAGGAAGGCCCTGCTGGAGGAAGGTTCTGCTGGAGGAAGGCCCTGGAGGAAGGTCCTGCTGGAGGAAGGCCCTGCTGGAAGGTCCTGCTGGAGGAAGGTCCTGCTGGAAGGTCCTGCTGGAAGGTCCTGCTGGAGGAAGGTCCTGCTGGAGGAAGGTCCTGCTGGAGGGAGGTCCTGCTGGAGGAAGGTCCGGGTTCTTTAGAGGCTTTTGGGGCCTGACGACCTTTGAGACCTCAAAGGTCCAGGAAAGCATTTCTGACCTTATTGGATTTCTAAATAAAACATTATCAACGGTTTTGTACAAAACGTGACCAACAGCAGCTTAAGAGAAGTTGTAAAACTGCTTTAGTGGAATGTATTAACTGGACTCTTAATAAAGGGTGAACACTTAAGGGGAAATTTAAGGGAACATCCAGAGGAGGAAATGAAAATGGAGGCTCAAAACATGGTTGATGTGTCCACCATCTTCCCACTGAAACGGGCAGTGTGTGTGTATGTGTGTGTGTGTGTGTGTGTGTGTGTGTGTGTGTGTGTGTGTGTGTGTGTGTGTGTGTGTGTGTGTGGTGGGGGGGGGTGAGATAACGAACTGCTAAGTGAAACACTGGCAGAGACACCCCGTTAGAGGAGTTCATGGACGGCTGATGTTGAATTGGCTGGAACAGAAATCGATACAGGTGCTTCAGCTGAGGCGGGGGGGGGGGCTTATTGATGTTCATGTTGCTTAATGTTGAGATGGCGAGCAGGAAGGCTTGTCTGTCAATGAGATGTGTGAGGGGGGCTGTGGCCTACCAGGCCTCTCCACTGGAGTGGTAAATCAGCCATCAGCCATGTGACAAGTGCCCCCCGAGTAAACCCCCCCCGCTCACCCAATGAGACATTACCCTCTCAGCCCCCGCTCCCATGCAGCTTTGATATTCCTTCATGCTCGGCTGCCCGGGCTCTGGGGGGGGGGCACACCCACAGCATTCCAGCGAAGCAGCCACACGGAGCTATTGAAGGTAGCCCTCGGTGCAACAAAGGCCAGGGGGGGGCTGGCCTTGGGGGGGGGGGGAGTAGGGGGGCCGGGTCAGCTGCTAAAATCACTGCTGACCCGGCAGGAGCTCACAAGCGCTTCCTGTCCGCTGCCATTAACGTGAAGAGGAAGAGGAGAAGGTCTGCAGCAGGGCCCGTCTGGTTCAGGGCGCCGCAGCAGGAGTCAGAGAGGAGCTGCGCTGGGGGAGCTGCGCTGGAGGAGCTGCGCTGGAGGAGCTGCGCTGGAGGAGCTGCGCTGGAGGAGCTGCGCTGGTGGAGCTGCGCTGGTGCAGCTGCGCTGGAGGAGCTGCGCTGGTGGAGCTGCGCTGGAGGAGCTGCGCTGGTGGAGCTGCGCTGGTGCAGCTGCGCTGGAGGAGCTGCGCTGGAGGAGCTGCACTGGAGGAGCTGCACTGGGGTCTAGACGATCCATGAGGAGCCTCCACGTCTGGGGGGGGTCAGGCCTCCTCCCTGGTGGAACCAGCAACAGCGCAGATGAAGGTAGATGAAGGTGCGCTCACGGCTGCGGTGTTGATGACATCACTTCCTGTTGTGAGGCGCCGAGCTGAGGAGCGTTTTGGTGAACCGGAGGAGTCCTCCAAGCTTCTGACTCACCTGAGTGAGCTGACATCAGAGCTGCTGTGTGTGTGTGTGTGTGAGTGTGTGTGTGTAAGTGTGTGTGAGTGTGAGTGTGTGAGTGTGTGTGAGTGTGTGTGAGTGTGTGTGTGTGTGTGTGTGTGAGTGTGTGTGTGTGTGAGTGTGAGTGTGTGTGTGTGTGTGTGAGTGTGTGTGAGTGTGTGTGAGTGTGTGTGTGTGTGTGTGTGTGAGTGTGAGTGTGTGTGCTCTCTTGGGGGCCCCAACAGCAAACAGCATGTGAACACCTCCCTCACCTGCAGGAGCACAAACACCTCCTCGCCTCCTCCTGGGACGCCCTCACTGTTGCACTGGTGTTGCATCAGAGGAACATCAAACCGGAGGAGCGTGGGAGGTCACGTGACCGCGCAGGTCGTGATTCAAGGTGCGGCGGAGAGAAGTGGACCTGGTGTCGGGGGGCTCTTATGAAACGCTTCAGTTCAAAAGGGAGTCGCCGTTCCACGAATAGACGCGCTGTGATGCAGACGCAGCTGGGACGCCACGGGCGGCGAGGGGCGGAGGAGGAGGACACGTGAGGGTCCGGCGTGGGGGGAGGGGGCGCCGCTCACACCGCCGCCCTCGGCGGTGGACCCACCCGGACGACCTCGTGGATGGTCACGTGACCTCTGGTCAGGCTCCTCCCTCCAAAGAGCTGCGGTCTGGAGTCCCTCCGGTTCTCCTCCACATCAGAAGCCTCGCTCCCGCGCCGCCGCGGCGTTCTCCCGGCCCCGGCCGGGCCCGCGGCGTTCCCGCTGACCCTCACATCGATTGCGTTTACGGCGGTTGGGGGGCGGAGCCTGTGGAGCTTTGATGGACGCTCAGACCAGCCGGCCCCTCCCAGCAGGAGCGCTCCCACCGGCGCCGCTGATGCTGCGTGGGAGCGAGCCCGGGGCCCGCCGCCGTCTCCATCGTGTGCGTCTTCGTCCCCTCTGCCCTCGCCAGGCGGGCGGAGCCGTCTCCACACACACACACACACACACACACACACACACACACACACACACACACACACACACACACACACACACACACACACACACACACACACACACACACACACACACACACACACACACACTCACACACACACACACACACACACACACACACACACACACACACACACACACACACCAACATTGGGAGTCAAGCTGTTGTTTTCCTGCTGGGCAGCGAGGCGACCGCGGCTCCGTGACCCCTCTGACCCACCCTCACCGAAGGAGCACGCCGATGTGGGGGGGGGGGGGCAGATGGGGGACCGATGGAGACCGCTGGCGAGCGACTGGCGGTGCCGAGGCCCGATCTCGCCAAACAGCTGAGCAGGAGAACGGCGGGTGCTTGGGCTGCCGCCCCCCCCCCCCCCGTGTTCTTCATTAGGGAGCAGAGAGGAGCCCGGTGCCACGTGCGTGCGGACGCTGCCCCGTGTGGGTCATTACGACGGTCACGGCGGCGGGATCAAACGGGAGCGTTAGCATGGGAAACGTGCTAATCCCTGATCCTGATTAAAACGTCTCATCAAGGCCTCGCACCGCCGGCCCGGCGAGCAGCGGCGACGCGCTCGCAGGACGAACATCTCGGCTCGCTCATTAGCGCGGGAGGGTTCGGCGTGGCGGCGCTGGCCCGGCGCTCGCCGCCGCATTTACATGTAAAAGAGCGAAAGTGGCGTCTGAAGGCCTAATTGCTGACTTCAGACGCGCGCGAACACTCCCGCTGCATCACGGCCTCATTACCGGGGGAGACGGCCCCCTCCTCTTTGGGGGGGGGCAGGGCCTCGCCCCCCCCCAAAGACACAAACAATCAGGCCGGATTAGAGCGTAATCCTGCTCCCACTTTCATCTGCTCGCTCTGGCAGGAGGAGCTCTGGAGCGTGGAATTCCTGGAGAACACGGATCTGTGTAAACAAGAGTCAAGCAGGGATTAGGGGCTGTGGATGACAGGGGGGGCCGGAGGGTCGGGGGGGTCTGGAGGGTCGGGGGGGTCCGGAGGGTCGGGGGGGTCTGGAGGGTCGGGGGGGGTCCGGAGGGTCGGGGGGGGGGGTCTGGAGGGTCAGGGGGGTCCAGAGGGTCAGGGGGGCTGTCCAGAGGGTCGGGGGGGTCCGGAGGATCGGGGGGGTGCCTGTCCAGAGGGTCGGGGGGTCCGGAGGGTCGGGGGGGTCTGGAGGGTCGGGGGTGCCTGTCCAGAGGGTCGGGGGGGCCGGAGGGTCGGGGGGTGCCTGTCCAGAGGGTCGGGGGTCCGGAGGGTTGGGGGGGGTCCGGAGGGTCGGGGGGGGTCCGGAGGGTCAGGGGGGGCGTCCGGAGGGTCGGGGGGGGGCTGGAGGGTCGGGGGGGTCCGGAGGGTCGGGGGGTGCCTGTCCAGAGGGTCGGGGGGGTCCGGAGGGTCGGGGGGGGTCCGGAGGGTCGGG
>CAJVRN010000240.1:5645000-5655000 GCA_911728415.1 Lagocephalus sceleratus
TGTGTGTGTGTGTGAGGACAGTTGATCCTGTCTCAACTCCTCTCTGGTGATTCAGATCTGATCCTCCTCTGTGTGTCCCCCTGAGTATCGGTGCTGGTCTCTCCCATCCTGGACCGTCTCCCCCGTCTCCCCCCGTCTCCCCCCGTCTCCTCCGGTCTCCCCCCCTCTCCTCCGGTCTCCTCCGGTCTCATTCCCAGCTGCTGTGGGTGTTTTGCTCTTGTCCCGTCTGCCCTTCCTCCTCCCTCCCTGCTGGAATGCTCACCTAGTGGGGGGGCTGTAATCCCACAGCACCATTGTGTGCTGGTGGGTAATCCCCCCCCCCCTCTGGCTGGACTCAGCTGACTGGCAGCAGTGGGACTCCCACTTCCTCGTTTCTCACCGTTCTGGCTGGACCGCTCTCAGAACCACGCTGCGTTTGGACCGGAAGGTCTTTGATTCTGCACCCAGCCCCAGCTGCCCTTGAGCAAGGCACCGGACCTGCACGTCAGTGTCCATGAGTGGACCAAACCCTCGGGGGGGTCATCTGTACCCTGGCCTAGTTGATCCTTGGTGATGAAGATGATGCTGGTGATGAAGATGATGATGGTGATGATGATGATGATGATGATGGTGATGGGGATGATGATGATGGTGGTGATGATGGTGATGATGATGATGGTGATGATGATGATGATGATGGTGATGATGATGATGATGGTGATGATGATGATGGTGATGGTGATGATGGTGATGATGTTGATGATGATGATGATGATGATGGTGATGATGATGATGATGGTGATGGTGATGATGATGATGATGATGGTGATGGTGATGATGATGATGATGATGATGGTGATGGGGATGATGGTGATGATGATGATGATGATGGTGATGATGGTGATGATGATGGTGATGGTGATGATGATGATGATGGTGATGGTGATGGGGATGATGGTGATGATGATGATGATGATGGTGATGATGGTGATGATGATGGTGATGGTGATGATGATGATGATGATGGTGATGATGGTGATGATGATGGTGATGGTGATGATGATGATGATGATGATGGTGATGGGGATGATGGTGATGATGATGATGATGATGGTGATGATGGTGATGATGATGGTGATGGTGATGATGATGATGATGATGGTGATGATGGTGATGATGATGGTGATGATGGTGATGATGGTGATGATGATGGTGATGGTGATGGTGATGATGATGATGGTGATGATGATGATGATGATGATGATGATGGTGATGGTGATGATGGTGATGATGATGATAGTGATGGTGATGGTGATGATGATGATGATGGTGATGATGATGATGATGATGATGATGATGATGATGATGGTGATGATGATGATGGTGATGGTGATGATGATGATGGTGATGATGATGATGATGATGATGATGATGGTGATGATGATGATGGTGGAGATGATGATGGTGATGATGGTGATGATGGTGATGATGATGATGATGATGGTGATGATGATGATGATGGTGGTGATGATGATGATGATGATGGTGATGATGATGATGATGATGGTGATGATGATGATGGTGATGATGATGGTAATGATGATGGTGATGATGGTGATGATGATGGTGATGATGGTGATGGGGATGATGATGATGATGATGATGATGATGATGATGGTGATGATGGTGATGATGGTGATGAAGATGATGATGGTGGTGGTGATGATGATGATGATGATGATGATGATGATGATGATGATGGTGATGATGATGATGATGGTGATGGTGATGATGATGATGATGATGATGGTGATGGTGATGATGATGATGATGATGGTGGTGATAATGATGATGATGATGATGATGGTGATGGGGATGATGGTGATGATGATGATGATGATGGTGATGATGGTGATGATGATGTGATGGTGATGATGATGATGGTGATGATGATGATGGTGATGATGATGATAGTTATGGTGATGGTGATGATGATGATGATGGTGATGATGATGATGATGATGATGGTGATGATGATGATGGTGATGATGATGATGATGATGGTGATGATGATGATGGTGATGATGATGGTGATGATGATGATGATGATGATGGTGGTGATGATGATGATGATGATGATGATGATGATGATGATGGTGATGATGATGATGATGATGGGAGGAGGAAGAGCCCCCGAGGGCTTCAAAGATGGCTGTCCTGTTTATCTGACCTGTTTCTATTCACGTTGTACTGTTGCCATCAGAAACCGTCGATGTCGCTCCGCGGTCATCGACCTTTTTAACGTGTTTGCGACACCCGTGCTCACGGTGGCTCCAGGTCAGCGGAGGTCAGAGGTCAGCGGAGGTCAGCGGAGGTCAGAGGTCACTCCGGTTTGTCGGCCCTGGATCGCCCCATGTTCGGTTCCTCCACCTGGACGAGGCCGCCCTCGGCCGGCTGCGCGCTCGGCTGCCAGTTGGCACGGCGACACCAGGAAACTGTCAGTGTCCATCGAGTCCAGCGGGGGCGGCGGCGGAGCGGCGGCGGAGCGTCCGCGGCGGTTCCAGGGCCCGACTCTGTTTCCAAAGCATGGGAATAAAGAGCGGTGCATTCCTGAGGTCTGGAGCGCCGCTCTCGCCCCGCTCACAGTTCACAGAGAGTCCTGAATGAGATTAACAAAAGCGTCCTGTCAGAGCCCGCTTGGCCCGCGTCCACGTCAACAGCTCACGGGGTCAAAGGTCACACTAACTACATTCATTCCCAGCAGACCCTTTGCTCCAAACACAGGCCGCCAGTCACACAAGCCCCTCCCCCCTAATCCCCTGAGATATGTCTGATCTCTCCACATGTTTCTGCTCAATTAAAGCAATATCACACCTCAGAAACGGGGAGAGAGGGAAGGAAGGAAGGAAGGAAGGAAGGATGGAAGGAAGGGTGGAAGGAAGGAAGGAAGGATGGAAGGAAGGAAGGAAGGAAGAGAGGAAGAGAGGGAAGGAAGAGAGGAAAGGAAGGAAGGTAGAGAGGGAAGTAAGTAAGGAAGGAAGGAAGAGAGGGAAGAGAGGGAAGGAAGGAAGAGAGGGAAGGAAGGAAGGAAGGAAGGAAGGAAGGAAGGAAGAGAGGAAGAGAGGGAAGGAAGAGAGGAAAGGAAGGAAGGTAGAGAGGGAAGTAAGTAAGGAAGGAAGGAAGAGAGGGAAGAGAGGGAAGGAAGGAAGAGAGGGAAGGAAGGAAGGAAGGAAGGAAGGAAGGAAGGAAGAGAGGAAGAGAGGGAAGGAAGAGAGGAAAGGAAGGAAGGTAGAGAGGGAAGTAAGTAAGGAAGGAAGGAAGAGAGGGAAGAGATGGAAGGAAGGAAGAGAGGGAAGGAAGGAAGGAAGGAAGGAAGGAAGAGAGGGAAGAGACAGAAGGAAGGAAGGAAGGAAGAGAGGGAAAGAAGGAAGGAAGGACGGAAAACAGGGAAGGAAGGAAGGAAGGACAGAAAACAGGGAAGGAAAGAATTGAAGGAAGGAAGAGAAGGAAGGAAGGAAGGGCGCAAGGACACGCTGCAAAGACGCAGTGGAGAGGAGGAGACGTGGGGGATGAAAGAGGGCGGGAGCCACTAACGCGCCGCTGGAACACGTGAGGCTGCACCTGATGCAGCGCCAGGGGCTGCAGCTCCGGACGTGACGGACGCACGGCTGGATGAGAGCACCAGAGCGTGCACCAGAGCATGCACGAGAGCGTGCGTGCTCTGGTCTGAACTCTGACCCTTCAGACCTGAGTTTGAACAGACTTCAATCAAGCAAAAAAGAGGTTTATTCTTATTTATTGTTTAAAGAGGGAAAACAGTCAAATACCTTTTAAAATTTTGTTTATGATGTAAAATAACATTGGCTACTACTACTACTACCACTACTACTACCACTACTACTACTACTACTACTAGTAATAATAATAATAATAACAATAATAATAATAATAATAATAATAATAATAATAATAATAATAATAATAATAATAAAACAACTCATTTAATTTAAAGTTGTTAATTTTAAAATTGTTAATTTTAAAATTGTTAATTTGTTTCAACTGATATTTTATAATTTCTTTACATTTTTGGTGAAATGACACTTCACAATTGAGTAAAATGTAGGTGTTTTTATACTCGTTACATTATCTTTACCTGTCTTTGGGATTATTCATGAGCTGAGGCTCTGAGGGCTCGTTTCACATTTATTTTATCGTTTACTCGTCAAAACGAGCGTCTGAGCCTCCAGAAGACGTGAACCAGGGGAACATGAAACAGGACAAAGACATGAAGAACACGTCTAATGGAAAGAAACAGTTGTCTGATCTGAAATGAGACCAACATGTAGAGATGCTGATGGAGGACACACACACACACTCTCACACACACACACACAGACACACACACTCACACTCACATACACACACACACAGACACACACACTCACATACACACACATACATACTCACACACACACAGACACACACACTCACATACACACACACACTCACACACACACGCAAACACACACACACTCACATACACTCACATACACACACTCACATACACACATACATACACACACACACTCACACACACACACACAAACACACACACACATCCTGGTACTTCTATCTTTCTGAGGACCTTCATAGACATCATGTATAACCCAGCTCCTTCCCCCAACCATCCTGCCTGACCTCTGACCTCTGACCCATCCTACCTGACCTCTGACCTCTGACCCATCCTACCTGACCTCTGACCCATCCTACCCGACCCCCTGACCTCTGACCCATCCAACCGACCCCCTGACCTCTGACCTCTCCTAAACCAGTTCTGGCCTCAACCTTCAACCAGGTCTGGACCCTCCAACATCATGAGGTTGTGAGGACCAGCAGGATGTCCTCACTTTGATAGTACAATGAGGGGCTTGGTACTCAGAATGTAGCAAGAACACACAAACACACACACACGCACACACACACACACACTCACACACTCACTCACTCACACACTCACACACACACACACACTCACTCACTCACACACTCACACACACACACTCTCACACACACACACACTCACACACACACACACTCACACACACACACACACACACACACACTCACACCCAGACAGACAGACAGGCGGGGGCTGCTGTGCTGGTGTGGAGGTGGGTCCTAGTTGGAGGGGGTTGTTCACAGACGGGATCATACATCAGTTTTTTCTCCCCCAGTATTTCTTGTCCTTGATCTGCCTGCTTTTCTTTAAGCTGGATCCAGAGCCCCGCCCCCCTGCTGGGTCTCCGGCCCAGAGGAGGGGAGGCCTCAGCCAGCTGCAGGCTGCAGCAGGAGGGGGGGTCTTCTGCTGCACAGAGACGCGAGAGGCAGCTGATGACAGCGCGAGGATACGACCCTCCAAGACACAACACCCAGACCCTGACAGATTGAGTTTCAAAGTGGGGAGCAGGCTGATCCAGCCACTTCCGCAGGCCATCCAGGGGGGGCTGCAAGCCCAGCCGCAGCCGCAGCAGCAGCAGCAGCAGCAGCAGCGGCTTCAGGAGCTGCAGGAGCTTCAGGAGCTGCAGGAGCTTCAGGAGCTTCAGGAGCTTCAGGATCTTCAGGAGCTGCAGGAGCTGCAGGAGCTGCAGGAGCTTCAGGAGCTGCAGGAGCTTCAGGAGCTGCAGGAGCTGCAGGAGCTTCAGGAGCTGCAGGAGCTTCAGGAGCTTCAGGAGCTGCAGGAGCTGCAGCTTCAGGAGCTTCAGGAGCTGCAGGAGCTGCAGGAGCTTCAGGAGCTGCAGGAGCTTCAGGAGCTGCAGGAGCTTCAGGAGCTTCAGGAGCTGCAGGAGCTTCAGGAGCTTCAGGAGCTTCAGGAGCTGCAGGAGCTGCAGGAGCTGCAGGAGCTTCAGGAGCTGCAGGAGCTTCAGGAGCTGCAGGAGCTGCAGGAGCTTCAGGAGCTGCAGGAGCTTCAGGAGCTGCAGGAGCTGCAGGAGCTTCAGGAGCTGCAGGAGCTTCAGGAGCTTCAGGAGCTGCAGCTTCAGGAGCTTCAGGAGCTGCAGGAGCTGCAGCTTCAGGAGCTTCAGGAGCTTCAGGAGCTGCAGGAGCTGCAGGAGCTGCAGGAGCTTCAGGAGCTGCAGGAGCTTCAGGAGCTGCAGGAGCTTCAGGAGCTTCAGGAGCTGCAGCTTCAGCAGCAGCGCTGATGTGATCCAGGCAGCGCTCAGACAGCTCCTCTAAATCAGCGCGCTCATAGACGTCCGTCAGAGTTTCGTCGTAAACGCTGCTGAACCGCGACACACGTGCTCACGGTTAGCAGCAGATCCTGAGGGGGGCGCCCACCGGGCTGCTCAGCTGGGACACGCGTGTGAGAGGAAGCCTCGGTATCAGAGGTGAGCGTCTGGTGACCTCATCCATGGATCGGTTAAAAATGCAGCGCTGAGATTAGGGTGAGATCATCTACAGGGTTCTGCCTGAGAGGGAGGAGCTGCTGGGGGTGTTGAGGGTGTCCGGGGCCTTCTGCAGGGGCCCGCGGGGGAGGACATGTCCCCCACTCATCAACAGAGGGAGCTACGACTCTCTGAGAGCAGCCTCCACCTCTGGTGGATCCACAGTTAACGTGGAGTAAACTCCCCAGTCCCTTCAGGAAATATACTCCAGCACCGACGGGGCTCCTCGTCTTTAATCTGGGTCCTGCTCATAATCTCGGCACGTCCACTTTGGTTTCTAAACCGACCTGAGGAGCTCCGGGACGCGCTTAAAAGAAAGAGGAATCCTCCCTTTAGCTTTGGATGTAGACATTCTTGTTCAGCTGTCTGCTGGATTAAGTCCCTCCAATCTGACCTGATCATTAATCCACAGATGTGAACACCTCCACGTTATGATGTCGATAAAAGCTTTAAAAGCTCCTGCTGCAAAAATAAAGTCACAAAGGCCTCGTGTGCTCACACAGCCAGCGTCATTAACAAATAACAGGTTTAATAATAAAAACCCTGAAAGTGCTCTTCATGCGACTTTAACCTTGGGTTCAGCTCTTTGACTCCTTTTATTCACGGTTTGTTCATATTTGACACAGCTGAATTATTAATGAATTCACACATTTACTGTGAATTTACAGCAGATTTCATTAGAGAAGAAAAGAAAAGAGTTTAAATGCAGTTTAAAATGAGAAGATTCATCTTCATCTGAGGTCCATCTGATGACAGAGGAAGATAGAATTAAAGAAACAAATTCAGCATAATATTAAATATAAATGAAAGTAGATGGTGCATTAAAAGCAGGCCTGCCTCGTGGGGGTGGTGTCCATGCACGGGAGGGTGATGTGGGCCCCCGCGCAGGGGTGAGACAGGAGGTGAGAGGGGCCTGGTGGGGGCCTGGTGGGGGCCTGGTGGGGGCCTGGTGGCAGGGCCCGGGCCTGGGTGGTGCAGCGCTAACAGGCCCCTGGGGACGCGGGGCTGCACCACCATATGGGGAGCAGTGAAAGAGAGCGCAGCAGCGCAGCAGCGCAGCCCTGGGCTGACACGCCACCACTGCCCTGCTTCAGCTGGCTCCCCAGCCCCCGCAGCCCCGCGGGACCCCCGCATTAGAGCAGCCTGCACAAAGACAACACGGCCAGGAAAGCACCAGCAGGGCGGGAGCAGCAACCACGGGCAGGTACAGTCGGACGCCTCCACAACACCGTCATGAAACACCGTCGCTCCACAACACCGTCGCTCCACAACACCTTCGCTCCACAACACCATCACTCCACAACACCGTCGCTCCACAACACCCTCGCTCCACAACACCGTCGCTCCACAACACCCTCGCTCCACAACACCCTCGCTCCACAACACCGTCGCTCCACAACACCGTCGCTCCACAACACCGTCGCTCCACAACACCCTCGCTCCACAACACCGTCGCTCCACAACACCCTCGCTCCACAACACCCTCGCTCCACAACACCCTCGCTCCACAACACCGTCATGAAACACCGTCGCTCCACAACACCGTCGCTCCACAACACCGTCACAAAACACCATCGCTCCCCAACACCGTCACTCCACAACACCATCACTCCACAACACCATCACTCCACAACACCATCACTCCACAACACCATCACTCCAGAACCAAAGGGCTCCTTCAGCGGTCCCAAATGACTCTGAAGAAAGATCCTCCTGATTGGGAAGTTCTCATTATTTGATGGAGCGTTCTGAGGTTTGGATCAGACTGATGAACAACAACGACAAAAACAACAATGACAACGACAGCAGTATGACTGTAGTTGACCCAAACAAACATCGCCATGGCTCAGACGATGCTCCAGCTGTTGAAGTTCTGCAGATGCAGGTTATGAAACCAGGGTGGGTGGACTCCACCCCCAGGTGGACACGTCCTCTTCCTCCTCCTCCTCTTCCTCCTCCTCTTCATCAGCGGAGGTCTTCCTCCACTCACCGATGGTCAGGTTTGATACAGCAGCGTCAGCATCAGGGCTACAGCCTGATGTTGGAGGACCTTCCTTTCTCCACCTGACATGATGAGACTTTCTCAGGCCTGCTCCCTGGACCTGGACCCCCCCTGGACCCCCATGAACCCTGTCCTCCTGTAGTCAGATCAAAACATTGCCTCCTCCATGATGATGATGATGATGATGATGATGGGGATGGGGATGATGATGGTGATGATGATGATGGTGATGATGGTGATGATGATGATGATGGTGATGATGATGGTGATGATGGTGATGATGGTGATGATGATGATGATGATGATGGTGATGATGATGGTGATGATGATGATGATGATGGTGGTGATGATGATGATGATGATGGGGATGATGATGATGATGGTGATGATGGTGATGATGATGGTGATGATGATGATGATGATGGTGGTGATGATGATGATGGGGATGATGATGATGATGGGGATGATGATGATGATGGTGGTGACGATGATGATGATGGTGATGATGATGATGATTGTGATGATGAAGAGAGATTTGGAGAGGTTCCCTCCTCATCATCTTCATCATCCTCAGTTATGACCTCATCACCAACGTTGTTTGTCGTCTTAAACTCAGATTGGGTCGTTACAGTCAGGCTGGTTCTCAGTTGTGGTCGGAGCTGATCTTCATCATCTAATGAAGATGAAGAGCGTAGCTGTTGTGGAGGTCTCTGGTCTCACTTGCTGGATGAGCAGATCCTCCCTCTTAACAAGTGCACACATCGCCAGCAGCGCCACGCAGTACAGATTCGTCTCCGTTGAGGCGACGGCGCCGCTCTGGGGAGCGCCGCACCATCAGGCCCCGCCCACAGCCTCATTTTATTATTGGTGGTTCATAAAACATGAGAGTCCGTGATCCTCAGGAGCTCCTGTGAGATGATGAGGATGTGAAGTACATGAACAAATCCAGAGTGAAGCCACTGCTGAACCACTTCAGTGTTTAAAACAGCAGGTGTGTGTGTGTGTGTGTGTGTGTGACTGCGTGTGTGTGTGTTTGTGTGCGTCTGTGTGTGTGAGTGTATGTGTGTGACTGTATGTGTGGGTGTGTGAGTGCATGTGTTTGTGTGTGTTTGTGTTTGTGTGCGTCTGTGTGTGTGCGTGTGTGTGACTGTGTGTGTGTTTGTGTGCGTGTGTGAGTGTGTGTGTGTGCGTCTGTGTGAGTGTGTGAGAGTGTGTGTGCATGTATGTGTCTGTGTGTGCGTCTGTGAGTGTGTGTGTGATTTGTGTGTATGTGATGTGAGTGTGCGTGTTTGTGTGCGTGTGTGCTTGTGTGTGTGTGTGCAGCAGACAGGTCTGATGAATGTGTGTGTTGCTGCTGAGGTTACAGGGTGAGGGTGCTCCGTGTTGTTCTGTTCCTCAGCTTAGCGCAGAGACAGACTCTTAATTGCAGAGGGAGGGGCGGCGGCGGCTCGTCGCCCGGCTGCTGTGAGCTGGGAGCCTGGGAGCGAGGGCAGGTCCTGATCCGGTCCCCGGGGACCCGGGCCCTTCAAACTGTCACCTCTTTGTCCTGACGGAGCACACCTGAGGCTCCCCTACAGAC
>CAJVRN010000240.1:5657500-5685000 GCA_911728415.1 Lagocephalus sceleratus
AGGGAGGGAGGATATCTGAGGAGCTGCAGCTCCGGCCCTTTCAGCGGCGTCCTACCAGGAGCCCCGCGCCATCTTTTATTCACCAGTGTCAGGTGGGTTCACCAGAGCCAGCTCGCCCTCGCACCCTCTCCTCATCAAAACAGAGCGTCCCCCTGTTGGCCCGACTACTAAACACCCCGCACAGAGGGAAGGAGACGGGAGGAAGAAAGGGAAGGAGCAAAGGAGAGGACGGAGGATGGAATAATGAAAGAGCATGAAAGGAAGACTGGAGGGACGCTTTAAATGAGACGAGACCGAAGAGGAGAGGTGAGGGAGGGAGCGAGGGAGGGAGGGAGGGAGAGAGGGAGGGAGGGAGGGAGGGAGAGAGCGAGGGAGGGGAGGGAGCGAGGGAGGGAGGGAGGGAGAGAGGAAGGGAGGGGAGGGAAGGAGGGAGGGAGGGAGAGAGGGAGAGAGCGAGGGGAGGGGAGGGAGCGAGGGGAGGGAGGGAGGGGGAGAGAGGAAGGGGAGGGAGGGAAGGAGGGAGGGAGGGAGAGACGGAGGGAGTGAGGGAGTGAGGGAGGGAGGGGAGGGAGAGAGGGAGGGAGGGAGGGAGGGAGAGACGGAGGGAGTGAGGGAGGGAGGGAGGGAGGGAGAGAGCGAGGGAGGGAGGGAGCGAGGGAGCGAGGGAGCGAGGGAGGGAGGGAGGGAGGGAGGGAGGGAGAGAGCGAGGGAGGGAGGGAGGGAGAGAGGGAGAGAGGGAGAGAGCGAGGGAGGGAGAGAGCGAGGGAGGGAGAGAGGAAGGGAGGGAGAGAGGGAGGGAGGGAGCGAGGGAGCGAGGGAGGGAGGGAGGGAGGGAGAGAGGGAGGGAGGGAGGGAGGGAGGGAGCGAGGGAGGGAGGGAGAGAGGGAGGGAGGGAGGGAGACGGAGGGAGTGGAGGGAGGGAGGGAGAGACAGAGGTCGGGGAGTGAGGGAGGGAGGGAGGGAGCGAGGGAGCGAGAGACGGAGGGAGGGAGAGACGGAGAGACGGAGGGCTTAAAAAAAGTAAATAAGAAACAATCAATGGAGGAAATAAGAGCAGAGAAAGCTGAGGTGATGGATGAGACGGAAGGAAGTGAGAGAGGGAGCGGGGGTCTCGGGAGGGCTTCAGGAGGCCCAGGGGGGGTGTCGGCCTATTAGGCTGATTTCACAGGTTCCCTTAACGAAGCCCCGGGCACGTTAAAGGGCAGGAAGCATCCTCACAGCTCCGCTGGCCCTCGCCTCTCCAGCAGGCCCACAGCACACCCACAGACCCTCCACAGACTGGGGGGGGCAGTGGGGGGGGCAGTGGGGGGGGCAGGACCCCCACACGAGGTGGTCCCAATGCCCTCACACACTCCTGGTGCCCACACACTCACACACTCACACACTCCTGGTGCCCACACACTCACACACTCACATACTCCGGCACACATTCACACACTCCTGGTGCCCACACACTCACACACTCACACACTCCTGGTGCCCACACACTCACACACTCACATACTCACACATTCACACACTCCTGGTGCCCACACACTCACACACTCCTGGTGCCCACACACTCACACACTCACACACTCACACATTCACACACTCCTGGTGCCCACACACTCACACACTCACACACTCACACACTCCTGGTGCGCACACACTCACACACTCACACACTCACACACTCACACACTCACACACACACACACTCACACACTCACACACTCACACACTCCCCCAGACTCAGGAGGACCACAGAGGCTCCATCAGGAGAGCTCACCGATCCAACAACGTCTGGAAGCACTCGTTTGGAGCTGAGGAAGACGGCCTCGTGTCCTCCTGGTGTTGGGTCCAGGATGACGTCAGCGTCTCAGGTAGGACCAATCACACCAACCTGGGACACCAGGACACCTGGACACCAGGAGACAAGGACACCAGGACACCTGGACACCTGGACACCTGGACACCAGGACACCTGGACACCTGGACACCAGGACACCTGGACACCAGGAGACAAGGACACCAGGACACCTGGACACCTGGACACCTGGACACCAGGAGACAAGGACACCAGGACACCTGGACACCTGGACACCAGGAGACAAGGACACCAGGACACCTGGACACCTGGACACCTGGACACCAGGAGACAAGGACACCAGGACACCTGGACACCTGGACACCTGGACACCAGGACACCAGGAGACAAGGACACCAGGACACCTGGACACCTGGACACCTGGACACCTGGACACCAGGAGACAAGGACACCAGGACACCTGGACACCTGGACACCAGGAGACAAGGACACCAGGACACCTGGACACCTGGACACCTGGACACCAGGAGACAAGGACACCTGGACACCTGGACACCTGGACACCTGGACACCAGGACACCTGGACACCAGGAGACAAGGACACCAGGACACCTGGACACCTGGACACCAGGACACCTGGACACCTGGACACCAGGAGACAAGGACACCAGGACACCTGGACACCTGGACACCAGGACACCTGGACACCTGGACACCTGGATGCCAGGACACCTGGACACCAGGAGACAAGGACACCAGGACACCTGGACACCTGGATACCAGGACACCTGGACACCTGGACACCTGGATGCCAGGACACCTGGACACCAGGAGACAAGGACACCAGGACACCAGGACACCAGGACACCTGGACACCTGGACACCTGGACACCAGGACACCTGGACACCAGGAGACAAGGACACCAGGACACCTGGACACCTGGACACCAGGACACCTGGACACCTGGACACCAGGAGACAAGGACACCAGGACACCTGGACACCTGGACACCAGGACACCTGGACACCTGGACACCTGGATGCCAGGACACCTGGACACCAGGAGACAAGGACACCAGGACACCTGGACACCTGGATACCAGGACACCTGGACACCTGGACACCTGGATGCCAGGACACCTGGACACCAGGAGACAAGGACACCAGGACACCAGGACACCAGGACACCTGGACACCTGGACACCAGGACACCTGGACACCAGGAGACAAGGACACCAGGACACCTGGACACCTGGACACCTGGACACCTGGATGCCAGGACACCTGGACACCAGGAGACAAGGACACCAGGACACCTGGACACCTGGACACCAGGACACCTGGACACCTGGACACCTGGATGCCAGGACACCTGGACACCAGGAGACAAGGACACCAGGACACCTGGACACCTGGATACCAGGACACCTGGACACCTGGACACCTGGATGCCAGGACACCTGGACACCTGGACACCAGGAGACAAGGACACCAGGACACCAGGACACCTGGACACCTGGATGCCAGGAACACCAGGACACCTGGACACCTGGACACCTGGACACCAGGAACCCAGGACACCAGGACACCTGGACACCAGGAGAAAAGGACACCAGGACAACAAGATACTCAGACACCTGGACACGAGGACACCAGGACACCAGGACACCAGGAGACAAGGACACCAGGACACCAGGACACCTGGACACCAGGACACCAGGACACCAGGAGACAAGGACACCAGGACACCAGGAGACAAGGACACCAGGAAACAAAATACTCAGACACCTGGACACGAGGACACCAGGACACCAGGACACCAGGAGACAAGGACACCAGGACACCTGGACACCTGGACACCTGGACACCTGGATGCCAGGACACTCGAACCCCCATAACACCTGGACACCCGGACACCAGGAACCCAGGACAACAAGATACTCAGACACCTGGACACGAGGACACGAGGACACGAGGACAGCAGCGAGAGACCAGAAGAACTGCTTCTGTTGGAACGTCTGAGTGACTCCTGGATCAGAACATGTGAGACTGAGGACAGCTGCTCCAAACGTGTCCGAGCCTCCAGGACGTCCATCAGAGCTCCAGTGATGCTGACGTCCTCCACCACAAGGGGACAGGTCACCTGACCCAGGGGGGGTCACCTGACCCGGGGGGTTGGGTTAGACACCTGGTCGGTCCCTCTTATCTCTGAGTGTCCTCAGACGTGAGGACCTGCTGGACACCCAGGTCAGGCTGAGGTCAGGACGCGCTGCGGTCAGGGACGGCGCCGACACGAGCTCAGAGGCGTGCGGCGGTTTGGGCCAAGCGGGCTTTGTTTTAATTAGCGAAGAGCGGAGAGTTTGAGCTCATTAGACGATCGCTTTGGATCAAAGGGGATATTTACATATCAGATTAAACCGCTGCTGCTAATGGCGAGACGTGAGCGGCGCAGACGCGGCTAATGAGAGGAGGCCCGGCGAGGGGACGGGCCGGGAAAACAACTCGTCTGGCCCGGTTTGACGTAGCGGGGCGCTAACTAGCAACAGCGGCACGACTTGAGGCGCGAGCTGTCGTCCAGGTTCACGGGGGGAAACCCAAAGAGGGAGGGGCTTACGAGGGCGTGGCTGATGAGAGGACCGAGGCGAGCGCCGACACGCCAGCCCGGGTTTGAAGGTTGTGCTCTCTTACGGGGGGCGTGGGGGGGGGGGCGGGGGGGTTGGGGGGTTCAGCTGCAGCAAGAAACAACCCCCTTTTAAATCCTTTTCTTCTGCAGCCCCCCTTTGTGCTGTCCTAAAGAGCACCACCCCCCCTGACCCCCCACCCCGGCCCAGACAGGGGAACCAGCACCACCCCCCCAACCCCCCATCACAGCTCCGCTCTCCACCCCAGGAACAGGCCGTAACGGCCCCCGTCTGAGGGGCTCCAACACAACGGTTGTCCTCACTCCTTTGATGACCAGCCACATGATTAATCAGCAGCCTGATGATAAAATCATGAAGACCTGGAGGGTCACCAACGCTCCTCTGAGGATTCACACCGTAAATATATCCACGTGTGGAGTCTCCACTTTTTATTTATTTGAACTGAAACGTGCGATCGACTTCTTCTTTTAATCACCTCGCCGAGTTTCCGCTGATCCAGTAAAAATAAAATTCCTCAACACGAACGCCCCCCAAATAAATCAGCCGTTGGTAGGGGGCGTGGCCTCGGACCCGGAGAAAGCTGATTGGTGGAAAATGTTTATTTACAGAATGTTACAGAAAAAAACCACCGGAACTGGAAATCTGACGATAAATTCTGCATAAAAACAGCAGCGCTACGCTGTTGTGTGTTTCCATCTTTTGGAGAAGATTCGATGGCTCTGATTTGAAAGGTGAGGTGGAAACAGCCGGGTCACCAGTAACGCTCCTCTGGGTGAACAAACTGGTCTTGTGTTGTCTCTCCAAAGGCCGCCAGCACAGCCAGGAAGCGATGAAGTGATTAACCCCTCGCTCACTGCAGTCCTTATCTTTTTAGACTTTGATGTCTTTCATCCCGAACCCCTGAACAAACGCCGACGCACACACCAAAGCGTGTTGAATTGATCGGAGCTAACAGTCTGAACCGGCGTGTGCAGGGACGTGAAACACGCGTGACGTTGTTGTTGTGCACCGGTGACACAAACTAATAAGACCCCCCCCCGCTGGCTGAGCCGGGCCTGCGCTCACACCCAGGCTCCAAAAAGACGAGCGTTTAGGCTTTAAAGGAGAGACGTAAACCAAAGAGGAAGGACATGAAAGACGGGGGAAATGAAAGCAAGTGGGGGAGAGGAAGAGAGAGGCCATCGAGGGGGGGGGCAAAAGGAAGTCATTTCATATTCTGAACCTGGACGGTTCAGTCCTTGGGGATGCGGCGCCGCACCTCAGGATGTGTAAATAATTGACAGATAATATTAATTGGCTTTGGATTAGTGAGCAGGCTCAGTATCAGACATTAATATTTGATCAGAGGATGATAGCGACCCTGGCGGGGGCT
The DNA here is from genome assembly GCA_911728415.1 of Lagocephalus sceleratus. Lineage (NCBI taxonomy): Eukaryota > Metazoa > Chordata > Actinopteri > Tetraodontiformes > Tetraodontidae > Lagocephalus > Lagocephalus sceleratus. The sequence goes on from CAJVRN010000240.1 coordinate 5,663,325, forward strand.
CCGAGAGGGGCAGCTGAGGCTGAGGTGATGAGGCCTGGGACGGGGGGGGCACATATACACACATACTGTATACAGAAACAATATACACACTATAGACACACATACTGTATACAGAAACAATATACACACTATAGACACACATACTGTATACAGAAACAATATACACACTATAGACACATACTTTATACAGAAACAATATACACACTATAGACACACAATATACACACATATTATAAACACACTATATACACATACAATATACACACATGCTATATACACACTATAGACACATATTATATACAAACAATATACACACATACTGTATACAGAAACAATATACACACTATAGACACACATACTGTATACAAAAACAATATACACACTATATACACACATACTGTATACAGAAACAATATACACACTATATACACACATACTGTATACAGAAACAATATACACACTATAGACACACAATATACACACATATTATAAACGCACTATATACACATACAATGTACACACAATATACACACATGCTATATACACACTATAGACACATATTATATACAAACAATATACACACATACAATATACACACACTATATACACACACTATACAGTACATACAATATACACACATACTATATAAACACAATATATGCACATCCTATATATACAGATACAATACATACACAAGATAAACAGAAATATATATACAAATATAATATACTGATACAACACACATACAATATACACACAAATATATACACATATACACACGCACATGCAATACATACTCCCACACACTCCACGTAGATAGATAGATAGATAGATAGATAGATAGATAGATAGATAGATAGATAGACAGACAGACAGACAGACAGACAGACAGACAGACAGATAGATAGATAGATAGATGGATAGAGGAGTGTCTCAGAGGACAGGTGTCCCATTAACTTTTACTGCTGTTTTATCTTCATTAATGTTTCAGTTGCTGATTTTGAACAATCACAAGAATTTTGTTACACACACTGATACACACATACAGGTCATGGGTGTGTGTGTATCTGTGTGTGTGTGTGTGTGTGTGTGTGTGTTGGGGGGTCACATGACAACAGTTAATAAATATTAATAAAATGGTGGACGTGAACAATTAAAGTGATGAAGATGAACTGAAGTGGAAGCAGAGTCACAACATGATGAAGAGGGGGAGACACTCGTCTCCCTCACCCTCAGCCTCCCTCCCTCACCTCTTCCTCTCCCTCTCCCTCACCCTCACTCTCCATCCCTCCCTCACCCCTCCCTCCCTCGCCCCTCCCTCACCCCTCTCTCGCCCTCAGCCTCCCTCCACCCCCCTCAGCCTCCGTCCCTCCCTCGCCCCCAGCCTCCTCCCTCCCTCCCTCACCCCTCAACCCCCCCCCTCCCCCTCACCCCCTCCTCTCTGGGAACAATACCCCCTCTTCCAGCTCCGTCTCATCTACCAGATGCTTCCATTTGTTTTCCGGGTGCTCTTTGAGCAGGGAAGATCCTGGAGTGCGAGGGAGCGCTGGAGGTTGAGGTTGGGGACCCTCCACGTGGTCACCCAGCCAGCCGGCCCCCAGGGGCCCACCTTTTATAGCTCTTCAGGTCGTTTGTCTGGTGATTACGTCTCAGCTCCTGAACCCAGGGAGTAATCACAGTATTTCAATATACAGAGACAAGGGGGGGAGAAGGGGAGAGACGGGGGGGACGGTGGGGGGCGGGGGAGTTATGACAGCACCATGCTGTGTCTAGGGAGGAGACGGGACGAGTTAATGTTCACAGATGCTTCCTCATCCGCCGTGTATGAAGATGAATCAAACCCACGAGGTGTTTCAGGTCCATCGGGGGAGGACGGGGGAGGACAGCAGGTGGACGTCTCACTGATGGAGCGGGACAAACCTGGGTGGAGGACAGGACCAGGACAGTCCTCCACCTGCAGGGGACGCTGTGAGCAGGAGTTCAGCTCCACACCCACGAATACACCTGTTTGTTTGTTTGTTTGTCTGTTTGTTTGTTTGTTCTTCACTTCTTCACTTTCTCATTAGTTTAATTGAATCAGTCTTTTATTCAAAAAGGAAAAGAACATGAAGCTTTTTAACCGTGTAACCCTGTAAATGTACTTTGATAAAGTGGACAGAACATCCATCTTCATGAAAAATAAGAAATAATTAATATTAAAACATTAAAGCAGTATAACAGTATAACAGTATAACAGTATAACAGTATAACAGTGTAACAGTATAACAGTGTAACTGTGTAACAGCATAACTGTATAACAGTATAACAGTGTAACAGTGTAACAGTATAACAGTGTAACAGTATAACAGTACAACAGTGTAACAGTATAACAGTATAACAGTATAACAGCATAACTGTATAACAGTATAACAGTGTAACAGTGTAACAGTATAACAGTGTAACTGTGTAACAGTATAACAGTATAACAGTGTAACTGTGTAACAGCATAACTGTATAACAGTATAACAGTATAACAGTATAACAGTGTAACAGTATAACAGTGTAACAGTATAACAGTGTAACTGTGTAACAGCATAACTGTATAACAGTGTAACAGTGTAACAGTATAACAGTATAACAGTGTAACAGTATAACAGTATAACAGTATAACAGCATAACTGTATAACAGTATAACAGTGTAACAGTGTAACAGTATAACAGTATAACAGTGTAACTGTGTAACAGTATAACAGTATAACAGTGTAACTGTGTAACAGCATAACTGTATAACAGTATAACAGTATAACAGTGTAACAGTATAACAGTGTAACTGTGTAACAGCATAACTGTATAACAGTGTAACAGTGTAACAGTATAACAGTATAACAGTGTAACAGTGTAACAGTATAACAGTATAACAGTATAACAGTATAACAGCATAACTGTATAACAGTATAACAGTGTAACAGTGTAACAGTATAACAGTGTAACTGTGTAACAGTATAACAGTATAACAGTGTAACTGTGTAACAGCATAACTGTGTAACAGTATAACAGTATAACAGTATAACAGTGTAACAGTATAACAGTGTAACAGTATAACAGTGTAACTGTGTAACAGCATAACTGTATAACAGTGTAACAGTGTAACAGTATAACAGTATAACAGTGTAACAGTATAACAGTATAACAGTATAACAGTATAACAGTGTAACAGTATAACAGTGTAACTGTGTAACAGCATAACTGTGTAACAGTGTAACAGTGTAACAGTATAACAGTGTAACAGTATAACAGTGTAACAGTGTAACAGTGTAACAGTATAACAGTGTAACAGTATAACAGTATAACAGTGTAACTGTGTAACAGCATAACTGTATAACAGTATAACAGTATAACAGTGTAACAGTATAACAGTATAACAGTATAACAGTGTAACAGTATAACAGTGTAACTGTGTAACAGCATAACAGCATAACAGTATAACAGTATAACAGTATAACAGTGTAACAGTGTAACAGTATAACAGTGTAACAGTATAACAGTATAACGGTGTAACAGTGTAACAGTGTAACAGTATAACAGTGTAACAGTGTAACAGTGTAACAGTGTAACACTGGTGGTTCTGACTGCACCACCTTAAGGTCCTCACTGGGCCCAGACTCACTGGAGGACCTCTTCCGGATTTCTTCCTGCTGTCAGCAGCTTTCACGTTTCTCCTGGCGGGTTGGTGAAATAGATCCGATCCCAAATCCCAACGGAATTCCTCTGTTGGTCCTGGAGCCCACGTGCACTCTGATCCTCTGCTCCTGCACCAGCGTCCACAGGCCCTCTCTGAACTGGTCACTGTTACTGGTTCCCAGTTGGTTGTCAACCACTTGTTTAACTTTGATTCTGGTTGGTTTCATTCATCTTGGTTGTCCATCGTGCTGCTGTGAACTCCCTCCCCACTCATCTTTCTCTTCCTCCTCTTCTTCCTCCTGCTCTCCTCCTCCTCTTCCTCATTTTCCTCCAAATCTTCGTTCTCCTGCTCCTCCTCTCTTCCTCCTCCTCCTCCCATCTGGACCAGAACCTCTGTCTTCCTCCACTTCTGTTCTGTTGGAGTCTTCTGAGTCTTCTTCATAAACTGTCTTTACTGTGTCTGCTCTTCTTTTATGGACTCACTATGTCCTCCTCATGTGTCTCCTCCTTGACTTCACTTCCATCCGTCCTCAGCTCTGATCTGTTTCTTCTGGTCTCTCCAGATGATCGTGTAAACATGGAGACGGTGTCCCGACCTCGTCCTTTGATCCTTTGATCCTTTGATTGTCAGCTAGACTGTCGAGGGTCTGACTGACATTCCTTCATCATCCAGGAGGAATTACAGGATTTATCCCATCGATGTGTGAACAGTGAGTCTGTCTCAGTTTAATGTGTCCCACAGTCACCAGTCCAGGTGTCCATTATGACCAGTATAGCCCAGTTCAACCCTGCTGAGGTGCTCCAGCAGCATCGTGAAGCCTGATGCCTGCTTTTAAAATGTCTGCATTATTTATCAGTTACACAAATAAATCTGGTTCAGCAGCTAATTGGACAAAATGTCCACCAAGCGCCAACATAAGTGAGACGCGGAGCCCTAATCCAGCGGACGGGAGCCGTTGCTCTTTCCCAAAGATGAGCTTTTAAATTGTGCTGTCTGGCTCAAGATGCTAAATCTCATTAGACAGAGAAACACCCCGCAAATTAAATCATTAGCCTCCGACATGCAGAAAGCAGCACTTTAAGATCACTTCCTATTAAGGCCTGCCAGTAAACAGGTCTTTGAAACGGAGCCTTCAGTTTAATGCGGAGCAGCGTGCTCACATCTGCCGCAGCCCCGCCAGCCCAGCAGACTTCAGGGGAATATCCTCCGCCGCGCCGCTCCTCTGAGCCATATTTTGAATGCTTAAACGAGGAGGGACGGAACCCCAGAGACCCGCAGCCTCGCCAACGTGAAGACGTTAAAACAAGCGCTTGTGACTTGGTGCCGAAGTCTGCGAGCGAGTTTGTCTCTCCAGATTTATGTTCTTTTATCTGTAAGGTGTGTTTAATATCAGCATTAAACATTCATCCAGCTGTGTGCCCGCCAACATCTGTAAAATGTTATTCTGGTACATTTTTATTCAAATATGTTGTATTTTAAAAACTCGATGTCAGAGGATTAATACAGACAAAGATCAAAGAGAGAAATAAAGAAACAGCAAAGAAATAATAAAAAAGATCAAAGAAATGACAAAAAGCGTGAAGTCGGGGGGGGATGTGAGGGCTGTAGAAATATAACAGATAAAGGGACAACGTGTGAGCTAAGCGCTAATCTGAACACTTCATCTTTAAGTTCCAACCTGGAGGAGCTTTGAGAGAAACGTTGTGTAAACGACTTCCATCTGCTCGACTGTAACTCGCAGCAGGAACGGAGCCTCCGATGTGCACGATAAGGCCACTCAGACGAGAGGTGGACAGAACCTTCAGAACCTCCAGAACCTCCAGAACCTTCAGAACCTCCAGAACCTCCAGTCATACATCCTGTGGCTGAGAGAAGGCCTGCGTGTGGCCGGACTCTTCCTCACTCTCTGTGTGTAGTTATTAAAATGTGACAGGTTTCTGTTATAAATAAATAAATAAATAAATAAAGGTGCTGTAATCTCTGTCACGTAGAAACCTTAAGGGAAATTTCACTCCTCAGCATGATCTAAAGAAAATGAAGACCTTTGTCATGTTTTCACTGAAGATCAAATGAGCTTCAGGTGAGATTAAATTAAACCAGATTAAACGTGGCCGGGGGTCAGGTACGTTCAGTCATGGTGTCAGTGTGGTCGTGGTCGTTGGTGACGGTGTCCTGGTGGTCCACCTTCAGGGAGCTGCTCCTCCAGGAGCCTGAAGGTGAAGGTGCTCGTGTGGAGAGCAGGTTAAATGAGGCGCTGCAGACCAGCAACAGCGTCCCCCTGAGCTGGACAAGTGACAGACAGTTGTACCAATCCCTGCTCAGAGCTGCCCTCACCACACACACACACACACACACACACACACACACACTCACATTCCGCTCTAACTGGATATCGCTCCAAAGTCCCCTGAGGAGCTTACAGGAGCTGAACGTTAACCCCCTGCAGCCTCCTGCCTCAGATCAGTGCAGCAGATGCACCTCTGCAGCACCTCCTTCAGACTGACGCTCTCACCGTTCTTCACCCACCAGGGAGGAGAATCACCCTTGTGACGACACCAGTGATGATCTCAAAATGAGAAACACTCTGATGGACCCAGATGATCTCCCCCTGTTCACCCCCGCTGGTTCAGGACACAATGAGTGACACTGTGGGTGAGGCGACACGCTCACAAACATCTGACCGCCGAGGCTCAAACACTCTCCTCATGTCCACCTCTGCCCCCCCACACACACCCCTGGAGCACATCTGTCAGAGCCAAGGTCACACGTTACCATTTTAGGATCATTTTCAATGATTATTCTGTGAAAATACAAAACAACCCATTGTTCAGCTGGTTAATTAAGTTATATTAGTACTTGGAACATTCTCATTTTCTCTTTTTTTGAGTTAATTTAAGGGACCAAACATCAGAGAAGTGAAACCTCCACTGGTGGTAACTGGGACTCACACACACACACACACACACACACACACACACACACACACACACACACACACACACACACACACACACATTGATAGAGACCTACAGCAGGAGCCCAGCGTGATCTTCTGCTGCTGACTGGACCACATCACACCGCCTTAATGTAAACGCCATATCAGCTTTAACATACAGTAGATGTCTCAGCTGTTGACATACCAGCATTGAGCCCCCATACAGCAGCTTCTATTTAGAGTACACACACACACACACACACACACACACACACACACACGTTCAGCTCTAAAATGGTTTGGGTGGATGTGAGACCTCCCCTGGCTCTAAAGGCATCTCCAGGCTCCGCCTCCTCTGGTCTCTCCCGGTGTGCTGGTCCTCATCCTCGGTTCTCCTCCACGTTCACGACGGTGGTCTGTGGACACGGGGAACCTTCTGTAGATACGGGGAACCTTCACAGGGGAACCTTCTGTAGACATGGGGGACCTTCACAGGGGAACCTTCTGTAGATACGGGGAACCTTCACAGGGGAACTTTCTGTAGACATGGGGGACCTTCACAGGGGAACCTTCTGTAGACTTGGGGGACCTTCACAGGGGAACCTTCTGTAAATGGGGAACCTTCTAAAGACATGGGGAACCTTCTGGGAGCTGCAGGAATCTTGCACTGCCACTGATGCTCAAACCAGCCAGGGAGGATGAGCAGAGGGGACTGGCCTGCTCCCAATCTGTGATGGGGTTGTCTTGGTAACCACCTCCCCTTCACACTGAATCACCACTGTACAGGTTGTTTCCTGCTCCTGTGACGAGTCGTGTGTGAAACGACCAGCACCTGTTTGGTATTTCCTGGTCCTTCTCTGGAGCAGACAGTGTTGTCCTGGTGTTGTCTCAGTATTGTCCCAGTGTTGTCCCAGTGTTGTCTCAGTGTTGTCTCAGTGTTGTCCCACTGTTATCCTGGGGTTGTTTCGGTGTTGTCCTGGTTTCTCACAGTGTTGTCTTGATGTTGTCCTGTTGTTGTCTTGGTGTTGTCCTTGTCTTGTCTCTTTATTTTCTTGGTGTGTCCCTCTGTTGTTTTGGTCTTGTCTCGGTGTTGTCCCAGTGTTGTCCCAGTGTTGTCCTTATGTTGTCCCGGTGTTGTCCTTCCTGGTGTTGTCCTGACTGTTGTTGTCCCTCGATTGTCCCGGTGTTGTCCTTCCTGGTGTTGTCCTGCCTGTTGTTGTCCCTCTGTTGTCCTTGTGTTGTCCTGGTGTTGTCCTGGTATTGTCCTTCCTGGTATTGTCCTTCCTGGTGTTGTCCAGGTGTTGTCCTTCCTGGTGTTGTCCTGCCTGTTGTTGTCCTGGTGTTGTCCTTCCTGGTGTTGTCCTGCCTGTTGTTGTCCTGGTGTTGTCCTTCCTGGTGTTGTCCTTCCTGGTGTTGTCCCGGGTGTTGTCATTCCTGGTGTTGTCCTTCCTGGTGTTATCATTCCTAGTGTTGTCCCAGTGTTGTCCTTCCTGGTGTTGTCCCGGTGTAGCTTGGCTGCTGAGACCCTGATAATGAACAGACCCTGACGATGGTCCAGCCTCACCTCCCCCCTGGATGCTTCTCCGTAACCTTTGTGTGAATTCTGATGGACGGTGGTGAGCACACCAAACGAACACCCGAAATGTGTGTCTGCAAAGAGACGTTAAACCTGACGGGGTTAAACGTGGAAGGTCTCCCTTTCAGCGTCGTTTCATGTGATGTGGGGATGTTTACCACAGCTCAGGCAGCAGACCCAGCTCCTGTCTGGGAGCGCCGGAGTCGCGTGTCCTTGAGATCCAACTTTTGAGCATCAAACACAGAAGAGTCAGACTAATTGATGGTGCATCTGATTAAAACCAGCAGCTAATGAGAACCAAGACAGGGAGAACGCAACAGAAAAAGCCGCAGCTCCGCTTCCAAGCGTCCTGTCGGAGGGCGAGTGCCTTTGATGTTCCCGCTCTTTTCATCAGACCGGCTTTGGTTAGGAGGGAAGCGTTTTTAAAGCACAAAGGCAGCGCTCACATTTGTCGCTCGTGTCCTCTTCATGAATAAATGGTCACCAGAAAGACGTTTTTCCCGAAGAGCGGAGCAGGCGGTGGGCGGCGAGGCCGCGCTGCGTCTCCTCGGGGTAGATGGCGAGAGCCCCCGAGTCTTCACACACTCGGGGGCTCTCGCCTCGTTAAAGGCAGAGCGACTGGAGGAGGGCGGTGGCGGTGGCGGCGGCGCCTGCGTGGGGGAGTGTGTCAGCGAGGATGTGAAGGCGAAGGGAGGGATGGAGGAAAGGTCAGAGTCCTGGACTGCGAAAGCTGTCGTAACGGGGGACGCAGCCCGATAACCCCGGTCCAGCAAGGACGGGGACGCGAGGCCTCCAGAGCAAATGAGTTAACACCCCCACGCCGGGGGGGGGGGGCAGGTTTGAGGCAGCGCACCTCGATTCTCCTGGTTTCACACCAGCAGAGAGGAACCACGTGACCACGATCCCGCAGAGCGCCATCGGAACAAACGCTCGTTTGACTAAATACACGAGCCTTTATCCAGAGGATCAAAGACTTTAGTGTGTGTGTGTGCGTGTGTGTGTGTGTGTGTGCGCTCCAGAAACAACTCACTTTAACAGGGAGAAACCGTGAGCAGGACCGAGCAGTGCTGATTAACTAGAGTGTTTGACCTTTGTAATGTTTTTATAATATTCCTGCCTGGAGAGAATCTCAGGAATCGTAAGGAACCAACGGGGTGGAGAGGCTGTGTTCACTAGTTGTTTATGAAGTAGTGTTAGTTATTAACCAGTTGTACTAAACTAAATGAAGGGAAACTAGCTGTGATCTTTGTGGAATCAGTGGATCCGCCTCAGTTACAAACATTAAAAAATCTTTATTTCTTTGGTCCTCCTTTCATCACCCAGGTTTGGTGTTCTCCTCCACACCAGGTTCACCTCCTGGTTCCTTGGACCAGGAGGTTTTTCTGGCCCCCTCTGGTCCAACGAGCCATCGGCACCATCGCCTCCACCTCTGGGTCAAAGGGCGCCGCTGGCCGCTGGACGCTGGACGGGGCTGACTGCGGCTGGTCGGAGCTGCTGTGGTTCCTGTGTGATGGAGACGTCAGGAGAACTTGTGGCATCAGCAGCAGGAGCAGCGCGGGCCTCCTTTGTCCCTCTGAGCTCTGCGCTGGTCGTTAAGAGTCTTTCTGTCTCTGCTTCTTGCACCATTTACTCAAAAGCAGCTCAATCTTTTTAACAGGGAACTCTATTAACTCACGGGGAGTTAATCAGAGTCAGAGCAGGGCTTCCATTTGCATGTGAATTAGCTGGAGCCCATACGAGCTCTCCTCACGTCATTCTCCCTCGCTGCTGCAGGCTCACGCTCGCTGGCACGGTTCTCCACCCGTCTGGAGGACGTCCAGCCGACATGTTCCCTGGAACTTCCCCACATTTGGAGAAACTGTCGACATCAGGAGAGACGCTGGGAAGAGTCCATCTGTAAACTAAAAGGAGCACGGGGGTGAGGTGGTCTGGTCTACAGAGCAAACTCTCACTTCCTCCTCCCTAAAGTGCAACTTCCTTTTCTTATTGTGAGTTTGGACTGAAAGGCTTCTGGGGGCTGGGGGGCCGGAGGAGAGAGTAAATCTGATGTGGAAATGTAGACTTAGTAGTGGTAGGATTTATCCATTTGAGAAGACCTTTTCACTTGTTTTGTTGGTTTATCCTCTAAACCCCATCACCCCCCCCGCCTAAAAGCTTTTGACATCTTCATCTTGTTCACAGTGGGTAGGCTTTGTTTGCTCAGCTTGAAAAAGTGGTTGGGGCTCAGCCCTCCCCTCTCTGTGGCACAAGTGTAGGACTTTGCCATGGCAAAGGGGGGATTTCTCTTTCCTCCGGCCCCCTCCTCTTCCACGTAACTACAATATGGTCATTGTCTGCGGGTGAATAATGTGGCCACTCGGGCAGCATGGACTGCTCCTCAGCCTTTGACTGTGAACCAGCTCTTTTCTTCAGCGTGAAAGGGCTCTAATCCATGTAAATATAAGACTCGGTACAGCTTGGCCACAGTGGGGAGAGCCAGGCCGGCGGAATAGAGGGGAGGGTCAGCAATTTAACCTTTGACCCAACAAATAAGAGGCATGTAAGTTTTAGAATTGCTTTCCAAAGAGGGGCTCTGGGGGCAGAGCCGGCCCCTTTTGTAATCCTGGCGGTCCCCGGCTGATTGACAGGAGCCGGGCTGGGAGAGCTCCGCCGCACAAAACCTGGAGGAGAACTGAAGCCCGGCCCGTCATGAGAACCGGCCGAGCAGGCAGCCTTAATGAACGCTAGTCTCCGCCCACATACGCGTGTTCTTGGCATCAGCGCGGTCGGGTCTGGGGCTGCTGCTTGGTTCAGGTCCGTCCTGGGGTCCAAGTCCAGGCCCCCCGAGAGGGAAACGTTCCATCTCAGAGCACTAACGTCTGTGAGGATACGCGATAACGTACGACTTTACTCTCGACTCAAAGTTTCGTACAAACACTCGTAAACCCACAAGACTCGAGCTGGATGTACAAATTGTCGGACACGACCTGCAGGTTGTCGTCAGGTTGTCGTCAGGTTGTCGTCAGGCTGTTGTCAGGCTGTTGTCAGGCTGTCCCCTCCAGACAGAACCGGGCCGCTGACGTCTTTGTCGCCCTGCGTTTGGACCCATCGGAGCTGCAGCTCAGGCCGGGGCAGCCGACCCTGAAGAGGCATCGTGGGAACATTCTTTACTTCCCCTCGAACTCTCGGAGGCCTAATTCCTCCTGCACCTTCATCCCACACCAGCTGGAATTTCCCGACGCGTCAGCTCTGAGTCGTGGCTCCTCTGGGGCCCCCCAGGGATCGTGCTGGGGGCCGCTGCTCTTCGCCACGGTTAACAAGTCTGGTGGTCCAGACCGCCGCTATGCAGACGACACCCTGCTGTACCGACTACCTCGACTCTACCTGGACGACCCCCCCCACCAACAGGTTCATCACAACATGACTTCACAACCTCCTCTCTGCGGGCTGAGGCTGTCTGAAATGTAATCTGTAATCTGATCACATAATCTGACCAGGTAATCTGATCATGTAATCTGCTCTCCTCACAGGTCGTCTGGTAGAGCCTCAAGATGAGGGTGGTTAATACTGACTAAACTAAACTGTCTACTATCACCGTTTATCACCCTGAGGGTTGATACTAATGCACACACACTACGTTGGAGTCACAATGACTCATTTACAGTCAAAGACATTAGTTAAAAAGCTTTGCATGTTTTTGGACTGCGGTCGTCTCAGCTGATGTTCCAGATTTACTACAGAATGAAGGGTTCATCTCCCACCTCCCCTGACCAGGTTAACCAGGTTAGACCAGGTTAACCAGGTTAACCGGGGTCACAAGTTTAGAACCTGCATCGTTCTCTCCTCTAAAGCCTGAAGATGTGAGCTCAGTGAGCTCTAAACACACCAGTTTACAGCTCAGCTCAGACAGCTTTGACTTTCCCTCTAAATGCTAATGAGCTGCGTGTAGCCCCGCCCACAGACGGTCTGTGCTCCGCCCACGTAGGCGGATAAACCTGCGTAAACTGCCGTTGTGTGGGAGGAACTGCCCGGCGTGGGGGCGGGGTTATTCGAATCAACTGTGACGTCACAGTAGGGAGGAAGTGCAAAATGGAGCATTTACAGACATTTACAGACGACAGCAGTGAACATGAAACTGATGTTTACGGAATCAAGACCTGGAAAAGGGACTTTAGTCCTGTCCCCTTCAAGAGCCTCATTATAATAATAATAATAATAATAATAACAATAATAATAATAATAATAATAATAATAATAATAATAATAATAACAATAATAATAATAGTAATAACAATAATAATAATAATTATAATTATAGTAATAATAATAATAGTAATAATAATAATAATAATAATAATAATAATAATAATAATAATAATAATAATAGTAGTAATAATAATAATAATATGAACACATGTGGGTTCCAGCACGGGTCACTTGATCTGGTTATCCTCTAGGAGAAGGACTGCAGGAGAAGGTGAGCAGAAGCCCGACGAGGCCCCAGAGGAAGGTGTCCTCTCCTCCCCCAACAGGCCTGGAGCTGCTGTTGGGTCTGTGTCAGTTGGAAAGCTGCTGAAATAGAGACGTTGTGTTACACCTTCCAGTCAGATGTTCTCTCAGAATTCAGACGAGCTAATCTTGGTTTTGTCTTTGACAAAGTATTGACACTGTATCCATGGCAACGTCAGTGGATCGTGGTAAAGAATTTACAGCCCCTAAATGTGAGCTTGGGTGTTTTATGCAGAACCTTACGTTTCATGTTTTCACCGTTTTCATGGAGAGGCAGCTGAAACATTCAACAAAGAACTATTTCATGTTTGAAATCGTCCTTTTTCGGGCGGAGTTTGGTGGATGTGGAGCTTCTGAGGAGAACTTCTGATCTGAAGACCATCAAACGGCTGATGTTTGTCCAGACACAGTTGACCCAGAAGGAGAGGTCTTCGTTTCTGTTAAATTATGTTTACATCACTTCCCTTTGATGTGTCTTTAGTCTTTGCTTTGTTCCTCTTCTTAATTACAACCTGGTTCTCCTCAGAGAGCCTGGAAACCCACTCCCCATTCCCAGCATCCCATTAAAGCCAAGCACCTGACCTGGCTCCTGCACACACACACTCACACTCACACACTCACACTCTCACACACACACACACACACACACACACTCTAAAAAATGATCACAATCACGGCTGCACTCTGACGTCCGCACAGAGATGCAGATTTATTTTATTGATGGCCTCCCTGAAGTACAAGACATGGAGCAATCAGAGGAGCTGCGTCAGCATTTTAGACACACACACACACACACACACACACACACACACGCAAATGCACATGCAAAAAGGTCAGAATTTATTAAATAAAATGTATACACATATAATACATATGTGCACACACACACACACACACACACACACACACACACACGCTCACACACTCACCACCACCATATTATTTATATCACTATATTTTTAACAGCTTACATTTAATTTAAAAATATAAAATATATTTGAAAAAATATTCTGGCACTTTTATTTGATCGTTACAAAATATTTAAATATTCTAAAAGAGTGGAGGGCGGTTTTAGGATATTACACACACTTTAAAGGAAAGCGGCGAATTATGTTTCATCTCCTGTTGCAGTTATTTTAATTTAAGCTTTAATTTCAGATGTGGATTCTAATTTTAAAACACCGATGGCTTTCAACCCCCATTACCACAAATAAAACCCATTTAAAAAAATAAGCTGGTCCTGAATTTCGTTACGTTTCACGAAGTTAAACATTCTGTAAATTAAAGCAGCGCCGAGAGGAGCTCCAATTTACGTTTGACGCGCCGTTTTAATCCGCCGTGAGCCGCCTGCTCGGGTCCGTACCTGATGGGGTTGAGCATCAGCACCTCCCCGCTTTGTGCTTCTGCGCTCGACACCCGAACGACCACTTCCACGTTCACACTTTAATGTGAACGTCGGGCGTAAATGTCTCATTTGAACTTTGAATGTTTGTTTCACATTTTAAAAAACAACGTTCCGAGTTTTCCGAGTTTAAAGGCAGAACGTGAACACGACGCGAGGGGTTTACGAGACACGGTTCCCATGACGACGCTCGAGCGCAATCTGACGTCCGCGCTGCGAAACTTTCCGAGTTTGGTCCCTTTGATTTCCTTGAACTCGGACTTCAAAGCCGAACGGGGCCGTGACGTCACGCGACGGCTGCGAACCGGCGTCTTTGTGCGAGGTCGGACCTGCGGTGACGTCACGCCCCCTCCCAATTAAGGGCGCAGAGCTAATTAGGAGAGGGGGCCAGCCGCCCCGCGCCGCCCCGCACCAAAGCCGGGTCACCTCAGAGGGCCGGGGTCGGACCCGCGTGCGGGGGGGGGTCCGTGCGGCGCGGGGGCAGGCAGCAGCGGTGTGCGGGTCCGCGGGAGCGGGCGGCAGAAGTAGAGCCGCGGAGGAGGACCAATGAGCGGCGGCCGAGCGGCGTGACGCGGCCGCCCCGCGTTGATAAGGAGCGGGCGGCCGGCCGGGCCGGAGACGCGCGGCGGCGGCCGGGGGGGCAGCAGACGCGCGGCAGGCGACGCGGGCGGCTCCTCCTCCTCCGGCGCGACGCGCACGTGCACACGCAACACGCCAGTGGCCACGCACGCTCGCACGCTCGCGCGCACACGCACGCACCGGCCCGCCGCAGCCTCACGCCCGGAGCCGCCGGGAGCCCGGACCAGGCCGCGCGGGGCCGCGGGTCCGACCCGCACGCGCGCGTGCTCCGGCGGGCCCGACCTCCGGGGGGGGGTCCGGGGGGGGGTCCGGGCGCAGGAGGGAGCCCCCGGCGGGACCTCGGGACCCTCGGCGGGACCCTGCGGCCGCGCCGGGACCAGACGCGGCCTCGCGGCGGATGCGGGGCCGCGCGGGGGACACGTGTCCAACTCGGGGTCCCGGTCCTCGCGCCCTGCTCCGGACTCGTGACGTGGAGCCTCGAGACAGACGCTGAGCGCGCGAGCAGCGCGGCCGCGTCCTCGCGTCTCGGATGGACGTCTTAGCCCGCGGGGCCGAGGAGAACCGCTACAGCATCCTGCCGTCCGCCGCCACGATGCTCTTCCACGGCCTCCCCGGGGCCGACGTGCGCGGCGGCGCGGAGGACCTGGACCGGAGGGGCAAGGGCGAGGCGGGGGCCCTCCGCTCCGTCATCGACATGGGCGAGTCTGAGACGGTAAGACGAGGGCGAGGGGTGCTGATCGTAGCACTGATAATGACAACAACAATAACAACAACAGTAACAGTAACAATAATAATAAAAATAATAGTAATAATAGCAATAGTAATAGTATCCGTGCCTGTTTTTATAGTTAAATGCGCCCGATCATTTGTACAAATTAATTCGCGGCGCAGCAAAACTTGAGCCGTGTAAATAAATTGCTGAGCTCAAATAATTGTTCCGTTTGATTTTAAAATTCCGAGGCCTCATATATATTTTTTTTAAATTCCATATTTGAAGCAGAGAATTACGCAGCATTTTAAAAATACAATTTATTTGGGATTTACCGAAATTTAGGCGAAACAGAAATGTTCGTTGAATTGACGCGCGTGCACGAGTTTGTGTGAAAAGTGTGAGTGCGAAAATCACAAGTTAGTAATTTAACAATGGTGATTTTTAAGGGTAAAACACATTTAATCTGTTTACGCGTGTCTAACGCGGGCCGTCCGCCTCCAGGACAATTTAAGGAAACGTCCCGAATGTGCGAGGAGCTCCGTGTGTGTGAGAAGAGCAGCTAAAGTTGAGCGCACACGCACGTGTGTGTGTGTGTGTGTGTGTGTGTGAGAGGGAGAGGGAGAGAGCGCTGAGTAACGCCGCTGTGCCCGCAGCCGCCGCCCTGCCTGGGCGGGGAGCGCGTCGCGCTGTGCGCCGGCTGCGGCCGCCGCATCGTGGACCGCTACTACCTGCTGGCCGTGGACAAGCAGTGGCACATGCGCTGCCTCAGGTGCTGCGAGTGCAAGCTGCACCTGGAGTCCGAGCTCACCTGCTTCAGCAAGGACGGCAGCATCTACTGCAAGGAGGACTACTACAGGTAGGGGGGCCGGGGACGGAAGGGGTGGAGGACGGAAACACGCGCGAGCGAGGCGGGTGGAGGACGACCAGGGGAATAGTGCACTTGTTTTATATTTTATATTTTATATTTTATATTTTATCTTATTTTATTTTATTTTATTTTATTTTATTGAGGGAGAAACATTCCTGAGGAAGTTCAGGCCGAACTGTTTCAGTTCGTTCTCGGAAAATCTGAAATTTGGCGCTTCTTCAGAAATAAAAACAATTAAAATTAATTCCGAAAATTTCAGCTAAAAATATTCCAACAATTAAATTTAAAAGCGGATTAATTAATTTATTCCACGAGAAGGCCCGAGCCGTCGCGTTCAGAGGTAGTCCTCCCGAGAGGAGCCGTCACGCGCTCGGCTCGGGTCTGGAGGTCCCGCCAGAAAGTTGTGACGTGACCCGGGTCAGACCCGGTCCGGGCCCGGTCCCGGCCCGGTCCCGGCCCGGCCCCGGCCCGGCCCGGCCTCGCCCGTGCCCTGATGCATGTGTGTGTTGTCCGCAGAAGATTCTCGGTGCAGAGGTGCGCGCGCTGCCACCTGGGCATCTCGGCCTCGGAGATGGTGATGCGGGCCCGGGACCTGGTCTACCACCTGGGCTGCTTCACCTGCACCACGTGCAGCAAGATGCTGACCACCGGGGACCACTTCGGCATGAAGGACAGCCTGGTGTACTGCCGGCTGCACTTCGAGACCCTGGTCCAGGGGGACTACCAGGCCCACTTCGGCCACGCGGACGCGGTCGCGCACAAGGGCCTGGGCCCGGCCTCGCTCGGACTATCCTACTTCAACGGCGCGGTGCAGAAGGGCCGGCCCCGCAAGAGGAAGAGCCCCGGACCCGGGGCCGAGCTGGCCGCCTACAACGCAGGTGAGGGCGCGTGCGCGTCGGCCCCCGGGGCCGGCCCGGGCCGGAGGGGCGAACCGGGCCGGAGAGGCGGCCCCGGATCAGGTCCTGGACCCTCTCCACGGTCCTCCTCCAGGGGCCAAAATGAGAACGAAACCCCTCCCTCTGAAGTGGTCCTGTCGGTTTGTTGTCTGAGTGTCGCACGTGCTGTTGTCTTAAAAGGGATTTAACCGGCTCAAACACGCGGGCTTATTTTTATATTGTTATATTTTTTTTTTTTTATTTTTTTTACGGTTTCTTAAATTAGTGAAAATAATAATTCTCCCTCACATGATTTTCTTTTTTTTTTTTTTTTGGGGGGGGGTCTGGCTTCTGCTCGCACCGTTCTCCACTTGTCAGGTTCCATAGACATCTACAACTGAGCACCTCACACACACACACACTCACACACGCTCACACACACACACACACACTCTCTCTCACACACACTCTCTCTCACCACACACACACTCACACTCACGCGGACAGGAGTTATTTAAGCGCGGAAAGTTGGATAGTTTTAAAAGAGCGCGGAGGATAAATCAGCGACTCTTTGAGGTGCAGCGGTCGTTATTAATGCTGATTAATCAGGATTCATCGAGATTCATCAGGATTCATAGAGATTAATCCAGATGAATCCTGATAAATCTCGATGAATCGGGACTTCGGGTCGGAGCCCCGTCAGGGCCCGCGGGGGGGCGCCCCCTGGCGGCCGCGGCGGGCAGCGCAGCGGCGCCGCACCTTGACGGGAGCGCGCGTGCGGGAGAGGCCCGCGCGGCCGCAGCATATGTGCGGGACGGGGGCCGCATCTGCGGCGCTCATTACGGAGGGTGGTGCGGGGCTTCGCTTCGCCTTCGTCGTCTTGAGCTGTTACACGCGCAGCAACACTTCCGGCGGTGCCAAGAGCTCGCGGGCTGGGACCAATCAGCGCCTTCCTCAGGCTGGTGTGGGGCTGTTTGTGTCGGGCGTGCACGGGCGTGCGTGCGCGTGTTTCTGCAGCTGTCATGTCGCCGCAGGTCTGATGCGCGTGCATCTGTTGAGAACAACACGTCCAGCGGAGCTTTGATGCCTTCATCTGCTTTAGAGTGTCGGTGCGCTCGTGCTCCTCCACACGAGACGCGTTTGCTCGAGATAAAGCTCGACTAATCGGTGTGTGCCTCCTGGAGCTGATGAGAGCAGAGTGTGTGTGTGTGTGTGTGTGTGTGCGTGTGTGTGTGAGTGTGTGTGTGCGTGTGTGTTGTGAGTGTGAGTGTGTGTGTGTGTGTGTGTGTGTGTGTGTGTGTGTGCGTGAATGTGTGTGTGTGTGTGTGTGCGTGTGTGTGTTGTGTGTGTGTGTGTGAGTGTGTGTGAGTGTGTGTGAGTGTGTGTGTGTGTGTGTGTGTGTGTGTGTGTGTGTGTGTGTGTGTGTGTGTGTGTGTGTGTGTGTGTGTGTGAGAGTGAGTGTGTGAGAGTGAGTGTGTGTGAGAATGTGTGTGAGTGTGAGTGTGTGTGTGTGTGTGAGTGTGTTGTGAGTGTGTGAGTGTGTGTGAGTGTGTGTGTGAGTGTGTGTGTGTGTGAGTGTGTGTGAGTGTGTGTGTGAGTGTGTGTGTGTGTGTGAGTGTGAGTGTGTGTGTTGTGAGTGTGTGTTGTGTGTGTGAGTGTGTTGTGAGTGTGAGTGTGTGTGTGTGTGTTGTGAGCATGTGTGTTGTGTGTGAGTGAGTGAGTGAGTGTGTGTGTGTGAGTGTGTATGTGAGTGAATGTGTATGTGTGTGAGTGTGTGTGTGGGTGTGTGTGTGAATGTGTTATGAGTGTGTTGTGAGTGTGTGTGTGAGTGAGTGAGTGAGTGAGTGTGTGTGAGTGTGTATGTGAGTGAATGTGTATGTGTGTGAGTGAGTGAGTGTGTGTGTGGGTGTGTGTGTGAATGTGTTTTGAGTGTGTTGTGAGTGAGTGAGTGTGTGTGTGAGTGTGAGTGAGTGAGTGAGTGATTGTGTGAGTGTGTGTGAGTGTGTGAGTGAGTGTGTTGTGAGTGAGTGAGTGAGTGTGTGTGTGAGTGTGAGAGTGAGTGAGTGTGTGAGTGTGTGTGAGTGTGTGAGTGAGTGTGTGTGTGAGTGTGTGAGTGAGTGTGTTGTGAGTGAGTGAGTGAGTTGTGAGTGTGTGTGTGTGTGTGTGTGAGTGTGTGTGTGAGGAGGACGTGACCAACTCCCTGTCGTCCCCAGCCCTCAGCTGTAACGAGAACGACGGCGAGGCCCTGGAGCGTGACTCCCAGTACAGCTCTGCTCAGAAGACCAAGCGCATGCGCACGTCCTTCAAGCACCACCAGCTCAGGACCATGAAGTCCTACTTCGCCATCAACCACAACCCCGACGCCAAGGACCTGAAGCAGCTGGCCCAGAAGACGGGCCTCACCAAGAGGGTCCTGCAGGTACCGGGCCCCCTTTGATGTCTTTGAAGTCCCCCTTTACTCAATCACCTGGAACTGAAGCAGCTTGAACAGACGCGTTGTAGTCGCCGCTCAGGCCGGGCGGGGGCGCGGGGCCGAGGGGGGAGACGCGGGGCCAGGGGGGGAGACATGGGGACGGGGGGGCCGAGGGGGAGACGCGGGGCTGGGGGGGCCGAGGGGGGAGACACGGGGCCGAGGGGGGGACACGGGGGGGACGGGGGGCGCGGGGCCGAGGGGGGAGACGGGGCGGGGGGCGGGGGGGACATGGGGACGGGGGGACACGGGGACGGGGCGGGGGCGCGGGCGACGGGGCTGGGGGGGGAGACATGGGGACGGGGGGGGCCGAGGGGGAGACGCGGGGCCAGGGGGAGACGCGGGGCTGGGGGGGGCCAAGGGGGGAGACACGGGGCAGAGGGGGGGCACGGGGCCGGGGTGGGGAGGCGCGGGGACAGGGGGGGGGGCATGGGGACGGGGGGGGCCGAGGGGGGAGACGCGGGGCCGGGGGCGGGGGCCGAGGGGGGAGACACGGGGCCGAGGGGGGCACGGGGCCGGGGGCCGAGTGGGGAGACACGGGGCCGAGGGGGGAGACACGGGGCTGGGGGGGGCTGAGGGGGAGACGGGGGGCCGGGGGGGGTCCGCTGTCCCTCTTTTTTTTTCCGGAACAGAAAAACCCGCTTTAATGAACAACAGAAAACAAAGCAGCCGTTTTGCTTTGATGCGTCTGAGACTTGCTGCCTGTTTCCCAGAGCGCCGTCATCATCGCTGACGCGCTCCAGCACGCAGCGGGGGGGGGGGGGGCTCAGCCTCACAGTCGGGAGGACTTCCCCCAAAAACAAAAACCTGCGGGAGGAACGACGACGCGGGTCCGAGGTGACTTTGGCGCAGATGAACAGGCAGAGGTCAAAGGTCAAAGATCAGAGCACTAGCTCGTTTCAGAGGCTCTTTTATCTCTCCCGCCGCCCGAGCGCCGTCCCCCGCGGACGTCTCGGGACGCGCCCCTCCTCCGTGACCCGCCGGTCCGAGGTGTCGGCCGGCCTCGGCGCTCCGTCTCCTGGAAACGGGCGGGAAGCGGGGCGGCGCGTCCGCTGACATCAGCGTCACGCTCGCCACGGCTCGCTGCTCGCCTCCGTCCGGTCTGAGTTTGGTTCCTCCAGACCGCACGAAGGGAGGGGGTGTGTGAGAGTATTTGTGAGTGTCTATGTGTGTGTGTGCATGTGTGTATATGATTGTATGTATGTGTGTGAGTTGTGTCTATGTTTGTGTGTGTGTGTTTGTGTGACTGTATATATGATTGTGTGTATATATGATTGTGTATATGATAGTGTGTTTTTTATGATAGTGTGTGCATATGATAGTGTGTGTGTGATTGTGTATATGATAGTGTTTGTATATGATAGTGTGTGTATATGATAGTGTGTGTATATGATAGTGTGTGTATATGATAGTGTGTGTATATGATAGTGTGTGCATATGATAGTGTGTGTATATGATAGTGTGTGTATATGATGTGTGTGCATATGATAGTGTGTGTATATGATTGTGTGTATATGATTGTGTGTGTGATTGTGTGTGTATATGATTGTGTGTGTGTGTGATTGTGTATATGATAGTGTGTATATATGATTGTGTGTGTGTGTGATTGTATCTATGATTGTGTGTATATATGATTGTGTATATGATAGTGTGTATATGATTGTGTGTGTGTGATTGTATATATGATTGTGTGTATACATGATTGTGTATATGATAGTGTGTGTGTTCTGACCCTCCCGTGTGTGTCTGTGTGTGTGTGTGTCTCAGGTGTGGTTCCAGAACGCCCGGGCCAAGTTCAGGAGGAACCTGCTGAGGCAGGAGAGCAGCGGCGTGGACAAGGCCTCGGACAGCTCCACGCTGCAGGGGGGGACGCCGTCAGGCCCCGCCTCCGAGCTGTCCAACGCGTCCATGAGCCCGTCCAGCACCCCCACCACCCTGACGGACTTAACCAACCCCACCATGCCCACCGTCACCTCCGTCCTCACCTCAGTGCCCGGCGCCATGGACGTCCACGAGTGCCGCAGCCCCTCGCAGACCCTGACCAGCCTCTTCTGATGGGGCGCCGCCAGCCCCGCCCCCGGACTATAGCGGCGGGGGACGTGCGGGGACG
>CAJVRN010000240.1:5687500-5695000 GCA_911728415.1 Lagocephalus sceleratus
CTCCATCCACTGATCACCTGCTCTCTTTAAACCACGCCCCCTCACCTGTTCTCATCCACTGATCACCTGCTCTCTTTAAACCCCGCCCCCCCGCACCTGCCCTCTTTAAACCCCGCCCCCCCTCCTCACCTGTTCTCATCCACTGATCACCTGCTCTCTTTAAACCACGCCCCCCTCACCTGTTCTCCATCCACTGATCACCTGCTCTCTTTAAACCCTGCCCCCCCTCACCTGTCACCAGGTTGTCCTCTGATGTTCATGACTCTCCACACTTGTTGGTGTGTGGGTTGTGTTTGCCTTTGTGTTTGCCTTTGTGTGTATGTATCAGTGTGTTTGTATTGGGTTGTGTTTGTGTATACCTGTGTGTGTGTCTATTTGTGTGTGTGTGTGTGTGTGTGTGTGTCCTGCTTGTTCCCGTCACTCAGCTCTCTCTCCTCCACCGTGACCATCTGACCTTTCCCAGTCGTTCCTAGAAGTCAGATCTGCAGCTCTGATGTCATGGCTGGACCCCCTGGGGTGTGTGTGTGTGTGTGTGTGTGTGTGTGTGTGTGTGTGTGTGTGTGTGTGTGTGTGTGTGTGTGTTGTCCTCGTGCTGCTCCTCATAAACACACACGCTCTCTCCACCCAGACGGGCAGCGACCCAGTAACCCCAGCCAGCTCCACCAGTATGTTTACACCAGTTGGGCTCTGGTGGTGGGACAGGTCATGTGACCCCCCCCCCCAGGCCTGGGTCTCACCACCTTCAGATGGGATTATCCATGTGACCCTCTAATCTGTGATCATCTGATGAACATGTCGTAAACAGGGTTCGTCAACAATAATAAAAATAAACCAGTCAGACCAGACCAGCTGGACCAGCCCCCCCCCACAACCACGAGGTCTTCAGGTCGGCGGGCAGAGGCTCGGTCAGGTGGGGTACGTCCTCACCTGAGGGGGGCGGGGCCCCAACACCTGAGGAGGAGGAGTCAGACCAGGAGGACAGCCCCCCCGAGGCCCCCAGCAGGGGGCGCTCAACCTCAGCGCCTCAGAGGTCCAGCGGGTCGGCCCCGCCCGACTCGGCGGCGTTTCCGTTGTTTTTAGGTCACTGGCTGCGGCGGGGGCGGAGTCAGCGGGCGGCGCTGGGATGTGATACGGGGTGAAGACGCGCTCCCTTCCCCGTGGTCGTTATGTGGCCGCTCAGGCCGGCTTCACCCCGAGGCCCTCGCCATCTCGGGGCGGACGTTAATGAGCAGGCGGGGGCGCGGCCCGGCGCACCGGGTCAGCGCCGGAGACGCTGGGAGACCAAATTAGAGCGAGTGGTGACCCTTCGACACGCCGCCAAAGGTTCTCGGTTTAGCGCTGTCACATCGATAAAGGGGCGCCGCGTCAGCGTGGCGGGGAGGGAAACGATGCCGCCGCATTACGACAATTAAGACCGATCAGTCGGAGCGCGTGTAACGAGGCGCTCGCAGAGAGCGGGGAGGCGAGGGGGCGGATCCTCAGAAGGACCCACGGCGAGGGAGCGGCCGACGAAACGACCGCACGAAACACCAGGAGCGTTCGAGGTCGACTTTGGCTCGGTTCGGTTTGAGTCGGGCGACTTGGAGGCCAACGGAGGAGACGCGTCCCTGCACCTTTTGACCTCTGACCTCGCGACCTCTACTGTCGACTCCACCCGCTCGACATCGTGACGTCCGGGGCGATTCCCGACGGCTCCATCGTCCTCCCGAGGTGACGCGCCGGCACACCTGGGGGATCAGCCACGTGGCGGAACATCGGGGGTAGCCTGGGGCGGCGGGCGTCAGAACAAAGACGGCGTGGGCGGTCCCAGAACCTTCAGAGCACCACGAGGTCCTCTGGGAACGTCTCCGGAGTGAAGGCGCGGCTGAAGGAAGGTGGGAAAGGGACGGTTCAACCTCAGCGGATGCACGGGCGGCGCCTGGAGGGCGGAGCCTGGAGGGCGGAGCTTAGAGGGCGGAGCCTGGAGGGCAGAGCCTGGAGGGCGGAGCTTAGAGGGCGGAGCCTGGAGGGCGGAGCTTGAGGGCGGAGCCTGGAGGGCGGAGCCTGGAGGGCGGAGCTTAGAGGGCGGAGCCTGGAGGGCAGAGCCTGGAGGGCGGAGCTTAGAGGGCGGAGCCTGGAGGGCGGAGCTTAGAGGGCGGAGCCTGGAGGGCAGAGCCTGGAGGGCGGAGCTTAGAGGGCGGAGCCTGGAGGGCGGAGGGATACGACGGACCGCCAGGAGACGTCAGGGACCCCTGAACTGTTGGTGGTTCTGGAGGGAGGAAGGTTGAGCCCTGAGGACAGGCCGTCAAGGTCAAGGTCAGCCACCTTTGACCTTAAACTTGACCCCACCCCCGAGAGCCAATCGCATTTAAGGTCACACGATGGTCGCCGGTCGGTGTGGAGGAAGGTCACGTCTACTGGAGACCCGCGCTGGAGCACCGTGCACGTTATCACCTTCATCTTCACAGACGTTCACGATCTTCTGGGCTCAGACGTGAGCTGACCAGCAGGTTCTCATGTGGGTTCACCAGCAGTACACCTTCAAACCCGCTCCTTCTCACCTACAGTCACATGACCCCGGTGACCCCGGTGACCCCAGTGTTCCCAGTCACAGTCAGGCTCCATCACACAGGTCCTCCACGCTGAGGTCGTTCCCCCAAACACACACGTGTCTGTAGGAGATCACCCCAGAGGAGGTGTGAGGAGCAGACCCAGATGCTCCTCACCCAGAGGAGGTGTGAGGAGCAGACCCAGATGCTCCTCACCCCAGAGGAGGTGGGGGGGGGACCCAGAGCTCCTCACACCTCCTCTGGGTGAGGAGCAGACCCCAGATGCTCCTCACCCAGAGGAGGTGGGAGCAGCGGGCTCCTCACCCCAGAGGAGGTGTGAGGAGCAGACCCAGATGCTCCTCACCCAGAGGAGGTGTGAGGAGCAGACCCAGACGCTCCTCACCCAGAGGAGGTGTGAGGAGCAGACCATGCCTCACCCAGAGGAGGTGTGAGGAGCAGACCCAGATGCTCCTCACCCAGAGGAGGTGTGAGGAGCAGACCCAGATGCTCCTCACCCAGAGGAGGTGTGAGGAGCAGACCCAGATGCTCCTCACCCCAGAGGAGGTGTGAGGAGCAGACCCAGACGCTCCTCACCCAGAGGAGGTGTGAGGAGCAGACCCAGAGGAGGTGAAGCCAGCGCTCCCCCTAACCCCCTGCAGGACCACACGCAGCAAAGGCCCTGACTGGTCCACGCGTCTTCTGCTGGAGTCTTCTGGATGAAGGGGAGGTGTTCTTAAAGGTCACAGACGGAGTTTCAGATGGAGGAAGACTGGAGGCAGCAGAGCTTCGTCCAGCGGAGCGGAGGTCCCACCGGAGGAGGTCGGACCTCCAGACCGTCGTCATGGTGATTACCCAACGCCACGGGAGGGCGGAGGAGCCTGCGACAGACGGAGGAGCTGCAACACGTGGGAGGGGCGCGTGGAGAAAGGTTAGGAGGCGCCGGCGGCCCATTCGTCACGTTTGGGTACGAGCGACCGGATTCCCCGAGCGGAGCTCAGCAGTCGGTGCTTCATCACGGCCCGCTCGCCCGTATTAATCAGCGGCGCCGCTGGCACTTGAACTTTCTACTGTAAAGGCCACGGGCGGGCCGATCCATTACGTCTGCATCCAGGTCAGCGGCGGGCGCCTCCCCAAACACACCCGACCGCCATCAGACATCGGGACCCATGGGAACTCAGGAAGGAGGTCTGGTGGAGGAAGAACCTGAGGAGGAACCTGAGGAAGAACCTGAGGAGGAACCTGAAGAGGAACCTGAGGAGGAACCTGAGGAAGAACCTGAGGAGGAACCTGAGGAAGAACCTGAGGAGGAACCTGAGGAGGAACCTGAGGAAGAACCTGAGGAGGAACCTGAGAGGAACCTGAGGAGGAACCTGAAGAGGAACCTGAGGAAGAACCTGAGGAGGAACCTGAGAGGAACCTGAGGAGGAACCTGAAGAGGAACCTGAGGAGGAACCTGAGGAGGTAGAGGAACCTGAGGAGGAACCTGAAGAGGAACCTGAGGAGGAACCTGAGGAGGAACCTGAGGAGGAACCTGAAGAGGAACCTGAGGAAGAACCTGAGGAGGAACCTGAAGAGGAACCTGAGGAGGAACCTGAAGAGGAACCTGAGGAGGAACCTGAGAGGAACCTGAGGAGGAACCTGAGGAGGAACCTGAAGAGGAACCTGAGGAGGAACCTGAGGAAGAACCTCCTGAACACGGGTGTGGGTTGGCCCCCTCTGGAGGTGTGGACTAGTGTCGTCAGGCGTCAGTCAGCAGGTCCAGGCGAGGAGACCTGAGGGTCCTCCAAACACTCGTGGTCCATCCTGAACCAACGAGGTTGCTGCTGATTCACTGTTTCAGGTCAAAGTGTTTCCTATCTTTGTGAGGACCTGTGCTGGATGAGGGGTCTATACATGAAGATGGACCTCAGAGTTACTCTGTGTGTGTGTGTGTGTGTGTGTGTGTGTGTGTGTGTGTGTGTGTGTGTGAGGGGCTAGGGTCAGAGGTCAGAGGTCAGGGTCAGTGGGTTAGGTGGGATGGATTAGGGTCAGGGGCTGGGTAATACATTATGTCTATGAAGGTCCTCACAAAGATAGAAGTACAAGGATGGGTGTGTGTGTGAGTTTTGTGTGTGTGGTGTGCATGAGAAAGTGTGTGTGCATGTGAGAGATACAGAGAATGTGTGTGTGCGTGTGTGTGTTTGTCTGTGAGAATGTGTGTGTGTGAGTGTGTGTGTGTGTGTGTGAGTGTGTGTGTGAGTGTGTGTGTGTGTGAGTGTGTGTCTGAGTGTCTGTGTGTGTGTGTGAGTGTGTGTGTGAGTGAGTGTGTGTGTGTGTGTGAGTGTGTGTGTGTGTGTGTGTGTGTGAGTGTGTGTGAGTGTGTGTGTGTGTGTGTGAGTGTGTGTGTGTGTGTGTGTGTGTGTGTGAGTGTGTGTGTGTGAGTGTGTGTGTGTGAGTGTGTGTGAGTGTGTGTGTGTGTGTGTGTGTGTGAGTGTGTGTGTGTGTGTGTGTGTGTGTGTGTGTGTGTGTGTGTGTGTGTGTGTGAGTGTGTGTGAGTGTGTGTGTGTGTGTGTGTGTGTGTGTGTGTGTGTGTGTGTGTGTGTGTGTTGCCTTTATGTAGACCAGACAATGGGCAGACCTCCCAGCGATGCAGCTGGGCCCTGCTCGTCTGTACACTGTAAAATTTCAGTCTTAATTTTTGGTTTTTGGTGTTTTTCTTCTCAAAGTAAACGTGGACAATAAAGTAGAGAGGACGTGTGTGAGCCCGCGCTGACGTTGTCCGGTGAACGCTCATTTATTTATTTATTTATTTATTTATGTATGTATGTATTTATAATGAGAGGAGGGAGGGGCCCAGATGAGGCGTGAACGATGGAAACCCTCGTACTTGAGGCGTCCCTGCGGTCGGGGGGGCGATGGACACGACCCCCGCCCCGCCGCTGGTCCGGACTTTTGACGGCACCGATGGATCGGGTCCGGTTCAGACGGGATCAAAGCCCCAGCCCGCTTTGTTGTCGGGCGTCCGCAGACGTGGACGCGGGAGCGGGAGCCCCCCGGGGCCCGCGCGTGCAGCCCCTCGTTTTTTACAGTGTGCGGCGCGGCCCCGGCGCTCTTTGTGGCGGAGCTGTCACTCACGCACGGCCAGGAGCCGAGTGAAAGGCTGGTGCTGGCTGAGTGCTGGGCCCGTCTGAGGCCCAGGTGGGTGCGCCACAAAGGCCTTTGTTCAGGCGGTCCCACTCCAGCGGCCCGCTCCCGGGCCCCTCAAACGGGGCCACAGCAAACAAACAATGGCTCCATGAATGGGCCATGACGCCGCCCTGTTTACCGAGCGAGGCCCGGCGGAGCCGCTCGTCTCCCTTGGCCCGCTTAGAGGCGCCTTTATTTGGGTCGGCTGAAAACAGCGCTCAGATTGGGAGCAGCGCGGGCCGGCCCAGTCAGCCGTTCGGCCCCGGGGGGGCCCGAGGGCCGTTTAACCCCCGGTGTGCCCTGAACTCCCTCGGGAGGACGTGGAGCGCATTGTCCTGGCAGCGCCGCGTCGGGGGGCTCCGGGTCGGTGGCGGACCAAAGCGGGAGCTGAGAACAAAAACGGTCCCTCACGCGGGCCCCCGTTCCCATACTGGGGACAGACTGGGCACGGGGGGGCCCTTAAAGTCACATGACGGGGGGAGCTGCTCCGGCTGAGGCAGCGGAACACCCAGCTCTCTGGGTCCTTTAACACACGTGACCTACAGGGCTCCTCCAACCCCCACCCCCCCCCCCCCCCACACCCCCACACACCCCCACCCCCCCCCACACCCCCCTATGAAGGAATTACCTCCCACTCTTCCAAGAGGAAAGAAAATTCCAGAATTTTCTGGTGTTTAAATGCGACTCTGGTGTTTGACCACAGCTGGAATATAGACTGTGTGTAAACGTGTCCGGGGGGGTCCGTCCATCATCCATCCATCATCCATCCATCATCCATCCATCATCCATCCATCCATTGGAGCCTCCTGTTTCCTTCCTCAAGTTCCTGTCTTTGGATGGTGGAGGAACCTGGAGAGAATCAGGTGGAACACGAGAACCCAAACTGGATTCAGACCTGGAGCTGGGCTGGTCTTTCAGAAACTGCTGATCTACTACGTTCTTTCACCACCACCGTCTCCAGAGTCCTCAGAGGACATCCCAGTGAGCAGCAGGTCACCTCAGGTCACCTCAGGTCACCTCAGATCACCTCGAACCTTCTGGACCTCCTCCACGGCCTCCAGATCTCAACCTATGAGACCTGCTGGAGATCCTCATCAGAGCTGTGTATCCCCCAGATGTTCACAGGTCCAGATCCAGGTCCACCCACACATATGTATGTATCACATGTACATGTATGTACCTGTACACACGCGTGTACGTGTACCTGTCTATACTGGGTCTGCCTTCGTTGGGTGGCTTTAGTAGCTGGGGGGGTTGATGCAGGAGGAGGCACTGTGGGTTTATTGTTCACGTAAAAGCAGAAACAACATAATCTACCTGAGCTTCTCCCCAAAGGTATGAATTATGAAGGCATTTATGGAGGCCTATATATAGTCATGTTTATTCTCAATTTATGGCTGACACAACCAAGAGCCGGAAAGCCACTTTGAAACCCTTAAAAAGCCCGTGTTTTATTGCAGCGCTGCAATACTGCAGTTACAGAAGAAGCACAAATGGCTCCCAGTGGAGCAGCAGGCACAGCCGTCCTTACAGCGGTGATTCCTCTGCCACAGGAACACTCAGCCTCTGTGGAAGAGCACATTTAGGGGTGATGAATTACCCTCATAAAGCCCTTTTTCATCAAAAACACAGCCTGAAAATTTTACTCCACGATACAAATTAAGAGGATTCCTCTGTGATACGAGGAGGAGGGGGAGGAGGGGGAGGAGGAGGAGCAGGGGGGTTCTGAGAAGGAGCTGAGAGGAAGCGCCTCAGCAGAAGTTCACGTAAAAGACGGGAATCGAGTGTGCGTCACCTCCAAGGGCTG